>QRFJ01000237.1:1000123-1355123 GCA_006176705.1 Cocos nucifera | reverse complement strand
TCGCTATGACTGGATATTACTCCATCTCTCATTAGCTATAATAATGGATTAGTTTATTAGAAATATAAAAAAATATTAATTTAATTTATTTAGTAATATTTAAAATTCATTACCTCTCTATGCACACGACTGACCATAGACTCACGATCGAGAGTATGCGTATACTCCTGGATTGTTCGATTCTCCCAGTTCTGATGAGAGGTAGCCTAATAAATATTCAAATAAATAATAAATATTTAAAAAATATTTAAATATAATTTTAAGCGTATTGAAAATTCAAAAGTTAGTAATTTTACCTTGAACTTCTGGCTCCTCCAATGTGTAACCATCTTCTCCCACTGATTTGGAGGATAGTCCTGCATCCAAAGAACAAGTTCCTCTGAAGTATTTCATCGATGCTCGAGTCATCCTTTATTGAGCTTGACCTTGTAGCTCCGGTACAACTTTTTGATCTTCTTCAGTCGGACATCTCGAGCCCTTTCGTGATCAAGAAAGTCGTACATCCTCTATACAAAGTTATCAAAAGTCAGTTACAAAATTATTTTAATCAAACATAATATAAACATGTAAAAGGCATAAATATAATAAAGATGCACTTACCCATATCTCCTCCCATATTCGATTTCTGACGGCATCATCCATCAATTGCCAGTTTCTAGGCTCTACGAAAATAATGTCTGACCGCCTCACAAGCATTCCAAAAAAAGAATGCATCTTCCACACAGTCTTCTCTATTGGCCTCTCCTCCATATCATACTGCACCATTACCTGATGCTGGCGGTTCCACACATACGCCATACGTATGGGACCGTGAAATATTCGATTGGATGATGCATCTGTAATTAAAATATGTTATGCAAATATATAAGTATACAAATACTATATAAAAAAAATAAATAATATAATAAAAATATACACTCAGATGTCGGTAGAGTAGCATGTGTTGGAGATGTGGATGATGATGGAAGCTCAGATGTCGGTAGAGTAGATACCGTCGATGGAGTAGATATCGATGGTGGAGGTCCTCAAGCATTCGATGCGGAGGTGGACGGAGTATGCTCCAACTGCTCCTCAGATGCTGAACTCCACGTAATCCGTTGAGAGACAGGGGTGAAAGCTAGATGGCATTTTGGTGCCTTCGTAACCTGCAACATTAATGAACATTAATCAATATAACATGTTGAACAATAATCAAAGATATGCCTAGGTACCATCCATATAATTACATATAAATATACGGATACTGAAGATTATGTACACTAATCAATTTACGGATCTATCGCTATATAGTTATACCAGCAAAGGACAACAAGAAGATGTATGAATGATAACCTGAACCAAACGAGCCTTACTGCGTGCGTCACGACTGTGTGATGATCCTATCTAATCCATGGACAAGAGATCCAATGTAGTCGAGATGAAATGTCTTCCTCGCCGCATAGTTATTGCATGTGCTCGCTGGGTCTATAGACACCTTTTGTGTGCCATGCTTAGTGTGATCTGAGACCTTCCCTCCACTCATATATAGTGGGTGCACTATGTCATGCGTGAGCCATTAAAATACAATCTTATTGATCTTTCACAAGGAACCCGAAATATCTGCCACTCAATTATCTCCTCGCAGTGAGTGTTGAACGGTCTTCTCGCACCACTTCCTCAATCCAGCTCTCTACTCTCCATCTTCGTACACACTCTACACCTCATTGCGTCGAGTTGTTGGACAACCGTAGTGTACAGGAGACCACACTCTCTTCTTCCTCGTGCACAACACACAGCGTATACCGCTCCCTCCGATCTCTCTACCAACTACAGAATCACATGTAATTTGGCTTTGCGTGTATGTTGACGAAAAAGAGTGAGAAGAGGAGGAGAGGCTGCATACATCCGGAAAAATGCATTCCTGTCTAAGAGACTTTGCAGATGGCTTCCCCGAAGAATTGCCATCGTGGATACCTCCAATAAGAGGTAATTGAGCACCCAAAGTTTGAGCTTGGCATGTCGCGCATGCCCCTCTATCGAACCAAAGCAGCATATAGATGCAACCCGAGGAAACAAAGCGAGTGCAAAGACTAAGTCAATGAAAACTTATCGACAAGGGATAATGTTCGAGAAACGTATGAGCCATGTTCTGTTCTGGCCTCTAACGTGCTACCAGAACAAGAGAAGCAAATCGCACAACCCTTTCTTCTACTCTCATAGTTTGTGTGTCTTGTTAGTCCTCGAATTCCCATTCTCTATACCACCTCCACTCACTTACACGTACTGAGGGCTATCCTATACCTAGACTTTGATGACTATGCTTGATGAGGATTGTAATATGGTTCTGCGGTACCTGCCTGTCTTCTCTTGCAAGAGATGATATTCCCGGAGATAGAGGACGAGACCCCGGCTCTTCCCATCTCACGTCTCTCCCCTCTCTGCGAGGGCATATAGGCAGGATTGGCAGTGAAACAGCTCTCAGAGCGTCACAGAGAGTTGCCAAATACCCCTCAGAACTCGCTCTGCTACTCGCTCATTCGGACTTTCTAATGCTCCACTTCTCCTTCAATGGTTATGAGTCCTGAAATCGATGAATCGGGTTCCTTCAGTTCACTTTATCTGAGATCCGCAATTTGATGTGGTGTTGCCGGATTCTTGTGATCACTTTCAAGTTAGCGCATCCGTCAAGCTAATTCAGATTACTACGTTCCTAATGCTCTTATATAAAAATCTGAAGCTCAAACAGATCTGAAGGATAGTCACTAATTCTGCATATCTGCGGAGCAATTCGTACCTAAAATCCTGATAGGATCTAGTTGTGATTAGAATAAAAATAGAAATATGTATGAAATTAAACTCAAAAAAAATATAACTCGATGCTGCGATATGTGTAAAGTATGTGTCCTCACTCCGAAAGTCTGAAGATAGTTCGATCTCGATCTGAGCGGCTCAGTTTTAAAGGAAACGAGTGTGATAGATGTTGTACCGTAGTAGAATATGAGGAGATGGCACCAGGATAGGAATCAAGATAGTGATTAAAGAGATAGAGAAATGCGAAATAAGAAAACACTGGGAAGGAGCACGATGTCGAGTGAGAATGCAGTTGAGCGTTTCGATGGAGGGCACCATGATGTGAGAGGGAGGCTTAATGTGTGCGATGGCCGTTGTATGGGTTTTATCATCCGTTGTTGGTAGCAAGAGGCCTCGAGTACAATGCTATGCCCCTATCACTGAAAGCGAGGAATGTAGAGAAGAAATAAGCGGTTCTTGTGGAAGGACAGAGGGCTGCTAATGGTACTTTGTTGAGAACTGCAGGCATCAGGAACAGAAGCTATTGAGTCCCCCGTTCTGCCCTTGCGCGACAGGGCTAAGGTTCATGTAAAGTATATGAAGTATGAATGTGATGCAAGTGTGAGTGTTGCCATTGAGCTGTTCTTGTTCAAGAACAAAGACGATTGCAAGTTGTCAGTGAAAAGGTTAACTGAATTCGAGAAGAACTACTCAACTTTATGATAAGGTCTACGCCATTGTGAGAGCTCTGGTTGATCCATTGGGGATCGTCGATGGTGATTTAGTGGGCCTTAAACAGATTGTACTTCATGTCGATCATTGCAGCGCATGGACAAGTTTATGTGATAGAGCGCGAAGCGGGAAGCTCAAAATCGAAGGCATTCCAAATGAGGCGATCGAGAGTGATGTGCTTCAATCCTATGTTCTTCTTTACGGTTTCGACAGTATAAACCGGCCATACAATGTATTGCGGGATGCTTTATCAAGGCGGAAGCCCAGCTGTATGCTTCTGTTCTTGATTCTAGAATTCTTGGTTTCAAATGCATGAGAGTAACTATATTCTGAAGACCCGGAGTTTCACTCGGTTACTTCTCGATGAAGTATGGGCAAAGACAATGGGAATTGGCAACGGCGGTTACGATATTCTCTCTAAATGTACTTCCTTTATCAAGGGAGAGTGCGGATGAGTAATTGGTGTGTCCGAAGAGATTCGATTTAGAGAATGTGATCTTGAGAAGCACATGTGAGTTTTGGCCTGGGCATGGGTCCACTGAAAGTGTTGAGCGTGAACAAAACTGTCTCTGAAATCCTTCCAAGAGGATGCTTTTATTGCGGCCCACAGTATGAGATGTGGAGAGAGGCTACATAGCTGGATGCATCGTTTAGTGTGCATAACCAGTGTCAGATAAGAGCAAAATCATTTCCATCAAGGGCTGGTATACTCCCCTCACACGAGTACCATTACAGCGCTTGGGAGAAGTGACATAGATTATGTGGCTCTTCCAAGAACTCAGGAGGGAAAGACGATGCCATATGTATGGTGGTGCGTGGTGGGTGAACTCGTGTTTCTGAGAATGGCTCATTTTGGGTCGCAAAGAATGTGTCGCACGCAGGGAGCGGATGAATGTGTGCCTCTCGAGTGTGGCTGATTGTAGTGATGGTTCCCGAGAAGGGAACGCTACTAAGGCAGGGAGACGTCATCAGTTATGCGCGTTAACGGAGAGTGAGTCACAAAGTGACCATTGTATCTGATTCGTCGATGTACTGAAGTTTTGTAAAGGTCTTTGATTGTGCTGGTAAAGGACGCTTTATCGTGCGAGCCATGGCGTTATGAAACAGAGCAGTGAGGGAGTATAGATGAGAGACATATGGAAGGAAGAACAAAACTCTCTAAAGAATCTTTTAGTCCTCCTAAACCAAACCGATGTCTATAAGCGAGCAGGTCACAGCTCTCTCAATCCGCACTGACCATACTCATACGTAACTCCGTATTGACACTTGCGCGAGAGTACGGAGGATAGGATTACACGAAACTCGTCCTCTACAGATTGGGATCTTATATTAGTCGTAACCGTACGCACATTGAGTTCTTCATGAATTTCACGTCTGTTCAATAGAATCAACGTATATACACGTAGTTTTATCTCCTAGTACGCGTAGTAGTTTGAAATCTAATCTCCTTCTTTCATAGTGTTCTAGTAATGGATAATTACTCTAATCTCGTAAATTCTTAATCACTTCACCTGATCATGTATATATTCTCTAATAAAATAATACTTCTATTTCCATCCTCGAATTTCACAATAGTGATCATTAAAAATTATCGCGCACATCACGATGCTATGGATATGCGTGCGTTCATCGATAAAAAAAATTCAGATAATGAAATTCAACCTGTACAACTCGACGAATGTCTCGGCAAATCGGAATGCAACTGGAATCGATGAATCGATATAGCAATCAATCCAACACATATATAACTGATTACATCTCATGATAATATAGTAGCATACAATCTCAAAGTTTCTTCAATCGGAATGATACTATATCGGAGAAAGTGGTCCTCTCAATCATATTTCCGAAACTACAGTCTGAGTCGTTAAATATTTCGTATAGTGATAGTAGCTAATCAACCAGTACTAGGAAGCAAGGAACTGTTCCTTTCAGCTGGATATATAGAAGATATATTTTATGTTTATACCATTTACGTATGCCCTTAGAAGATGTTGTACTCCATTTTATCCTATTGTAGAGTATTCTAACTCAGAGAAGAATATCAATTGCATTTCATAGTGCAGAAATATATACATTGAATATATATTGCTCTAAACCTGAGAACAATATGGAGCAACCAAATGGTGCGTTTAAGAATGGGCAATATTCAGTGAACAATAAGCTAGGATAGTGTTGTAATCATCATCTCTCTTACGTCTCACAGAGGTTCGTAATTGGAGGATTAATAAATCCTATTTTACCTATATAATTACGGAAGTGATCATAAATCTCAAGTATAACAGTAGTCCCCAATGGGTTAATTTTCATGCTTGGATGCATCTAAGAGTAAAAATTATCAGTGCTGACAAATCCTTAAAGCTTCGCCGATCGAGCAATATATCTCCATTTTTCATTAACAACTCATTTATCATCCTTAAACACAATATCCATGTGTACTAATAATTCATTGCCTATGATACTAAAAATGTCTCGGATAATCACCAAAACATGATCTGATTGAAGTATATGAGACTTTTATGATAGAGTAAATTGCTATGAATACATAATGAGATCATCGTTGTAGTTTTCGCGAAATATCAAAACCATCTCTGAACATGGTGACTCTCATGTATCAAGTATCAATCATATATCAATACGGGTGCATTCAGTTTTGAATTATTCGAAGATTAAATTATTGTTCCATAGTTGATTAATGCTCGGGGAAGTAATATTTTTTGATACATGTAATAGTCTTAGGCTGCAGCGAAGATACGATATATATAGATAGAGTCGTCTTATGAATGAATCGTAGTCCATGCATATTAGCCTCTAATTATTCCTCTTATTTATATCTTAATGAACCAAATGCGTATTCTCTTATTGTATTAAGTCTATAGATGCTTGGGTAGTTTCCTACTGTGTTGTTTTTACGAATTACTGTATAATCTGTGTCGTGTGTTAATGAGTATTATATGTGTGTGATTAGTGAATGATGACAATTATATTCATCACAATAGACATTATTTATTAATTCAGTATTGTATTGAAATATGGTATGACACATAATTCCTCTAGGTAGTTCATTGATGTGAATCTGTATGTCTTCGTATCTCTATATCAAAACTCACTCGTTCACTTTGAGGGGTGAACGTGAAATATATCTTTCTGCCTTGTAGTATCGAGGTGGCCTATATATCCCATTCAGTGCCTCGATGAGTGCTTCGGCAAATGGTAATCCTGTCTCAAACTCTTCTTTGATGGTTGTTTAGAGATGATACTATGCTATACTTATTCTTCAGTCTATATATATTCATTATTATTCTACTTTGTACATTCTTTGGCTTATGAGATCATTTGGAGTACGTTTAGTGATTGATATGTATATAAAACCTTAGATATGACTCAATTGCCTTACGAGATATCATACACATTGCCTCCATCGACATCAAGATTATGTGACTCACTGAGTCCATGATCTTGTATTTTCATCCCTTTAATTAGCAGTCATAGAGGCGATCACTCCATGCTGTTGCTTATTATTTTCGTCTTTGGAAAAACTCAAATACATCGAACACAGTTATGATATAAGTCTTGTAATTCGTTTATCGTATCGTGTGTCTGCGAATAAGAATCTTAATTAGTTATTCGTTGATCTAATTCTTGGATTTCTCTGTCGGCTCTCTCAATCACTTCTCATTATTCTGCTCTGCTATCATTATATTAGATAGTTATTCGTCCTCATCTATCCAAGAGTGCGCAATCCTGTAATCACTGTGTTTCTTATATACGTGAGGTCGATCTCTCTCCCACTCGACAACCCAATCTTGTGCATCAGTAGGGTCATTGGTGTCTCGATCTGCTATTCAATTATGAGCATCTTTTAGTTCATTAAGTTCCACTTTGAGATTAAAATGAATTGCGTCTTCCTGTTTTCCACTCACTCTCATGTTTCCTATTTCTTATTTACTAGGTATTGTGGCGGAAATCTCCGGACAATCTAATTTACTCTAGTTGCTATGTCCTGAGATGATTTTCCTCTCTATTCTGTATAGAGTACGGTCATACAGTATCCGGAGTATTGTCACAGTGATGAACCTGGAGCTTCCACACTATAGACCTCATTTTAACTCATAAAACTAATTGTTTACAATCTCTTCGTAACTGCAAAACGCATATCTTGAATGGATTGCAAAGAATCACAAAATCATTACCTGGATTGCAACATCTCTATCCTCATGTTCGTGCTAACTTGGCACTTATGATACAGCTACAATATGTCTCTGTCACTCAACATTATCCCTTCGAGTACATTATGATCTCCTATCAAGCTGAGTTCTCTTATATTACTTTCTCATACTTATGTTCAAGAGTGTAATTTCACCATATTCGGTGCTCCACTCACAACATGGGCCATTCTCAGCATTGAAAGAATTAATAAAAATTTGTAATAATACCTTTATTCTCATAGTTGAGGATTCAGTTCGCTTTTTATGTGGACTACATCTTTGAGATCGTTGCGCTTGTTATCGCAACATTAGAGGATATGTGCCATTTACACTTATCTCTTGATCAAAGGATTCTATCGATGCTCAATGTGTGAGACTATGCCTATATATATCTATCTTTATGTGCTAGTGTTTCAACTCACACTATTGAGTGAGTTGACTCTGACGTGCCTTGTCTGAGACACAATATCCGTCTAGGACCCTGCTCGTCCACTGTATGAGAGATCCTCTCATTGGCTGAACTTCTATCGAATATACATACAGAACACATTTTAGAACTTTGGGCCCAGGTTCTCACTGTTGAGTGATCACTTGCGTGGGTGTACTACTTGTTGAAGTGAGTATGCAGCCCCTTGATTATTCAACTGATATGCTCGCAGCTATTACACTGGCTGGCGTAGTCACTTCTAAGAAGAGCCTACCGGTAATTTGCTATAGACGAGTTAAGCATACTCTTCATGCTTGATGACCAGCGTCCGCAAGTTATGTCCTGCTGCATGCAATATCTCAGGCACATGAGCATGGATGTTTGGGTCTAGACGCCTGAGCCTGATCATAAGTGAGAATGTCCGGTTATGTCATACATGTCAAAATCTTAGCCATTGGTTCTCTCCAGCAATCGAGTTCTATTCTAGAGATTCTAAAAGTGAAATCATTAACCGATTCTGCGTCTTATACACTATAGTAGTCCTTGCGCACTCTCCAGGGCTCTTCTCATCTTACGTAGTAAATAATGTTGGACAAACCGTGAGAGTTCCTCCTCATCTTAATATAGTGGTACTATCTTTTGGCGATCTGCAGCCTCTGAAATCATACAGTTGCAGGCTCTGGATGTAACTCAAATATCAATAACCAATAGATCTGATACGTCTATAACTTAACCTATCTGTCATGTCTAACTCAGTGAATACTTTTACAAATAGTATACGTGCTTATGGCTCTTTCCGTTTTCTTGCTTCTGTATGAAAGTATAGTCACCTACTCAAAAGTGCCAATGACCTCCTCTATATCCTCTTCTATATACTATAGACTATTTGGCCTTCTCTCATATCAACTCTCTCGCTACTCAACACTAGAAAACTATGATAGATGCGCGCCACTATCACACATTCAGTACTCCATACTATCATCTCTGATAGGCTCAGGTGTCTCCTAAATGATTCTATCACGGTCGTCCTCCTCTCTCTTATATACTCATTTTTTCTTGCACATAAATTTACCTCTCAATCTGTTATTTTGGTTTGTGACAACTTGTAGTGAATCTGTCCTCTCGCTGATCTTATATATAAGCTGACGTGTTCAGCAGTGGGCTTCATGTGACAGGATCCTCAGATGGGGCAGGTTCTTGGGACAAGGCGTAGGGATGGTCGCCTATTTACACTCACTTGCCTCGATGTACCCTTATCATCAGTGCCTCCAGCTGTCTCTGCTGCATCCACTACCTCTATATCTCTCAGTCGTTGGTATTCTCATCTTGGTCATGTCTCCTTTGGTTCTCTTTGTTCTTTGGTTTCTAGTGGTCGATTTAGGGTCTATTTATAATGATATTACTCAGTGTATGTCTTGTCAACTATCAAAACAACCTGCTTTATCTTTTAATAATAGCGATTCATATGCTAGTGCTCCCTTTGATCTTATTCACTCTGATATTTGGAGCCCTACCCCTTGCCCCACCATGGGTAGATCCCACTATTTTATTATTTTTGTTGATGATTGCTCCTACTATACTTGGCTATATTTGTTTAAAAATCGATCTCAACTTTGTCAAATTTATTCTGATTTTGCGATCATGGTTCACACACAATTTTCTTGCTGCATTAAATACCTCCGTTCTGATAATGCTATGGAATACAGGGACTCCTCTTTCTTTATCTCTTATGCCAACATGGCACTTTTTTTCAGTATTCTTGTCCTGGGACCTCTGCACAGAATGGTCGGACAGAGCGCAAGCATTGGCACATTTTAGACATTACTCACGCTCTGTTCCTCTCTGCCTCTTATCCTGAATGGTTCTGGGGTGAGGCTGCCCTCACTGCTATTTATACTATTACTTGCCTTTTGTCCCGTCACTGCTCATCAATCTTCATATGAGCGTTTCCATGGTCGAGCCTCTAATTATTCTATATTTCTAATCTTTGGTTGTGCCTACTTTGTTCTTCTTCATGCCCATTAGCACAATAAGCTTCAAAATCGCTCTCGTCTCTATTGCTTCTTGGGCTACAGTCTAGTGCACAAGGCTATCGCTGTTGGGATCCTGTATCACAGCATCTTCGTATCTCTCATCATGTTATTTTCTAAGAATATACGATGTTTGCTTCATTATCCCAGTTCCACCCCTCTACCATTTCCTCCCCTCCTTACTTCACCTCCCGTCTCCTTGATCCTTTTTCTCCTGAGTCTCCCAAGTCTCTATCATCTTCTTCTCAGGTCACACCTATGCCATTGCCTCCTCCCATGAACCTATCTCTTCCAAATAATCTTGCCATGACAACCTTGCCTCCGGAGCGATCCTCGCCGCCATCTCCTTTGAAACCCAAACTTCCAACTGTTCGTCAGTCCACTCGTCACACTAAATCCTCCTTTTTATCGTCAGAAAAACTTTCATTGTTATTCGACTATTTCCACCTTTCATGAGTCTCACACATATTGTGAGGCTTGTTCTGACCCATGTTGGCAGTAAGCTATACAGGAAGAACTTCAAGCCTTAACTCATACTCACACTTGGGATCTAGTTGATCTACCTGTAGGAGTGTCAACTGTTACATGCAAATGAATTTTTAAGATCAAAACTTACTTAGATGGATCTCTTGAGCGATATAAAGCTTGTCTTATGGCCAAGAGCTTCACATAGGAATACGGTATTGACTTTAATAAAATATTTGCCCCTATTGCTCGTTTTACTTCAGTTTACTCTCTCATTGATGTTGCTGCACTTTGTTGTTGGTTTCTTTTTCAAATGAACGTCAAGAATGCTTTTCTCAAAGGTGATCTTGAGGAAGAAGTCTACATGCAACCACCTCCTGATCTTAATGTCCCTTACGGCAAGGTCTATCGCCTTAGACGAGCCCTCTATGGGCTCATACAGACTCTTTGGGCATGATTTGCTAAGTTCAATAATACTGTTCACAATCTTGGTTTCTCCTTTAGCCCTAATGATCCTACTCTCTTCGTCCAGCACTCTTCACATGGCACTGTCTTACTTCTTCTGTATATTAATGATATGATTATCACTGGTGATGGTGCTGATGGCATTTCTGATCTTAAAGAGTATCTCTGATGTTGCTTTGAGATGAAGGATCTAGGCCTTTTACACTACTTCCTTGGCTTTGAGATCACTTCTTATTCTACCGGTTATTCTCTCTCTCAGATCAAGTATGCCTCTGATCTTCTCACTCGTGCCGGCATCATCAACACTAAGGCTATCTCCACTCCACTAGGACCGCATAGTCATCTCAACTAAACTGATAGAATGGCTCTTTTTGACCCTACTCAATATCGCCAGCTAGTTGGAGGACTAGTATATTTGATTATCACCTATCCTGACATTGTATATGCGGTTCAGTCGGTTAGTCAGTTTTTTGCTACCCCTCGTACTTCTCATTTTATTGTTATCCTCCGAATTTTTTGTTATGTATGAGGCACCCTACACTATGATCTTCATTATTCTGCCCAATCTCCACTTGTATTTGTTACCTATTTTGATGCTGATTGGACTAGTGATCCTACTGACTGAAAATCTATTACTGATTTCTACTTCTTCTTGGATACATCTCTTATTTCCTGGTGAAGTAAGAAATAGATGAAGGTTGCCTGTTTTAGTACCGAGGTTGAATATCGAGCCATTATTGATACAGTGGGGGAGTAGATTGGCTTCGATAGCTTCTCGCTGATATGAGTATAGTTCATATAGGCTCTACTATTCTTCATTATGACAATCACAGTGCTATTGAGATTGCCCATAATAATGTCTATCATGAGTGCACCAAACAAATTGAGACCGACCGTCACTTCATTCGTGATGAAGTTTTTTGTCATATGGTTCATCTTCAGCATATTTCCTCTAGAGATCAAGCTACGAATATCTTCACCAAATCTCATCCTCCGAGTCAATGTCGAGAGTTATACATCAAACTCAAGTTATCATCTTCTATGACTACTTGAGTTTGCGAGGGAGTGTTAATTATCACACACACACACACACACACACACACACACACACACACACACACACACACACACACACACACACATATATATATATATATATATATATATATATATATATATATATATATATATATCAATATCTATTTTTATATTTTTTGTATCAATTTAGGATATATTTAGATATGATATAATTATGATATGATTAGATATGATATAATTTAGATTTGATTTTGATTTGATTCGGCAAGAATCTTCTTTCTTGTATAGTATTTTTTTATGCCTATATATAGGCTTTGTATTCTTTTATATTGTATGAATAAACACATAATAGTTATTCTTTTATCTCTTTCCCTCGCTCTCTCTTATTTTCTGCTCTCTTTTGCTTTCTGTTATAATTCTATCTGATAGAGCCCTCGGGAAGGTTCGGTTGCAATCTCATGCTAAAACAAATTTTTGTAGAGCCTAAAGCACATACAATTTATTTCTATAGAATACTTGCTAGGCTGTCTTTCATAAAACGTTTGAAAAATTCAAGTCCAACGAACCTGGAAATGAGTTCTACGGATTATTAATCTCCCCATTTTTCTTGAAAAACTGTCCAGCTGGAAATACTCACAGATGGTGCATGGTCTCGTATAAAGAAAGTTAGGCAAAAGTCCAAAGAAAAAGGCACAAGAAGCCCCTTTAATCAAAATAATAAGGACAGAAAATACAACAATCATAATAAATTAGTGTAAATAATTTAATATAGTCATATATATTATAGAAAATATATGCACAAATGATTTAGTAAGTAAATAGGTACGATCAAGTCTGATCTCATGATTCGAAGGACTATATAACCCATATTCCAGATGTAGATTCCATAAACCTGATTGATCTTGATCCAAACAAGAAATCCAAATCGTTTACGGCTATTTTAGTCTGGATCATAAGATGTGGATTGTGAATCAGATGATTTTAACAACAAAGATCCAAACCTAACGCGATTAAATTTTGCTTGAAACAAAATAATAATAAGTCTAATCCAACTGAATCTTAAATAATGTTAAACACTAGGTTCCCATTGTTTAATTGCTCTCCATATCTTTTGAAAGGAAATGCTTGTAAATCAAACAAAAAATAATAATATTGGATAGAGGTGCATGCCAAACCCTAAGTTGACTAAAAATAAAAAAAAATATAGATTGTTGATTTGTTTATAAGAAAAACATGTAGCTTGTAGCATGCAACTGGGATCAGACCCTTCTCCAAAAGGATCATCTCGAGCACCAACAATGATATTATCACAAGCTTCTTCATCTCAAAGGAGATTGTGTCTTTCATGGTTGCCTCCCTACGCCTACTCCTTCGAGAGACAAATAACCCACAGAGTAACCTTGTTCTAGTTTGTCACCTCCCTTCCACTCTCTAATTTATAACCTAATAGCTGCATAGGAAAATCTGCTCTAGCTTTGGAAAGTTCACCTTTTTTTAATATTTTGAATCAAACTTGATGCTATCTGAATAGCTAAAAAGACGTCCGACCGAACACTTATTTCATATGGATATGTACGTAGCTGGTTAACCAAATTAGGCTTTATTTATCAATCATACATTCCAAAATAAAAGAGAAGATTTAAGGTTGGAGAAAAAGTGAGTCCAAAGGAAATTAATTAATTAAAAAAAAAAAAAATAGTCGTGACTTTTCTCATTATACCTTTTATTCTCTCTTAACCATGAATTCTCTGGCCTTTCTAATAACTGAGCAAGTCTTGAGTACTAATCTATAGTAAGTTTCTAGGTCCCATTTTATCCATGATAACTTGCTGAGCTTTGAGGGATGAATAAACCGAACCTATTTACGATCATATTGGTCTCAAATAATTCATACCAACCCAATCCTTTGCCGAACTTTTTTATCGTACAGGGTTTGAGCAGACTGATTCAAAAGCTGCTGCCGTAGGAGGGAAGAAACAAAACATTAATCTTTCCAACTACTCTTTATAATTATTTTCAAAGCTGGTGGTTGTGGTGTACACCCAAAACAAAACATCAAGTTGCCCACAAAGTACTACCGTGGTAGACAACCCATGTAAGCAACTTCCTCTTCTTCTTTTTTTTTCCTTTTTTTCTTTAAGAATCAAGCCATGTAAGCAACTTGCACGTTCAAAATGCATTAGAGTTCACTCATTCATGTTTTACAGGGAAAAAAAAAGATACCATTTAGGCTTAGATAAAGAAGGTAAATGAACGTGCTGCAGAATTAGGTTCAGTTATTTGATACAAGGCTAAGGTATCCCAAATACTTGCCCTATGCATCCTTTTATTTCAGACAAGCGAAAGCAACAAGCAAAGTACTAGTACTTGTGGTGGAACTAGAAAACTTTAAAACATCATTTTAGAATATTAAGCAATGTAAGTTAATACAAAAGAAAATAAAAATATTGGATCATCCAAATCAAAATGTATCTTCAAAAATATAATTTTACCAAACCCCCAAAAAATAATATTTTGCTGAATTAGGATGAGTGGAGGGAACAAAACCAAGAAAAGCTACATTAGTAAAATGAAATTTTATCTTGAAACAACTAGACGAAATAAGAGAGAAGAAAAATCAATTATTATTTTTTTTACTAATAAGCACACAAACAACTGAGAGATTCTTTAAAACAAAAATTCTGAGATTTTTTTAGAAAATATAAGATAACCTATCTTCCTCGAGATAATCTTTGAAATTGAGCAAACGATGGCCGATAAGATGTGGGCCGTCCCTCCCCAATTGCATTAGAGCAAGATCGGCCCTTCATGCTCGTCCTTATAAATGTCAACAGCAGAAATTTTGCATTAAAGAAGAACAAAGTCATGTAGCCTTTCAGATCTATTAAACTAGTTTTGTGCCCATGCATTGCGCAGGGGTTCTATGTCACATAATTTATCATTTTTTTAATCAATAATTTAATTTGATAATAAATAAGTATAAAAAAATTATAAAGTTGATGTTGATAAATATTATATAATATTTTTAAATGAAAGACAAATAAAGAATATAAAATCAAAAATACAAAGGCTATAAATTTTAGTTATGATAGTGAATTAGTATTCATCGTATCATTTTCATTGGCCCTTCGAATTCTAGAGGAATATATACATGGTCTTAATAAGTGTACCTAAATAGATTTGGCCAACCAAACCTTCCCTCACATCTCTTTCACTATTATTTATAATTTTGCATTCCATCGTTTTCTTGTGTAATAACTTTCTCTATGCCTTCTTGGATGATAGCGAGCAATGATCAGAAGATTAATTAATAATATTTATTATTGAAGAAAAAAGTCGGCTAAATTGCAAAATTAGCTGATTTTATTTCATATTATAGAGAGAGTTTTAGCCTGAAGCATGAATAAGAAGTTATGGACAAAACTTGTAATTGAAGTGCTTGATTACATGTTATTGCTGCTCAACTCCCCATTTCAATTAAAATAGTGTGTCTTAACCTCAAAGTTCTAACAATGTTATCATGTTCTTGCTTTCTAGATTTCATTAGCAACAAATGGACAAATTAGTTCCCCTAAATAGAATATTTATCTAAAACTCAAAAAGGAGAAATATTTATCCTAACATTTTGCCTTCTAATTTCAAAATGAAATCACCATCATTTTCTTGTTAGCATCAAAATATTTATCACACATTATACTTGATAGGCATTTAAGTGTAAAAGATGCACTTGTTTCAGGATATAATTTCAAACAGTTAACATATTCTAAATCAAGTAAACAAAAGTCGAAGATTCCTATTTAATCAACTGATAATATAGATCAAACATTTTCAGTATCAAAATATAATTGTTTTTGGTTATCTTTATTTTAGCAACTTCATTCGTTATCATCATATATAAACTTTCTTTTTCCAGTCACTTGCGTCTCTGTGTCCTTGTCAACCTCATTTAATTCATCATATTGTCCTAAATTGGCTGTGGATTCCTTACTATTGTAGTTCTTGGAGCTATGAAGTATTCCCACGGTCTCCATGAATTCCCGTAATGTGGTTCCAATATGAGGAGGATGAAGGTAGGTAACTTTATACAAATAAAAGTATTTTTAGGGGCGAGTCACATTGTCAAGGGTGAACGAAGGCAAAAGGCATGAGAGAAAGAAGCGAGCGATAGAGCTCTTAAAACCAAGGGACCGTTGCCTTCGTTTTATATTTTTTTGACGTTGTGCGCAGATTTGTAGATCATATAATTATATATTATTTTTTAAGAATAGCAACATATGTAATGTCCATCCATATTCTCAATGTTAATAACAGCAGATTTTAATAACATTAATTAATGTACATAAGTGGATTTTAAATCTGCTCATTAAAAATTTTAGGGAGAAGAGTCTACACATAGATGAGATTTAGCTGCTTACATAGATAGCTTTATTTTCTAATCCATTTTCTCTCGGTTTCTGGTTTATGATATATATATTAGACTGTTTGCCTTCACTATTCTTGCAATAAGAAATGACAACAAGCTGTATCATTCAAGCAAGTCCTAACTAACACCAAGCCATAGTCACACGAAAGGTCCTAAATTAAGCCTAGTAGCTCTACTCTTAATTAAGTTTACCCATTTGGAATTGCTTTTATTTCTTATTGTCTATTTTTAACAATATAATTATTGAATCCAAGATGTAAAAACATATGGTACTGCTATTCTTATTTTTATTTTTGAATTTTATTTTTATTATTTATATAAAAATAGAAATAATAATTTTTTATTTTAATATTATCAAAAACAAAAAGACTCATGTCCCCACCATCAATCTATCATTGGCATTATTTGTGTCATTACACTTGTTGCCCATTATTATTAGCTCCCCTATCATTATATATCGTCTTTAGCATGCCATCCTTCCTATCATCACCATCTCCTCACTACCAGCATTATTATTGCCATCACACCATCATCGTTGCCATCGATCCGCTACACAATCATCATTATTATCATCACCTACGCTACTTGACGAAACTCGTACCACTACATTGCTCTCGCAAATTGTCATCTCCAAGACCTTATAATTGACCATACAAAACATATTTTTATTTTTAGACTTAAAAGTAGAACTTTTATTTTCTTTTTTGCCTCTTGAAATAGAAAAATGGAAGGGGCGTGCCCAAAATTATCAATGTTTTTCATTCAAAAATCTTCTATTTTCATCCCCTCCATCTTTTCTTCTTTGCTAATCTTCATGCTTCACCCTATTTATCATTCTCATTATTTTAGCTGCGCATGCCAGAATCCTAATTGCCGCGGTACCTGGCACGCTCTTTTCTCCATGACCTCGTCTCCCTTGCTTGTTTCATATAAAGGTGGGAGATATTGGTTTCTAATCTTGAGCCTTTATTTTAATCAAAATTATGCTGCTGGAATGGCATCGCAATATATCGAATGATACCCATAATTATAATTTGAATGAACATTTTTAACTCAAAAGCTTTATTTTTTATATAAAAAATGGAGAATTTAACTTAAAGAATAACAGAGAATGTCATTTGCACTTTACAATCTAACTTTGGCTTCAAATAATGGTCAAATAGTTTAATCTTCCTACATCAAAGAACTGCGGGGCTATCATAAGATTTCATCAAATCAAGCACTTTTTCATAATCAATTTAGTTATTATGTTTGGATTTGAGGGATTTCTGAATTTAAATTTCACTAATGATGACCATTGGATTTCTCTAGAGTTTCCAATTGCAGACTAATTACTTGTGTAGTGCTAGCAAATAGGCATTTTCATCAATTGCAAATCTAACCTAAAATGTAAGTAGGTATTAGGCTTCTTTACGAATTATGAACAATTGATACGGGCTAAGATTGTTTGGGCTCCAACCTTTATAATAATTATTATTTGAATATCGGAACTTCAAAATGCTATTTTCCAAAAAAGATAATTAATGACCATTATAATTATTTTAATGGTCAATAATAGTTTTAGTGGGATATATTATAATCATAGCGTTATTTAAAATCTTGCAATATAAAATAGAAGAAGAAACCAAGTGCACCAACTCATGGTTGGAGTGCACCCATCAATCAGATATACAATTCAGGAAAAAAACAGAAAAAATGAAGTGTTTAGACTAAATTTTTTTTTTTAAAATTTTTTGCTGGGTTTTTATTCTACCATCTTATGTTATTGCTTTACTATATTTGGAATATGTCTTATTGCTATCTCATACGCCATGCTTATAGGTTGTTTCTATAATCTCTTACCAGCTGTAATTTGTCATCTATTTCTGTATATGTTTTCATTCTTCCACTTTAAGCTCTCTTCATTTGGCTGTTATTATTCTATTTATGAATAGCAATTGTATGTCAATATCTGCATGGTATCAAGGAACTATGGTCTTTCCAAGTGCACCTTTCTCGTTGAATTGGCTTAAGTTTATTACTGACTTCTTCTTGTGCTCATACATCAGTCTTATCCTTTGTTCTTTGCTTTTTGAAGCAATTGTCATGTATGATGGCTATAAAATTTTATACTTTAGATTGGTGGTTACATGGAGGAAAGGTTATCATATGTTAGTGTTTCACAAATTGCATAGCTACCTAATGGAGAAATGGATTGATCCCTACATTAAGTTATACTTTCGGCTAGGGTTGTTCATAATTTGGTTTCAGACCCAAATCGAACCAAAAAATTGAACTACTACCAAACCGAATATAGTTCGATTCAATTTTTGATTTTTATTTTTTAAGAATTTTGATTTTTGATTCGGTTAAAAATTGAAAAATCCAAAAATTGAACCAAAAATTGAAGCATAATTTATATTATATTGTTTATTATATTGAGAACTTGTTGGTCATATGAATGGATGATTGGATATTTAGATTTAATCTATTATTATAATTTATTATCATGCTTGATTACTTGTCTGTGTATTATATGGTCTTTTATATATTATATTTTATTTATTATTAATTTATATATAATTTATTAATTATCAATGTACCATTACTTATTAATTATAGATTTTTAATGTCAGAAATTACTAATCAACAAATTCAATAGATCCAAAATTTTATTAAATATAATATAACGAACTAATAATGAATCGATAATAATTATTTAAATATATTATATTAAAAATAGATAATTAAAAATGGAAAAAAAATTGAATAACCAAACCAAACCGAATCAAAATTCTCGACTTAGTTTTGGTTCGGTTCCTTTCTTATTCGAGTTGATTTTTATTTTTTTTTTTATTATTTAATTTTTAGATCGAATCAGTCTGGATCGGATCAAATCGATTAAAATCAAATGAGCAGCTTTACTTTCTACTATTTCAATAGTGCCTGTATTTCGCTACTTCTTTTAAGCATTATTCTACTTGTTATTTCAAGTAGATCCTTATACAAGACATTTATTTCATGAAAACTCCCTATCTCTCGTCACTAGTTGAAGCTATCATGTATTTATTTGAATATTTCACTTGAATGGTATTATTCTCCTTTATTGCTTATCATCAAATACTATGATCTTTCGTATCTTTTAGTGGATCACCACTATTTTTGATCACTCAATCAAAGTATTATTTGGATAACAAGATGGGTGACAGTTTCTATTGTCTTAACGTGTTAAGATTGTTATTGCTCAAGTAATTATATCGCTACTACAAGATTCTTTTTATTTATATAACTTTATAGGTGGTTTTCATATGTTACTACTTCTCTTCATAGTATCATCTCCTTTTTAGGTATTCTTCAACTACCCCTAATACTTCACACAGGATTTCTTCAAAGCTGGACATATGAATTTTATGTTAGATTACCATGTTTAGTATAAAAAATAGAAAAAAGATGATAAAAAAATTGATAGACTCCAAGTTTATTTTTCGGAGAAGATAAAATAAATATCATAGGAGAATTGATATTTAATAAATTTTTGAGTGGTGATAATCTTAACAAACATACTCCTAATAAAGCTGCATATATAATTATTAAATTTATTTTGTTATCTTTTCAAATTTATTCTATAAAGAGTTTTTTTAAAAAAATTAAAATAAAGATAGCATTATATAAAGAGCTATGTGATTATAGTTATTATATAAAAACTAATTGAAAGTGACAATGCTATCTTAGTATTAAAAAATTATTTTATATTAAAAGATATATTTATAAATTTTATTATATTCATTATCTCTAACTAAATATAGTAATCTTTTTTTTAATTTTATTTTTTAAAATAATTTTCTACCAACTAAATATAATAAAAAATATTTTTTTCATAATTATTTTTTTAGATAAATTATTTTCATAAATCACCAGATTACTTCCAACCAAATAGATTTTTAGGTTTTGCTTTTGGTTTATCATTATTAGTAAAGTATATCTGCTGCTACTGCTACTGGGTTTTGTGTAAATTTAAACATACTTTTTTTAAGTTTTGGTCTCTTCCATTTTTTTATACTATTATTATTTTATTTTTAGTAATCTCAAATTTTATACTTATTAAAAAAAATCAGATATAGAATTTCAAAATTCCTAAAAAGTCAAACGGGATCTCCTCCGTCTTTTTGAGGATCCATTTGGTTAGGATATGTTAGATTATGGGATAATCTGATAATTCATAAAAATTATTTATCTAAAAAAATGATTATGGAGAAAATTTTTTTTTACTATATTTAATTGATGAAAAAATTATTTTAAAAAATAACATCAAAAAAAATTTATTACATTTGATTGAAGGTAATCTTAAATAAAAATATGATAAAATTTATAAATATATCTTTCAATATAAAATAATTTTTTAATATTAAAATAGTATTATCATCTTCAATTAGTTTTTATATGATGACTATAATCACATATTCTTTTCATAATGCTATCTCCATATTATTTTTTTTATAAAATTTTTTTATTAAATAAAATTTAAAAATATTAAAATAAAATTAATAATTATATATGTAGTTTTATTGAGAATATTTTTATGGATTACCATTATTCAAAAATTTATCAAATATCAATCTTCTATTATATTTATTTTATTATTTTTTTTAAAAAAAAATATGAAGCTTATCAATTTTTTTTACCAAATCTCTCTTCTATTTTTCATACCAAATATAATAATTTAATATAAAAATTATTTTTTTATACTAAATTATCCCAACCAAATCATCGTTTATGGAAAAGCCTGCTATCTCTCACGTGCATTCCACGTGCCAACACCACTTCCGTAATTAAAAACCGGTGGCCCAAATCCCCACACCCAAGTTTGCCTCCAGCGCTCTCGGTGAGTCGGTGACAAGACCTTCCCTCTTTCTTCCCCGCATTCCTTGTTGCCGGATCTCAACCCTAGACGTGATCTCCGCCGGTCCCCGGCCATCACGGCCCCGTCCGGTCTAGCGCCACGTCTCTCTTCTCACCCTCTCGCTGAGAGAATCCCGCTTTGGCCGGCATAGGGCGGTGGAGATCCCTCCTCCTTCTCAGCCGAAGAATCTCCCAAAAATCCTATTTTGAAGCCTATCAACGGCCTATTTGTAAGATTTATCTAAAGCATTTTCTTTGTTTCTCTCTTTTCATAAAGTACGAAGTTCTTCATCAATTTAGTCTCATCAATTTTGCTCAGTGTTTCACCACATTTTTTACTTAAAATACTCCTTTTTTCCCTAGTTTATGTTCAAATTTTTGGTGGCTTCTTTCTAATTGGAAAACCCAATGAATGCTTTTGCATCCCGTTTTAATGGGTGCTTGTCGTTGATTCCTAGGTAGGGTTTGTTCTCTTAGCCCTTAAACCTGATGTTTTTGTTAGCAATGCTACCTTATTTTGTATCGAGAACTGTAACTATGAGGTTTCGATCAAGATAACTTTTGGTCAGCGTCCCAGCTTTCAGTCTAAATCCTTACTTCCAATCCAAAACGTGCTTTCAAGTAAACATTAATTGTACCGTTCATTGCTAAAACTCCCGTCTTGGTTGGGTGTCAAATCCTGCTCCTCGTTGCGGAATGTGCAACTGTATGACAAGTTTGATCGGTGAGGCAGATGATAGTTAAAGAATGAAGGTTCCATTGTTGATTATTATGGGTTTGGACGGTGGAAGAGAAAAATGGTAACGTGGGATATGTCAAGATGAAGCAAAGCTTTAGCGAAGCATACAAAAAAAAAGGAAAATTTTTGGTATGTGCTTTTCTTGGTCAGTTTTATTCATTTTATGTTACAGAGGTGCATACTCCAGGGGTTAGTCTGGTGAGTGGTGTGATTCTTGGAAAGTTGGTGAGACCAAGCGGGTAGAGTCTATGGTCCGATCCCTTGGTGAAGGGAGTATTGATTAAGATTATTGGACCTTTGTTTGTCTCTGTGTGCTTGAGATGGAGAGTGACTTTGTTAAAATGCTTTACTTATGATGATGCCAAGAGATAATGGATTTTTGTAATTTCACAGGAGGATGACAAATGCACGGTTGAGCTCAAAACTGTTATTTGAATCCAGTTTGGGATCATTAACTTTGTTTGGTGCTTTTATCCTCCCGGTTCTGAATTTGTTTGAGACTTAAGGAACTAGCAAGTCCACTGCTAGCTGCTACAGGATTCTTTAAAACAAATTTAAATCTATCTGAGGAAATTATAACCCTGGAGTAAGGACTGGCGACATATTTTGGAGGGGAATGGTTCATGAAGTTTTTCAAATAATGATAGAGTAAGGTCTACGGAAATGTTTCTGGGGTGGTGTTTTATATAAATTTTCAAACATTTGTTGGGAAGAAAGCTGAGTCCCCAACGATGATACAAGGATGATTAGTACTGACTTCAGCAATCTTTGCTTTTCATTTAAAGGTATACTAAAGACTAAGATTATGTGCATCAGGAAAAAGAGGGATTAGAAATAGAAAATGTTCAGTTTGTTATCCATGTTAGAAGAATGTGGTGCCATGTAAATGGAGGTAGGTGAAAGAAAGTTGATCTTAAAAACATCACTAGACATTCTGATGGTTGTTCAAACTGCCTTTGCTATCATTTAAGTTGGAAGTTGTGGCTTGTGGAGTATGAATGATCAAATACAGCTGAAAGCAAAGTTTTAAATATCATGGGGCTGGGCTGCCCCCTTTTTTCCATGGAATGGGTTGCTTTCATCTATTTCTCAACTAGTCCTGCATGGGCACTCAAAAAGGTGTCCCATCGAGATGCCTTGCCATCCTACTCATATTTAAAACTTTGGCTGGAAGTGTAATTGCTTGTTGGAAGTTTCTTCACTTTCCTTTCATTTAGGGATGCTAGAGCATAAAGAATTTAAAGGATGTCTACTTAAGTCTATGCATCAAGTGGTTGAATTATTGCTCTAAATGATATTATTGTTTGTAATCAAGGAATCTTTTCATGGCAGTCCACAAATATGGAGTAGTGCGGGAAAGTCAAGATCAAATTTCAATTATATTATTTACTCTATTTAAAGATAAATGTGTGTGTGTGCATGTGCAAAATGCCTGGGTACATACATGCACACATATATGTGTATATTGAGCTTGACAAATTCAAGATAAATTTTCTATGATAAGTTGGTGATCCAGTAGGCAAATGGCATGTCTATGTTCTTATCATCTAAAACAATTAATGTTATTGATTGTGTGCAAAACACATGATTAATTATAGAGAAAGAAACACTTTATGATGACGATTCCATCATTTATCAAGCAAGTTTTTTGGAAGTAGAGTTTCTGCCCATGAGATCCTTTTTATGTGAACTTATAAATACCTTCCTTGTTGCACTGAGATGATAGAACCAAAAGGAGTTTTTTTATTTTTTATTTTTTTATTTTATTAAATAAGAAGAATTGTATTCATATATATAATATGATTTACAGGGAGAGATTGAGAGATTCACCGCAGTTAAATTTCTTTTATTCAATAAAGGAAATACATAAATTAAGGACATGTCGTTTGCCAAATGACCTCATAAAGACTTTCATACTATATAGTAGAAGGTATGCATGAATGGATAGACTGGTAGGTTTCTTTGGCTAGACTTTCCACCTTGTATCAACATTTTGATTTTTTTTACTCGAGCTTCTTTAAGTTTCTCTTTTTGTTAATTTGGTATCTCATCATTCATGTTTGCTGGCTACTAACCATAGCATGTTATCTAATATGAAACATGTATGTGCCAATTTTAGAAATTTTTTAAGATTTCACACATAAGACTTTGGTTTCTTGTTACTGTGGAAGGTCAGTGTTTTTGTATAAGTCCAACCATATAGTTTTTCTTTCAACATGAAAGATGGAGATATATTTGTTTTGTTGTCTTTTGGTTGGTGCTATTGGGTATGGTATGTAACTATGTATAACAGAAGGTTTAGCCTATCCTTGGTGAAGGTTATCATTGTTGTACCTTGTCATAGGTGATGCAGGTAAGCTCATGCCATCTCAAATTGTTGTTAGCATATTTTGTCTTGTGCTAATAAATGGTTGTGCGAGAACTTTCAAGCTATGTTATCTTGGCTAGCTGGCGAAGATATGTTTGTTGACATAACATGGTCTAGGTGCTACTGCAGGCTTTGAGGGCTGGAGAGTCTATCCTAACTTTTCTACACAAGCCTGACCTAAGTTGACTTGCTTCTCACCATAATAGATGGATGAACAGGGAGGGATGTAGTTGAAGTTACTTGAATCAATGTTTCTATTACCATGTTTCTGCAGCATACACTATCTGTTGTTTATTGATGTTTCTGCTATTTGCATGGGAGAGAGGGATATACCATCTCTACTAGGGGAGGGAAAGGAAGAACAACAAGAGAGTAGGAGATGGGTTCTCTTTGTCATGAAACCACAGTTATCCCTGAGTGAACATCATAAAGGATGAAGGCACTGTGCTTTCCATAGTCAGTATGGAAAATAATGATGGTGATTGTTCTAATTAGGTGTTTGTCGGAGACGGGTTCTCTTTGTCATAAAACCACAGTTATCCCTGAGTGAACATCATAAAGGATGAAGGTACCATGTGCTTTCTGTAGGCAATACAGAAAATAATGATGGTGATTGTTTTAATTAGGTGATTTTGCAGCATTGCCCTTTGAAGAATGGGGTTTTGATGCATGCTTATTGTCCCATCAACAGTTACAATATTTTCAATTATATTTGTTTATCACATATTTTTTGGGGTAATTCAGGTACTGATAAATACAGCATCTGATTGTTTTATATTTTATGTTAACTCTTTTTGAACGATATTGAGAATTTGGGGAGAGCTGATGTGTGTATTTATGGAAAAATGAGTGTATCTGTCAGAGGAAGCCTCGTGACTTCAAGCACTTCCTATGAGTTTTCTCTATTTAAATACGGTCTACAATCATCAAGAATGCATTGTGGCAAAAGGAGGGTTATGCTATTCTTGCAAAAGTAGTTTTATCTATGGACTATCCTTAGGTTGCGTTTGGTAGCTGGCAATCTATTCAGATTGTCGGCAATTTAACATGGGCCCACCATATTATTGCGCTTGGTATGTTTTTTAAGTGGCAATCTGGATGGCCTCTCATGAGGTAATCTGGATTGCTTTGCAGAGAGGTGACTATCCAGATTACCATCTATTTGGTAGTCTTGCAATATTTTTTTTTGAACAAAAATATCCTCAAAAAATCCCACGGTTTTCTTCCTTACGATGGGCAGCGGAAAGAGGGAGGGCCAAAACCGGCGCCCTTCTCTACAAATCCGGCTGGTGGTAGCTGGAAACCAGCCGATCGGCGGGCCGTTGTCGTCTCCTTGACGGTAGCCACTGGCTAGCAATCCAGGAAAAACTGTCGGTCTATTGAGATCCGACGATCTCCGTGTGGAAAGAGTGGCTACGAGGGCAGCGCGGGTGGCCAAAGGGCAGTGCAAGGTGTGTGGTGCAGAGGATCGGCGACGCGGGTGAGGGTGGCAGTGTGTGGGTGAAGGCGGCGATGGAGGTGGCTATGGAGGGCGGTGCAGGTTGGTCGGGGCCAGGGACGGTGCAGGGTGGGGGCAAACGGCCGGGCTAGGGTTGGGGGGTTGTGCGTGCGGGTGGAGAAGGAGGAAATAAAATAAAAATAATAATATATTATATATAATATAATATAATGTATTATATTATATTATATATATTGTTATATAATATAACAATATATAATATAATATAATATCTATTATATATTATAATATATAATATATTTTTGTTCTTTTATTTTGAAAAATTAGAAATTTTGTGCATGGGATGTGATTTTTAATAAATTTGATTTAATAATATTTTGAAAATTTGATGTTACATTACTAGTAATCTGATTGTCATACCAAACATATCACTCAAGATTCTCAGTAATTTTACTGTAAGATTATCTGTGTACCAAACATAGTAATCAACAGGCAATCTATCTAGATTGTAGGTAATTCACATTACTAAATAATTTAGATTAAGATTGCTTGACAATGCACCAAATGCAACCTTAGTGTTAACAACTAAACAAGTGCAGACTTATGGAGTTGCCCTTGGATGTCCCCTTAACTTATTTAATTTTTGAATTCTTTTTGGTTGATGCAATGTATCCTAAGATCTGGGCCTGGATGGATTCAACTTGTGGACATACTTGTGCTTGACACTTCTAGTCAGACCCATGTAATGTGGTTTGTACATAGATTAATACTGTTAGTATTTGGTGCCTAACAACTGACTTTAAGGGGAAAACAAAAGAAGCTAGTAGGAGTTCCCTAACTTCAGAAGTGCGCAAGCAGTATGTTGTGAGAAAGTGAGTGAAAAACATGAAATGTATTTAGAAGTGGAGTTAATGTTCAATAAAATCAAAATCTGAGTAGTATTCTGATCAATGGAAGTTTATTGAAAATTTATCGAAATTTCCTAGGCATAATAACTCTTCTTCCTATTCTTGCTTGAGAAAAGATCCACCAGTCAGTGTGTGCTAAAGTACAAGTTGCTGACAAGCTTATGCAGCTAGTAGGTTTTATATATTCTATGATTATGCCAAATGCTGGAAGAAAAATTGGTTTTTTTGATATAATTGTTAATTGTCATGGAAGTTGCCCATTTAATAGGCTAGTTCTGATGCACTATCATTTCTCTGCCATATAACATTGTAAACAATGCTCTTTTAGCTCTTAAGCTGTGATGATAATCTTAGGGATCTTTGTGGCCCATTCTCATTGCTTCCTATTCTAGGTGCGTCATGAGTGGACTTGGAGTGGTGTAATGACCATAGCTGATGCCCAGTCTTGTTCAAGTGGCAGGCCAGTCCAATATGGATTAACATGTTCTAGCTGAGGAAGAGAAGCGGGCAGGAACAAAGGAAAAGGGGGAATATTGTGCAAACTATAGAACTTGATAAAATATAGGATGAGGAACTTGAGTGTTGCAAAAATAAATCTTTGACACCATGACAAATGTCATGTTTATTTGTTCTTGTTGTAGTTTTCAAAGGTTTATTTAATGCACCAATGTGCTTCGTTTTCCACCACAAGAAACCTCATCAACCTGCTTCTCAAAAATAGCAACTTCTGCAAAAATAATGTGTGCTTTAGAAAAGGTGTCTATTGAGTTTTGGATAGGGGAATGGTTAGTAAAGGGTTCGTGCATGGAACTTGCAGATGTGAACTCAGTGCTTGTGGAGATCAAAGTTTTAGCAAGCTAATTTAGATGCTGGGACAAGAGAGATTGGGGTTGCCAAATGATAGTTTGAAACCCCTTATTAAGCATGCCCTGCTCTGATTACCTGGTCAGTTGAAACTATAAGCAATCTATAGCATAGTTTTCCATTAAATTTCTGTCAGCCTCATTTTTTCCTTGAAGATTAGGGGTGGGGTGATTATTCAATGACACAGGATGGTCATAGTGCGGAGGAACTGGTTGTGCAAGCTATTTGTCACTATTGTTTCTTTCTGCAGGTTGACTTTTATCCTCATTCTGAATAGGGATGTGTGTTAGTGCATATTGTATTCATGACAGATAAATCATCATGATTTATATTAATATATTTCTTTCATTTCATCTGAAGTACATCTGTTGGAGAACAGGGAATAGTGAATCATTGGCTGTCACACATTGGACGTTTGTGCTAATTTTTTGTGCATGCAAAGCCACACAGCTTGTGAAATTAACTGGAGTCTATTACAACTATTAGTTCTAAAGGTAACTTAACCGAGTAACAATTACATTTTTTTTTAAAAAAATAAGTGAATAGTCTGGGGAATTGAGTATATAAATTTGAGAAAAGGATTAACCCTTGATCTTTTGGATTTTTTGGGAATGCGTGCAAGCTGAACTTTAATGATTGAGTTGATATCAACTAAATTATAATCTTGGTATTTTTGTAAAAAAAACTTTGCAAACTCTTAAATGGATCTTTATAGAATGCATAAAAATTTAATGATAGCTGGAAATTAATCCAATGGTGTGGGAATTAAGGATATGTATTGTAAAATTAACTGAAATTTTCATGTGAGAAATAAGATTTTGCAATTTTCCATTTGATGTCCGCTTGTCGGTTGCCAAAATTTCTCTGCCAGTTGGAGTAGTAGGATTCAACCCTGATTTAATCCTTCTGTTACAGACAAAGGTGTGGCATCATGTATCAGTATTTGCTAATTTGCCCTGGAGGATAAGTCCCCTTCATGTTTGCATTTCAAAAACCAAACTGATCATTGTCTGTGTTAGTGGACTTAGGAGTCTGCATATGTTGTTTCTGGGATTGCATTTCCATGAGTTTTGGTTTAGATTGTATGTGTTAGAGATGGATGTAATTTTGATTTCAAAACTTGTGTTCTTTCTCTTTCATTTAAAGTCTTTCCAAGTTTAGGGAAAGCCATAGATTATGCCACCCTACACACCAACTAGCATCTTAAGAGTTATGGTTGGGTGTTGGAATAATGCCATCAAAATATTTTTTGACTGGTATATGCTTGACCTATTATAATGGTTGGCCTTATAAATGCGAAAAGACTTCATTTTTGGCTTTGTACGAATTTTGGTGAAGTAGGGATCCCTTTCCGTGGGCCGTGTTCAATGGACAGTAAAGTTTATAGAGCATCGTTGGACCTGTTGTATCCTTAGGCCAAATGAATTTTGGTGAGCACGCTATAATCTATCAATCAAATTTTCCGTCTTATGTTTTTTTAATATCTGTTTTGTCCAATCTCCATCGTAGAAATCTTTTATTCTATATCCCACTTATGATTTTATCCACCTGTCCGGTACCTCATTCTGGCATTTGCACAAGATGTACAATTTAAGCAATGTTAAGTTTTCCTAGATTTATTTCTACTGTTATTTGGTGTTGGAAAGGTTTTCAAGGACGTGATGGTTGTCCTCAATTTTTGTCATGATAGATCAGTTGATAATTCGATATGATCATAACTCATAAGATTACATTGATTTCTGTTACAGGTGTCTTATTACTTGAACTGTTAATTGAAAAATGCTATATGATTGTGCTAAAATTTGTGACAAAGATCCTTTTCTAAAATTACTTACAAGGAATTATATAGCTTAATGCTGGTTGTTTATCTGGCAGAAACCACCTGGAACAGCTGCTCCTACAGGGAAGTTATGCTCCAAACAGGACCCAAGGAAATGCAGAATCATGATAACAACAATCAGAAGGTTTATCCTCAACCAATGGATGAGAGTGTGAATCAGAATAAGGACTCCATGGAGACTCTCATATCGAAGATTTTTAATAACATTTCCTCTCTGAAAGCAGCGTATATTCAACTTCAGGAAGCTCATACTCCCTATGACCCAGACAAGATTCAAGCTGCTGATAAGCTTGTTATAGAGGAGCTCATGAAGCTGTCTGAACTCAAGCATTCCTATAGGGATAAAAACCACCCCAAGCTCACATCAGCAACCCCACAAGATTCACGTCTAGTTGCGGAAATACAAGAGCAACAAAACCTGTTAAAAACTTACGAGGTCATGGTGAAAAAATTTCAGTCCCAGATTCAGACTAGAGACTCTGAGATTGTTCAATTGCATCAACAAATTCAGGAGTCAACTCAGAGAAAGTTCAAACTTGAGAAGAAACTCAAGCAGAGGGGTTTGCTTTCCAGGGAACCTGAGGATTCTGAAGAAGAAAATAACTTCTTCTCTGTTGAATTGACCCCAAACTTGTTCTCTTCTGCTGTAGATACAGCATACAAATCTATCCATGATTTCTCAAAGCCTTTAATTAACATGATGAAAGCAGCAGGCTGGGACCTTGATGCAGCAGCCAATGCTATTGAACCAGCAGTTGTTTATGCAAGCAGGTCACACAAAAAGTATGCATTTGAGTCTCATATTTGCCAGAGAATGTTCTGTGGATTCGATGAAGAGAGTTTCTCTGTTGAGGCAGGCAATCTTTCGATTTCTAATGAGGGTTTCTTCCATCAATTCCTTGCTGTAAGAGTCATGGATCCGTTGGATATATTGAGCCAAAACCCAGATTCAGTTTTTGGAAGATTTTGCAGGATGAAGTACTTGATGGTTGTGCACCCAAAGATGGAGGGATCTTTCTTTGGTAATCTGGATCAGAGGAACTATGTAATGAGTGGTGGGCATCCTAGGACACCTTTCTACCAGGCATTTCTGAAATTAGCAAAGTCAATATGGATGTTACACAGATTGGCATATTCGTTTGATCCCAAAGTTAGGGTTTTTCGGGTGAGAAATGGGAGTGAATTCTCAGAGGTTCATATGGAAAGTGTGGTGAAAAACATTATTTTGGGTGAGGGAGATCAAAGACCTAAAGTTGGGCTTATGGTGATGCCAGGTTTTATGATTGGGGCAAGTGTTATACAGTCCCAGGTGTACCTTTCAGGTGTCAGGTGTGCTGAATGAAGATTGATACATTTTGGGAGGCTCTTGCTGAAGTGGGAAGCACCATCTATCTCTGTTGTTGGATTGCTGAAGTCAATGGTTTGTTTGGATGTTTGTCTGTCACTGTAAATTTAAGGTTTAGGGAAAAATTAAAAGTTTCTGGGACCTGTAGCATGCCTGTGACAGTAAATTGAAAATATTGAAGGAATTTTTACTGTATGCTAGTTACAGTTGGTGTTTGTGCTTGGTGCAAGATGGTAAATGTGGATATAAGTTGAGCACCGTTTGTTAAAGTCAGTATTGTATGCTAAATCAGTGGACTTATTTGATGCTTGCTTTCTGAACGCTGGGATGAGGATTACCATGTAAACTTGTTCATGTTTATGGTTTGGGTCTGGATATTGTGCAAGCTCTAAACATCTAACTCAAGTAGTCTTATTTCTTTCCTTCCTCTTTGGTTGTTTTTTAGCATTTGATTTAATTATTCATCCAGGTTGATGATTATTCTAGCATTTGATTTAATAGGTTTCATTGCTTGGTGGTTGTTCATCCTCACTGCTGTCCCCACGTTGCCTATGTGAATGTTATGCAACCTGTAAAAGTTTTGAAACACACATTTATAATAGCAGATGCACAAATATGGCTGGATATGCTACATGCTTTATTAGAAGAGCTATGGTTTGGGAACTCTTAAATGTTTTTTAATTTGGTATCCTACTTCAGGCAGCTTGGTGTAGCAGGCATGTTAAAACCATGATTGCCCTCATGATTGTTTGCATTGCTTCAAGAACATTTATGGTTGCAGTTCTATACCTTGGACATGAAAGCATGATGGATGAGTTATGGGGAGGTTTGTGCATCAGGTTTGGAAAACTTCTCTACCCCAATTCAGGGTCTACAGGTGCAGCTGAAATCAGATGGCAGGTAGAATTTCTTATGATGGACTTCTCTCATCGCTCCATGGAGCAGGTAGTTTCAAAATGAATTATTGAAGTGGTCTCCAATTGGGTAACATATGATAATGGTGAAAGGGTTGTGATCCATATTACTTGCTTCTAAGTGTGCTTAATTATATGTATGGTTGCTTCAATGATTCTCATGTCGTGGGCTGTTATGAGCCATATGAGTTTTTGATCATCTCCAAGTTTATTCCTTACTGCTATACACACACACGAAATGCTTCTGGTTCTTGTGAATATTATTGCTTCTCCCGAGTTTATTATTGTTGCCACAGTCCCTTTTCAGGGATTTTTTCGGACTGTAATCGTAATTCTTACTCGTCTTAATCGGTTAGACCGATGTGCAAACCTAAATTTCTGGATTCATGGTAGTTTAACGTGCAACGACCACATGGCCTGTACCTACATATATTTCAAAAGATGTTTCCAGCGACTATGGTCGATTATTTCTATGTGAGTTGTAACAGGAAAAAAAGAGAGAGGAAGGAGCTAGATCAAATTAAGAGCTCCAAAAGCAGAAGTAATTGAAAACAGAGAAAGAAAGGCGCAAAATCAAAGTAAGATATCCAAAAGCAAAAGTAATCAAAAACTATGTGGTTATACGCTTCTTGCATGACCATGATACGAAAGTTTAAGAAAGTTTTCATGAGGAATCCTTTTAGTGTAGTTCAGTGCACGTTAAGCATTTGAAGATCATCATGATTCTTATCTTTATGAGGTCATGTGGAATCTCGTAAAGATGATATCAAGTAATCCCAGACCTTAGTGGGAATATCTTCATGGTTTCTTTCCGTGAGAATATGTGAATGGATTACTAGTAGCTTAAGTTGAGTGTTTCAAGTAGTTTAAGCAAGCACCACGGAAGAGGGTGCACGGGAATCCTGGTGGACGCATCTAAACATAAAATAGAGCAAATATAAGTTCTAATGACTCATGGGATGGAGGGATTATATACACCAAGAATTGTTGGTCAATGTTAAGCTGTACTTTTTTTTGTTAATTTAACAGTAATGGTCGGCAATTATATTGTTATTATGTCCTAAATGCCTTCTCTACGACTGATTCTAATAAAACAAGTTGAGGGTGCCGTTGTGGAGCAATTAGTACTACCTGACCAGGAGTTTTCCACAACCATTTAGACACCCATATGACGGCTATATAGAGGAAGGGTAGGGCATTGGTTCAAACTTGTTTCCAAACTAATAACTAAGTTTGAAACTATCATTAGTTGCATTGGATTAATTACCCCAAGTATGCGCACAAAGCTGCCCGGATTTGGGGATAGAAAGTGAAAGCTAAGAAGTTCTGCACTTTGTGACTCAAAATAAAATTATATTAGATGATCTGCAGACTTTGATAAATTTGAGAGGATAGGATAAGTCTGATAGATGAAAAAGTTGGAGGCATCTTAGTGTCAATGATGAACCTAACATTCTGAGTGGGGTCTTCAAATCCAGTCACCTTACGACCCCAAGGGAAGTTGGTCATATTGATCTAATTGCAGAAGGTGTGAGAACTCTGCCCCTCCTCAGTCATCATGGAATAAATTCGCGAGAATAAAACTTTTTCAAACATGCAGTATTCTCGACAGGGACACAAAGATGTTCTATCCAATAAACAATGTTGAAGTTATAGCTTTTTATCAGAAAAAGCATTAAAATTAAAGTAAGGAATATGCTTGGGAAACTTTTAATTTTTCTGAGCCGTCCATCAATGCCAACTAGATGGTAGGGATTTAAAATTTCCGCATCCTCGACAAAATCCCCCTCACAATAATCTTTCATTTCTTTGCAAGAGTTTTTGGCATAATTATGGATTCAAATAGTCTGAATCTCTCCTAATCCTTGATAGAGAAATATTATTCAGTGGGCTCGTCATATAACTTTGCTGCTTCTTTTTGCTTCCGTGGCAATTGCGTTTTTTTCTTTTTTTTTTAACAATTTTCTATTGCAAGTCTGAACCCGTCCAAGTCCTCCATAGGGAAGTATTTATATATGTCCCTCCAGTGGGATGGTACTCAACCTAATGACGTTGCGTTGTTGTTATAGTTTAAATGATAGATAGTTGTACATTGAGTAAGTTTGGACCTATCAAAACCTTTGATGAGGGAGCACTAGATCCTAGGCTAGTTTGTCATATAGTTTTGTTGCTTCGTTTTCCTCCCGTAGGGTATTACTTTAGCGGTTCAGCTAATCGTTTTGCATTATTGCTACAATATTTTATAGGACTCCATTGAGAAATGTGAATTTAACAAGCGTGGACCATCTAAATCTTTGATGGGAATATTTTAGTCCCTGAGTCTCTCATATAGTTCTGTAGCTTTGTTTTCCTACTTTTAGATGAGGGGAATATGGTTGAAAGTTCTTCTTGAGAGAGAGAAGAGAATCTATATTGAATCATATTTGTAGAGATCTTATAATTCATAATTTGTCCACAGATTCTATTTATGAAAGAATCCTGCCATATATGAAAGGATTTTATCATCAATCAGTAAATATTTGAATGATAAAATCCATCCATATAAATGATAAATTAGCCTTTATTATTGATATCTTATAGAAGGAAAGGTATCAAGGGATAAAAATAATTCATACAAAGCTAGATTTCTTTTCCTATTATGCTGGATTGCTCATGGGAAATCTTCTAAATTACCTAATTGTTCAGTTTCCAAAGAAGGTCAGGACTTTCCTTCTTTTGTTTTAAATATAACATTAATATTTTCATTAGCTATCATAACATGCTTATATATATATATACTTCATATGGGATCAATATTCTAGATCAATATCTTTGCTTCAAATATAATCTATGTAATAAAAATCTCTACAAATATTTGTATAGTTGGCAAAATCAATAATGATTTCTATCACATGGCATGGATCATATTTGCCGAATTTGGTTGCACGGTTGGCCAAGAAACTTGGGATTATATAGCTGCCCATACCTGCTTAATTTGGTATCAAAAGAATAAAGATACGGTATTCATCATAGTTGTCCACGTCCGCCTAATCCAATGCCAAGAGATTCAAGGTATAATTTTCATCAAAATTGTTTGGTGTCCATCTCCTATAAAAATATCTTCAAGTTGGTCAAAAGGTGTAATATTTAGAATACAAATTTCACCACACCTTGTTTTCACGAATACAATGGTAATTAATCTATCAAACTAAACTACTACTGGAGGTTAGATCCTTCAACTTCGGCTTCTGCAGCTAACCTTACCGTAAAAGAGAAAAAGAAAAAGAAAAAAAAAGAAGAAGTGTCCATACCTCGTAAGGTAGACTGATGGACTTGCCAGATGGGGGAAATTTGAAGAGAAAGGACATGCGACATGACTAGTTTTAGACAGACTGATCCAGGGCTTTTTGTCCGATTGAAACATGTCCATCACGTCATTTTTGGACTAATTCATCTAAAAGCTTTGATTGACGGAAGAAATCGCTGATGAAAATTTTTGACGGTGCCCTCCATTTACTTTTTGGCTTGGTTGGCAGCAACGAAGTGGTGGTGGTTGCGGGTGCAGTCATGGACGGCGCATAGGCCGCGGGAGTCGGTGATGGAGATGTCGTAGGCCATCCTAAGTTTGAGAAGCCGGCGTGTAGAGAGAAGAGGTAAGGTGAGATAAACTTGTGGTTGGGAATGGCATTAGAGTCTCTCTCTCTCTCTCTCTCTCTCTCTCTCACTAACTCACTTTATTTCACATTCTCTTCACAGTGACTAACTCATAGGAAAAAGATGAGATGGGGTGAATCTGGGGTTGGGTAATGGGAACAGCAATGGACTCACTTTATTTTATCGGCGATTTTTCTCTTGGGATGCATCGATCGATCATTGGTTGAACTGATCCAAAAATGGTATGATAGGCCTGATTCAACCAATAATTTTTCCCTCAAGGAGGCCTGGATAGGTCTTCAGTCCTCACAAACTTGGCAAAGGTGGAACCATCTCCCCAAAGCAAGCCGAACCGATGAGTACTCGTCCATACCCGCCAAGCCCGGTACCCTGACTTTGAGAATTCCGGCAAAAAGAACACCGACATCCACGTGATCCTGCCCAGCGTAAAGTGAAAGCCTGTCTCCAAATCTCCACCTTTGCTTCTTTAATAAAATGCCGTTATTTTAACATATATAACCTAATAACAATAATCCGAAAGTTTGCATGTTGATGCGAGCTCAAGAATATTCTATTGGCGAATCAATTCTCGAGGATTTGGTTGCCAGGGAAGTTGATTGGGATTCAGATCGTATGTTTCGTGCGAAAATAATGACTCCTTTTTCTGCTATGTCCGTACAATGACTACTTTGACACCTATGCAAGTAGATGGTAGAAAAAGATTATAATACTTTGGCCATTGGGTTGCACGATGACTACTTTAAGACCTACACAAACTGATAGAAGAAAATGATTATTGGACCGCGGGAAGAGCTTTCTTTCTAATAAAATAATTTTTAAAAAATCATTCGAAGTTATTTTCTAAGAATAAAATTTTAATATATTTAATTAATCATAAAAATAATTTATTAAAAGATGGATGAGTATTTATTTTTTAAAAAAATTATATAAAATATTTATTATATTCTTAATACATATAAGACCATATATTTTGCTTCTAAACTTTATATACATAATAATATTATATATATTCATATAAAAATAATATTAATATTTTATAATATAATATTAAATTATAATAATTTATTATATTAATATAAATATATTATTAATATTAATAAAAATTATTTGTGTATAAAATTGTATCGACGTCGGAGTCACTGGAGTGGGAAGAGACGAGACCGCCGATGGAACCTACAAGAAGAAGTCCAGACCGGAGGTAGGTGGCTCCGATAGGACCTTCCGATGCTTAAGTTAGTCCTCTGACCAACAAGAATGAAGTGCTCAGGAGAGAATGAACAGAGTATCAAGCAGAGAATGAGAGCTTCGAGAGAACGTATCGAGAGGGTTCCTTATATAGACGGAGCTTATAATAAATTGATGGCGATAGTCGTAACTGCCTGTTAGTGGGCCATTTGGGGCCACGCGAAGTTTGTTACAAAGGATGGTGTTCGCGAATTGCTGATCTGTTGGAGATTAATAGCCATAATTCGATCAGGATTATTATGCTTATGAGCAAACTGTTCAGAGCTCTGCGCCCCAGCAGTTCTAGAGAGGCTTGGCCATTTTCGAGATCGTCCGTAGGTTGACGGATGCTGGGTTGGGAGTTGAACTTATGTAGATGATGAGGTCCCTCTGCTGTCAAAGTCTGCTCAATCGATGCTTGGAATATAAGGTAGTTAGCTCAGCCACTAGAAGGGGGCCTCGATTGAAAGAAGTTCGATGGGAAGGAGTCCGCTCGATGACTGAAAAAACTCTATTTGGTGACCGGAGGGAGCTCATCCAGATCAATAGCAATCAGGGGCTGGCTGACAGTCGGGATAGGTGGACATGCTTATAACGCTTTGGTGAGCCGTAACTGCTCCTTTGAAGTTCAACCATTTTCAAGGTCATCTGCGAGCGGATAATTATTTCGATGGAGAGTTGAAAGGGCGGTGGATTCACTGGTTCAGGACTGCGGCCAGGCTAGTAAGGTGTGGAAGTTTGTCTGAGGAGAAGCTCTACTGGTCAAGGACTTCTAACATCAGACCTAACTGTAATGATGAGATTTGGCTTGATGGAGATCCGATTGAAAAAAAGCTCGGTCAACTTCAAGGTCGGCCAAGCCAGACTATGTAGGGATCGAATACTTGGCCGAATACTTAGCTAATTACTTAGGCGACTGTCTTCACCATTCGAGTTCGTCTGGATGAGATCGGAGATGCCCTTCAAGTTTTGCAATTACTTGAAAGATCTGATAATCAGAGCTGAGAAGATCATTTGGCATGCATGGGTTGGAGGTCGGCCGTCCCAGAGTGAATTGAAGCCAGAATTTATACTGGTTGAAGTTCAGTCATGGTTGCTATTGTCAGATGGGATCACCCCAAGATTGGGCATCTTGCTGAATTTTGACAGAAGCGGATTAATCACCAACACTAGTTCTCCTACTTCCGAGTTCAAAGTTCAAAAGAAAAAAGTACAAATACGAGTGCCGAAGTTCTTTTCCGTCTTTCCGCTTCCATAAAGCAGAGAATTTTGGCTTTATTTGCGCTGGCACCGATGCTTCTTCAATATGAAATGATCCGAAAAGACAAGATTTCAAAATTCCCACTGAAGAGGCGCTTAAGGTACGGCATCATTAAGGCCTCACCAGCCGTCCGTTCTGCCATGACGAGTGGGACACATGTCTGATGAAGATCAAGTAGGAAGAATCTGTAATCATAACTGCCTCGGGCCTTTCTCAGGTATTTAAATCCTTTCCTCCCCTCTAGCACCTTATTCTATTCTTGAGTTTTCTTCGTCTCCCTGGTCTCCGCCTTCTTCCCGTCCGATAGCTTCAACCTCTTCTACAATTTCCTCCGGCCATAAATGCTTTCCGTTCATTTCGTGTCCCGTCGATTGCCTTCTTGCCATCTCGAACCATTCTAGGTTAGTGCCCAAACTTCCTCTCGATTATTTTGATGCTTTTCAAACTCCGGTCCTTCGATTTTTCTGACAGATCTTGCCTCCTTTTTTTTTTATTTTTGAAGTCTTTTTCCAAGTTTTAGTTTGATCCGTATGTCTTCTGCGGAGCCTTAGTTGATTGATTCCGAGAGCTCGACCTGCTTAAACTTGTTGGACTTAGGTCTTAAGGAATCTGCCGATCCCGTAAAAGGACCTCACCCCCAATTTATCCTCGGGACCATTCTTTGCTTACTTCATCCTGAGGACCTTTCTGTGATAAGAATCCAATATGGGATACCCTCGAAGTATGAACTAGAACTTTTCAGACCGAGCGATCGAGCTTTTTCTCCTCCCCTGGGTCATTTTTGCTTGTACATCGAGGCTCTTCATGCTGAACTCTGACTTTCAATCCCATCTTTTATTATCACCCTCTTTAGGTTCTTAAACATCTCCCTCGCCTCTATGGTGCCAAACTTATTTAGGTTCATCATAAGATTTCTATCTCTGTTCATCATGGCCAAGATCTAGCCTACGATTTTTTTATTCTAGAACTATTTCACTTTCAAATGCCACCCCACCGCCCAAGACTGATGGTACACATCTTCTCAATTCAGCAAGAAGAGATCGCTTAAGGATGCCCCCTCTTCAGTTTATAACTAGAAATAGAGATTCTTCTTCGTCTCATGCCCCCTCCTAAAACTAGGATTGCCTCCTAGGAGAATTTGAGAGATTTGGTCCACTAAGCCCCTAGGCTAGAAAGGAAGGATCGAGATTCAGTTAATAAGCTTAGAGACTACCAAGGTCCTCTTATATCCAGTCTATTGGACGACCAAATCTTATTTAACTTTGGGCTTAGTCCTCTTAGTCTGACAGGTAGATTTTCATATCCCAATGATTTCACCTTATACTCTCTTCTGATCTTAATTTTTATTATTATAGAAATGACTTCGGAAGAGCGGAACCGCCTGACCCAAGGGATCAAAACCCTCAAAAGGAAAGGCGGTCGTGGGGAGGAGCCATCGAAAAGGGCCAAGGTTGGGAAAACAAGCTTGGCCACACCGATCCAAACTATGGCCGCTCCGAAAACCACCATAGCCGCACTGAGCCCGACCTTGCCTAGTGATGCTGACACTCTAGCGCTCCCCCAGCAAGGGAGAGCAACTAAGAAAAGAAAGAAGGCCGTCGTCAGGAAGGTCAAGAGAAACACTGACAGGTCTGATGGTGACAGCTCCAGCCATGAGCAGGATTTTCTGGATGACTAGAAAGTCGTCCATACTTTGATGGATGGGAGCATCCTTTCCCATATAATTGAAAAAATGAGCTAGAAGGATGATGAGGAACGATTCAAAGAATCCTTCGCAATCTTCCTCAAGGTAACCGATCTCTTCTGAAACTTGGTTGAGTGTCGATGTATTCTAGAGCCATGACTCACATTTTACTATTCGTAGTTGGGTCATTACTTGTATGCCCACTCGGAGGTGGTAAACCTTCGTAAGGCCAAGGCTTCAAGGGCTATCCAGAAAACCCAAGAGGAGATCAAGAAGGTCCAGGCTAAGGTTCAAGATTTGAGAGAAGCTTCAAGGTCTCATTCCACCGAGGTCGAGCACCTTCAAGAAGCACTACGGAGGGAGGAGCAAGCATCGATGGGGTTGAAGACCGCATTGGCACCAAAGAAGGATAAATGGAAAAAGGCCGAGGAGGAGGTCGATGCAGAAAAGGAGTGAGCCATCGAAGTCTTCAAGTCCTCCAAGAAAATGGAGGACATCAAAATTGCCTTCGCTTAGGAGGCCTTTCTTGAAGGATTTGAGGTCTGCATGAAGAAGGTCGCCAAGAGGTTGCCAAACATGGACCTCGACTTTTTGATTGAGGAGCCTGGTGACGAAGCAGAGCCTTCCCACGTTGGTGTTGTTTCTCTAGTCATTAGACCTAAAGTCGAAATCTTTGATTCTGCCACTGCGGTTCCAAAGCCCGTTCCTGAACAAGGAGTCACTGAGGATATGCTGACCTCGCCTGCTACCCCTCCTTCTGATGTTGAAAACCTTTGATAGTTATATTTTTTCTTCTTTTTCTTTTATGTATTCGAAATATTTTGAGCAATGAAAATAATTTTTTTTATATTTGATGCTGTGATAAGTCTACCATTTAGAATTCTCCGAGCAAAGGTAGTCACATTTCGCCGCCACCTACCAAGGCCGCACTGCTGCTCCAAGGCCTTCCTTTAAAATCTATCGTTAGAGACCTATAGAAGGAGGTTCATTGGACTAAAGAAAAGTTGAAGAAGGGAAGGGGCGAACTTCAGAAATTGGAGAAGCATTATTCGGAAGCCATGGTTGAGATCATCTACCTTCAACAAGTCCATAAAAAGGACTCTATGGACTACATAAAAAACTAACGCCTTTTAACCAAAGAATTGGAATAGGTGAAGAAGTCTTGTAGTGAGAAGGTTTGAACTTTACTGCCAAAGTCAGTTCCCTTAAGGTTGAACTTTGAGATTCAAAAGAAAAAATTAGATGGTTGGAGAGCGATTCGACCTGAGGCCAGAGTCAGGCTGAGCTCGACTGGGATTGATCGAAGAAGCTTTTCGACCTCCAGGTGCAGCTGAACGATGCATAGCAATGATACAATTTCCATTGAATTGGTTGGCATGAGGAGATCGAGGGTTATAAAAGAAAACTTAATAAGAAAAACTCTGAAGTTATACGACTTCAAAAATAATTGATGGACAATGCCTAGACTGACTCAAGTGCACATCCAGACAAAGTCGCCACTTTGAAGGACGCTCTCAAAAATTTCACCATGAAGTTTGAGGGTGCGGAGAGGGAACTTTATGATTTTAAAGTTCAGATGGTCTACTAAGAAGGCTTGGTGAAAGATGTCGCGGCCGAGTCGGCAGTTCTTAGGAAGAGGCTGAGAGAGACGGAGGAAGAGTCGCATAGGTGGGAGAGGATGCTAAGAGCCTGGTGGCAAGATAGAAGCTTGAGGAGAGAATAGAGGGCTTGGAACTCTTTCTTGCAACGACTAGAGCTGGTAGTCTGAAGCCCAATTTTGAGTAGGACCTCTTTTTTGTTTTTTTTTGTAACTGATCCTACTAATTCATATAATAACCCTTATTTTTAATGAAATAAAGCTTCTTTCATTTGTCTGTTCGTGTTTCACCTTAGCTCGCTGCTTGTCAGTTTGCTCTATTTTCTTGTTATGTCTGATCTTGACATCGTCCCAAGATTATGGCTCTTATTTTGTATTTTGGGTATCTATCCTCCTACTTTTATCAAGTTTGCCGAGGCGCAAAGGACCGTTGAAGGCCTTCATCCTCGTTAAGATGAGGTTAATCTCTTATTTAAGAATCAGAGGTCTTCACCCTCGTTAAAATGATGTTAACCTTTTGTTTAAGAACCAAGGGCCTTTACCCTTATTAAGATGAGGTTAACCTCCTGCTTAAAAACCAGAGGCCTTCACCCTCGTTCATTTGAGGTTAACTTTCTATTTAAAAATTGAAGACCTTCATCCTCGTTGAGACGAGATTAACCTTCTATTTAAGAATTGGAGGCCTTCATCCTCGTTAAGAAGAGGTTAACCTCTTGTTTAAGAATCGGAGGCCTTCAATTATGTTTTTTCACGTAATTTTCCATCATTGCACAATTTTGCACCAAAGACAGAGATGTTAGAGTAAGAAAATATCATTGAAATGTGTTTACTGATAATACATCTGCAAGTTTTTCAAGCTCCAAGGCTGTGGTAATATAGCCCCTCTAAGCTCCTTTAAGTAGCAAGTCCTAGGTTGGACGACTTCTATGACCTCATAAGGGCCCTCCTAATTCAAAGCAAGCTTCCTTTAATTCTGAGATTGTGAGACGTCCGCTCGTCAAAGTACTAGATCTCCTATTTGAATGCTTTGATTCTAATCCTGAAATTGTAATAGCAGGCTACTTTTTGCCTGTAAGCTGCCATCTTGATCTGGGCCTTCTCTCACTTTTCTTTCAATAAATCGAGGTTAGCTCTGAGGTCTTGCAAATTTTTTTGTTCATCAAATGCTTCAACCCATGCTGAGGAAAGTTCAAGTTCTATCGGAATGACCGCTTTCATTTCGAAGGCCAGAGCAAAAAGAGTTTCTTAGTTGGCAATCTCTGAGTGATTCTATAGGCTCAAAGTACATAATAGAGTTCATCCATCCAAGTTTCTTTTGCCCTTTCAAGTCTTATTTTTATTCCTTAAAATATGATCCGGTTGGTTACCTCGGCCTTACCATTTGCCTGTGGATGAGCCACTGAAGTGAAGTGATGGGAGATATTCAAGTCTTCATAGAACTCGACAAATTTTATCTCCATAAATTGATATCCATTATCAGTAATTAAAGTTCAAGGTAGCCCAAATCTGCAAATTATTAACTTTCAGACAAAGTCTTATACTTTGACTTTAGTGATTTTGGCCAGAGGTTCGATCTCAATCCATTTAGTAAAGTAGTCTATGGCTACTAAGAGAAATTTTGACTATCCAGATGTTATGAAAAAAGGATCCGAGTATGTTTATCCCCCATTGTACAAATAGCCATAGGGCACTCAGGGGTGTGAGCCAAGAAGCTGGTTGTCTTTAAATGTTGGCATTCCTCTGACATTGGTCACACTTTCTCATATATTTTACTGCATCTTGATGCATGGTCAGCCAATGATAGCTCTGTTGAAGTAACTTGTGAGATAAGAACTTTGCTCCCAGATGATTTCCACACATCCCTTCATTCACCTCCCATAATTTATAATCTGCCTTAGAAGGTCAGAGACACTTTAGGAGTGGCAAAGAGTATGATCTTTTATATAGTTTATTCTCATATAAAACATATCGAAAGGCTTGATTTCTCAATTTTCGAGCTTCTTTTAGGTCTCGAGAGAGGATGCCATCTTTGAGATAGGTGAGGATCGAACTAAGCTAGCTAGGCTCTTGGTCGATTTATATTATAGTCTAGGATTCCTTTGAGCTCGAACATTTCAGAACTTCAAAGAAGACTTCTTTGGATAATTCATTTGGTACCAGTGTGGGCAACTTGAAAAGAAAGTCTATCCTGAAATTTTCTATTCTCGGAATCTGTTGGATATCAAAATTGTTGAAGATCGGGTTTAGACTTCTTACCTTTTTTAGATACTTCTTCATGCTTTCCTCTTGAGCTTCATAGTTGCCATCGACTTTTCTACTACCAGCTGCGAGTTGCTATAAACTTTGAGCTGATCTGCCTTCAATTTTTTTGGCTATTCTTAGTTCTGCAATCAGGACTTCATATTTTGCCCCATTATTTATCGTAAAAAATTTAAGGCACAACACATATTCAGTAACAATTCTCTGGGTTGATAAGGATCAGGCCAGCGCGCGCACTAGAAGCATTCGATGAACCATCTACATGTAGGGCCCAAAAGCTTTCCGAGAGGTATGCTCTTTCCTTAGAGCGGTTCGGCTGCAACCATGGAATATTGACCTCAGGCTGTTCAAGTTTGGCATCATCCAGAATAGTGTATTCTACTGTGAAGTTTGCAAATATCTAAACTTTGATTGACGACTGAGGTCGAAAATTGACGTCAAACTCTGTGAGTTTAACCACCCATTTTGCTATTCTTCCAGAGGCATCTATCCGATGAAGAATCGATTTGATGGATTGATCAGTGAGAAGGGTTATAGTGTGTCTTTGAAAATATGGCTAGAGTCTTCGGGCTATAATCAACAAGGCATAAGTTAGTTTTTCTAACTTGGTATACCTGATTTCAGCACTTTTGCCTGATATAGTAGATCGATCTCTGTACTTTCATATCTTCTTTGACTAGGACCGCAGGAGAGATCGCCAAATATAAAAATAATTCTTTTAGATTTGATCAATAGAGGAGTTGAGTCGAGGTAGTTCTTTAATTTCTCAAATACTTATTGGCATTCAGGAGTCCAGCATAAGTTCTTTGGCTATTTAAGGATCCAAAAAAAGGGCATACACCGCTTGATCAATTTTGAAATGAAATAATTTAGAGCTGCCACCTTCCTTATTAGGCATTGAACTTCTTTTATTATCTTTAGGGTAGTCATTTCTTGAATGGCTCGGATTTTCTCTGAGTTGGCTTTGATTTTACGCTGTGACACCATGAATTCTAAAAATTTTTTTGAAGATACTCCGAAGATATACTTGATCGGGTTCAGCTTCATCTTATACTTTCGGGGTGCACTGAAGGTTCCTTTAAGATCAACAATATGTTTTGAGGAAGATTGGCTCTTGACAAACAATGTCATCCATATAAACCTTCATATTGCGGTCGATATACTCCTTGAAGATCTTATTCATCAGATGCTGGTAGATCGCACCTATATTTTTGAGTCTGAAGGGCATAATCCTGTAATAATAAAGACTACAGTCAGTAATAAAAGTAGTTTTCTTCTTACACTCTGGTGCCGTCCGAATTTGATTATAATCGAAGAAAGCATCCATGAAAGTGAGAAGCTCATGGTCCGAGGTGGCGTCTATCAGTTAATTTATCCTAGAAAGAAAATAGTTGTCCTTTGGGCAAGTCTTGTTCAACTTTTTGAAATCTATGCACATCTGTCATCTATTATCCGCCTTCTTTATGAGGATCATATTGGAGGCCTAATTCGGGTAGGATACTTCCCAGATGTAGAAAGCCTTAAGGAGTTTATCAACCTCTTCCATAATTGCCTTCTGTCACTTGGGTGCATAGCCGCGCATCTTCTCCTTTACTGGCCGACATTTAGGATCAACAGCTAGACCGTCCATCACTTCTGCATCAATTTCAGGCATATCTGCAGAGATCCAAGCAAAAATATCTACATTTCTTTGAAGGAAGGTGATGAGCTGCTTTCAAACTTCTTCTCCTAGGTTGGAGCCGATCTACATAATGTGATCCTTGTTCCCATCATTCAAAAGAATTACAATAAGATCCTCCATAGGCTTATCTCGCTCTTCAGCCAGATCATCACGGATGTCAAGTCCATCCACTGGATAAGGATCAAGTTGTCCTCCCCTTTGTAAGGCAATTGAATAGTAGTATCTTGCTAAAGTTTAATTTTTTTGAATTTTACCAATCTCATAATTTGTTGAAAATTTTATTTTTAAATAGTATGTTGATACCACGGCCCATAGTGCATTCAAACTAGATCGGCCTAGGATTACATTGTAGGTGGAAGGAGCTCTTACCACCAGAAAGTTGACCTGTGCCTTGGATTGCTTGAGATATTGTCCTGTCACTACAGTCAATGTTATTATCCCTTCTACTAGTACAGCATCGCCAGTGAAGCCCACTAATGGAGAGTTCGTTGGTCCCTAACGACCACTAGGTATGGACATCTTTGAGAAAGCATCATAAAATAAAATATCAATAGAGCTTCTATTATAAATTAAAATGCGGCATACATCATAGTCAGCAATATTTAAAGCAACTACAACCGTATCATTATGCAGGAATTGAACCCCTAGAGCATTTTCTTTAGTGAAAGCGATGGGTTCTTCCGTCCTTTGCTTCTTTGCTAGCTCTACGGATCCATTGGCTACCCCCCTCCGAAGTCCTCCAGCGATAGTATTGATGATTCTAAGTGGTGGCCAATCTCTTTGCTGCTCTTCTCTCCTAGGCAGTTTTGATTGTAGCAACATCCTTGGCTGATCTTTCCTTTCCTCAGGCTGACATCGTAGAATTCGACCAAGCCGGCCTTGCTTGATGAGCTTCTCAATCTCGTTTTGAAGTTGGATGCATTTTTCAGTATCGTACCATAGTTACGATGGTAGAGACAGTATTTGTTGGGATTGTACTTGGCAGGATGAGACCACATCTTTTCTGGTCTTAGCAATTGCTCTTTAATTTCTATCAGTACTTATGCCTTTGAAGCTTTCAAGAAAGCATAGTTGTGAAATCTTTGAGTGGAGTTTCGTTGTGTCCTTCAATCCAGACTCTTTCATTGATGAGCTCGAGTTAGAGTCCAAGCTTATCGATGCTCAGGAGGAGTTCTGGAGCATGACCAAGCTTCACTCGGCTTCTCAGCAACTGTAGGATTTCTAGATTCATCCGCCTGTCGCTCTTTTACGGCCTCATCATTGTTTATTTGAAAAGTCTCTTCTATCCGAGCATAATCCTCAGCTCGGGCTAGTATATCAGCAAAATTTTTGGGATACTTCCTCTCTATCATTCTTCTGAAGATCACTCTTCAGTGTGGCCATGGCTATGGACTAGTCCAAGTTTCGGACCTCTAGTATAGCAGCATTGAAGTGGCTGATGTAAGCTCGGATGGGCTCTCCTTTCTTCTGCTTGATGTTGATGAGAAAATCTGAGCCTCACCTTGGATGTCGGCTACTTATGAAGTGAGCCACAAACTGACAACTTATTTTATCAAAAGAATAGATCGTATCCGATCTAAGACTCGAGTATCAATTTCTTGCTGCTCACTTTAGAGTTGAGAAAAAAGCTCGACATAAAAAGACGTCTGGTGCATCATGGAGCAACATCATTATCCAAAAGATCTTGAGATGGTCAACCAGATCTGAGATCCCATCGTAACTCTCAAATTAAGAGAGTTTGAAGTTCGACGAGATGTGCTTTTGCATGATTTGAAAAGAGAACAAGGGGTTGGTGTAGATGTCGTCGATGTAGTTAGGAGCAGCATGGTAGAGCTCTTTAATTCGTCGATTCATCTCTTGAAGTTTCTGATTGAGAAGATCTTCTCGATCATAAATCTCAAGGGTCCTCTGGCCGAACGATGGCAAGGATCTTTCAGGGGTGAAGTTGTGGTTGGAATAGGAGCTTGCTGCTCTCTGCTTCCCCTTCCCAGGGGTTATCGGTCGACTTTCCCAAGTGTGCCTTCCATGCACCGGATCCTGATATTCTGGATCTAGCTGGATCGGCACCGGAGGTTGCTGTATGGTCTGCACTACTTCAGTGAGGCCCTTAACCTGCTAGATCAGCAAGTTGAACTGCTCTAGATCTACTATGGCTATAGGTGGAGGAGGCTGAGGCACTGGTGAGGGGATCGGGGTGAGTGGGTTTGGTTCAGATCTGACGATGGAGGCAGTAGATCGTCAGGTAGAAGCCTTTCTTGGCGGCATCTTTCAAAAGCAAACAAAAATCAGAAAGAAAGTAACTAAAGGGGTTGAGAATAAAGGATAAAAAATGAGATCGACCGAGCACTCCTTTTAGAATAAGGGTTCATGTCCCTTTCTCTAGTACCAATACTATTAGTGCAGAAAACTGTGCTGACATCGGAGTCACTGAAGTGGAAAGAGACGAGACCACCGAAGAAGAAGTCCAGATCGAGGGTAGGTGGCTCCGGCAGGATCCTTCGATGCTCAAGTTAGTCCTCTGGCTAACAAGAATGGAGTACTCATGAGAGGATGAACAGAATATCGAGCAGAGAATGAGAGCTTCGAGAGAAAACGTATTTAGAGAATCCCTTATATAAGCAGAGCTTGTAACAAACTGATGGAGACAGCCGTAACTATTTATTAGTGGGCCATTTAGAGCCATATGAAGTTTGTTACAAAGGGTGGTGTTCGTTGTCATGACTTGCCAGTCCATTGAAGATTAATAGCCATAGTTCAGTTAGGACTGTTATGCTTGTGAGCAAACTGTTCAGAGCTCTACGCCCCAATAGTTTTAAAGAAGCTTGGCCATTTTCGAGGTCGTTGTAGGTTGACAGATGCTGGGTTGGGAGTTGAACTTGTGTAGACGACGAGGTCCCTCTGCTGTCAAAGTCTGCTCAATCGATGCTCGGAATGTAAGGTAGTTAGCTCAACCACCAGAAGGGAGCCTCGACTGAAAGGAGTTCAACGGAAAGGAGTCTGCTTGGTGATTGGAAGAAGTTTGTTTGGTGGCCGAAGAGAGCTCGTCCGAATCAATAGTAATCAGGGGCTGGCTGACAGCCGGGATAGGTGGACATGCTCAGAACGCTTTTGTGAGCCTTAACTGCTCCTTTGAAGTTCAACCATCTTCAAGGTCGTTCGAGAGTGGATAATTATTCTAGATGGAGAGTTGAAAGGGTGGTAAATTCATCGGTTCAAGACTGTGGCCGGGCTAGCAAGGTGTGGAAGTTTGTCTGAGGAGAAGCTCTGCTGGTTAAGAACTCCTGACATTAGACCCAATTGTAATGGTGAGATTTGACTCAATGAAGATCCGATTGAAAAGGAGCTCGGCCAGCTTCGAGGTCGATCGGGTCGGACTACGCAAAGATCGAACACTTGGCCAAATACTTAGCTAATTGCTTAGGCAACTATCTTCATCGTTCGAGTTCGTTCGGATGAGGTCGAAGATGCCTTTCAGGTTTCACAATTACCTAAAAGATCTGATAATCAGAACTGAGAAGATCATTCGACATGCACGAGTTGGAGGTCGACCGTCCTAGAATGAATTGGAGCCAAAATTCATACCGATTGAAGTCATGGTCGCTACTATCAGACGTGATCATCCCAAGGTTGGGCATCTTGCTGAACTTCGGCAGGAGCAGATTAATCACCAACAAAAATATTATATTAGTATAAATATTAAAATATAATAAATATTATAATATTAATATTAATATTAATATTATATTTATATAAATATTAGGATAATATTAACATAATATTATATTATCATTATTTAATATTTTATCATAACCATTTATGATATTTTATAAAATCTTAACCATAGATGTTAAAAGAATATTTTGAAAAAAAAAAGTACGGTTATTTTTTATCTCATGAAAAGTATCAAAATCCATCTCCTTCATAAATTTTTATTTTTTATTAAAAAATATTTTTTATTCTCTCTTTTTTTAAAATTTTAACTAAATAAGAGACTTCTTCTTTATTTTTCAGAAATTACCTCTTTCTTCCTTCACTTTTTATGGACTAAATGAGTTTATAGTATTTGAAATTTATATACCGAACAGTTTGCATCATCAATAAAAGCCAATCATCCTTTCTCCCAAAAGGTACAGTACGAATCCTGTTGGTAGCAGCTGTGAAATGTATACCAATGATTATTTTATTTTTATATTAAACTCAACAAAATCATATCTAATTTCAAGCATCATCTTCTAATGCTAGCAAAATATAATTCAATCTATTAAATTAATCTTGGATCTATCGTAAATAAATTTAGATTTAAACTAAAAAAATTTAAATAATGAATGAATCGATCCATTTAACTCATTTAATATTTAATTTAGATTTAAATTTTAAATATTTAATCTATTTAATTTATGTAATATTCAAATTAGTTTGACTTAAATAATCTGTTTAATCTATTAGCCAATTTAAGATCTATTTAATCTATTTAATACGTATTTAATCTGATTCTGACCTGTTTAATCAAACCTTGTTAATCTATTTACTCCGGTAAAAATCTATTTAGTTTGTTTAACCCATTTAACGTAATTTAATTTATTTAATAAAAAAATTAAGCAAATCAGATTGAGTTATTTATTTAATAAATATAAATAAATTTGATTTAAATTGATAAATTTTTAATCTGATTCGCACCGATCTAATCCATATTCCGCGCAATTGCCATCCCTGCCGTCTCCATTTTCCAATTTATTGCTTGTTTGCAATTCCTCCGAGTTGGATCGCAGAGTATCCACTTTCCATTTTCCCATCAGCATCAGATGCTTTGACCACCAAGCTTAACATTTACTTCTTTTATGCTTGGAGATAGAGATAGTTGGTCTATTTAGCGGACCACCGTGATCATCATGTGTTCCATCTCTATCAGCTTTCCTTTCGAAACAAAATTGCACATGGTTTCCATAAGATTTAATCATGACTTCTGCAGCAAAGATCCAATCTTTTGGTGTTCTATTGGATGTTAACTAACTATATCAAAACATGATGCATCATGATCTTATTCATCTTTGCATAAATCTGGTCACAAAGATGAGTCATCTGCATCTCATCCTGTCAGAGGTATGCACATTGAAGCATTCATTGACGTATCTAGGTAGCGGTTAACTGCCTACTTGTTATATATTAAAAATAAAAAAAATAAAGTTTGTGAAAAAAAAAAAAAACCCTTGAATCGCATAATGCTAGGTAAAAATTGGAAAATAATGCAAGTAAACTAAACTTGTGTTTCTATGTATCCTATACTCTTCTTTTTCAATATCGAATCAAGCCATTTTATCGAATAAGATCTCTTATAACAAGATTAACCATAGGCTTCCTCGACGAATGATTTAACTATCTAAATGCAGGTCTAAAGGTCAAAAATGTCGATCAAATTGCTCGTCAATTTGACCAATCATGTTAGATTTATGCAAGCTTAATGGTCCAAACGTCTAGATAATTGGTGAAAGGAAACCATTTGTCAACTTGATAGGCAAACCCAACCAATCACGTGACACTTAACGTAGACTACGACCTAGCTTTGAAGCAATCAGTTGACCAAGATGACCATTTGATTCACAAATCTATGTACACCCAAGCATCAGAGCTGTACATTAGCACATGGCATCAATGTTTATCCACTTTTGAATTATTAAGTAAAGTCATTATTCTCATGCAGAACTAATTAATCATCCACCATCCAGGGGAAGCATGATGCACTCCATAATATTAATTAACTAATGCAGGAAGAGTCACGTGACCGACACCCTTGGCCTCTATAAATCCCACACTCTCTGCTCCAAACCCAAATAGAGGAGAGAGAAGAAGAAAAAGAAAGGAAAGAAGCGATCGAGAGAAGCTGTAGCAATGGAAGCAATAACCAGCAAATCCCTCTCATCACTTCTTCTCTTCTTCTTCCTGGTACTCTGCTTCTCCGCCGGTACGCTCACCTCCGCCCACTCCACCTCCTCCGCCCCGGACGACTTCATCCAGGCCTCGTGCGGCGCCACGCGGTACCCGGCCATGTGCGTCGAGTGCCTCAAGTCCTACGCCCCGACGGTCGGCCGGAGCCCCCGCCAGCTCGCCGTGGCTGCCCTCGCCGTTACCGCCGACCGGGCCCGGTCCGCATCCACCTTCGTCTCCGGGCTCACCTCCGGCACCAAGCCCGCCCGGACCAGGGAGGCCGGCGCGGTCCAGGACTGCGTCGAGACGGTGCGGGACAGCGTGGACCGCCTCCGCCAGTCGGTCCGGGAGATGAACCGCCTGGGCCGGGCCCGGAGCAGCCGGTTCACGTGGCACCTCGACAACGTCCAGACCTGGGTCAGCGCCGCCCTCACCGACCTGAGCACCTGCCTCGATAGCCTCGCCCAGAACGGAAGCGGTCGGGTCCGGGCCGCCATCCGGAACAAGGTGGTCGAGGTCTCCCAGCTCACCAGCAACGCCCTCGCTCTCGTGAACCGCCTCGATCCGAGAAACTGAACCGGTTCGAAGTCTCTCTTCTTGAGGTCTCTACTCTATAGTTTGTATTTGCCACTCGTTGTTGCTGCCCGTGGTTTCCATGTATGTAAGAATGAATGCTTATTTGTGTGTGCTGAGATGTGAAAAGAAGAGAGAAAGAAATGTAAGGTTGTTTCATCAAAAAAAGAAAAAAGAAAAAAAAAAGACAGAAAAGAAATGTAAAGTTGTACAGTATCAGATTATGAATTAAAGTTTTGATCTGATGATGTATACGATCTCAGTGCTAATTACTTTTGGTTTGCTAGAGTAATGCGTTTAAGTGAATCGTTGGTGCAAGACCATGTTGTAAAGTACGAAATTTGAGGCAAGAGCTGGATTTTTGTTATTACTGGTAGAAGGAGATTGAGACGTCCCATGGAGTCTATGTGGAAAAGCTTGGTGGATCGTGTCTGCCGTTTGGTTTCTTTACTTATGATTGAGGCATTGGGTGAGGCTGGAATCGGGGAACAATGGTAGGTAATGGATTGGACGAGGGAGCAGATTGAATCGTACTCGCTTTAAATGGATGTTGAACTTTTAAAGTTCTATATATATATATATATATAGGTTGATCATGATGTCTTATAAGAACCCGCCAATTAATGCAATTTATGTGCCCAACTGCATCCAATAGTAACACACATATGGATACACATGGTATTTGTCTGGTGAACTGGTAATTTTTTTGGGTTTTATTTCGACAGACATGATTAGATCCAACTATTTCTCCAGCATTATAAGTTGGATAAAATTGGCTAGGGTATCTTCTAGTCTTTGATTTTTCCTTTTTAGCTAGTAAAATTAAGCTAATCCTGATATCACTTGTTCGCAGAGATGGCCATCTCAGTAGTTATATATCCCTTGGACGAATTTAATGCCACATATTTCGATGTTACCATCCATGCATAACAAGTATGTTTGAATGCATGATGATATCATTTAACTTTGTTTTGTGGTTTCTTTTCTGCCTGCAGTACATACCGTCCAGATCAACTTGTGGAGCAAACAACTGCTATTTAATCGACATCATGGCCTTACACCTTGCATGAGAGATTGATCCTTTCTCCTTGAACCTTTCTTCCTGCTTCTTTGCAAGGAGTTGAGCATGGGCTATAGGAAGTTAAGCACGAAGATGTTGAGAAGCAACACTAGTATGATCAACTTTAAATGTTATGGTAGTGATATGGAAGGAAGCTTCGGAGTCTCCTACCTTTCTTTGTGCGGCAACCTTTTTTTCAAATCACTTAATATTAGTCTTTCACCTTTGCTTGCACTTCACGCTTGGCATGATTCTTTGCGAGCTGGGCCACGTCTCACTCGACTCTCGTCCTTCCCCACTCCCGGTTTTAGATTTTGGCCCTCCTGCCCCATGGAGGACGTCGTAATCATCCCAATGCCTAGAGTTATTTCTTCCATGTTGCTATAAAATATCATGGGGTGGTGCTATTGTGGTTCGTTGGTCGGTCGTCCTGCCGCATTTAATTAAATAGAAAAAAAGAATAAAATATTTGAAGTTTGTCCCGAGATGTTACCAGACAAGTTAGGCATTTTTGGTTTGGGAGAGTTGGGCCCTCCAACGCAGCGATTTGCATTCCAAGTGTTTGGTTTGAAGGGTCTCATTTTTATTTTTATTATAAAAAAATAAGAATATCCTAATTTCTGTTACTTAGAAGAGTAGGTCCAGACATATTTGACTAAGAATTTTATACAGGCAAATATAGATATAGAAATCTAAAAACCTAATCATCTTCCAGGCGATAACCGGTCATATCTTCATATTTGTGATAATATCAAATCCCGGGTTTATTTTGTTAGAAATTGGGCTGTCTTGACTTGCCAAAAGAGCCCACCGCGCCAATGGATTAGACTTAAGTGTGGTCTCATAACATCCATACCTGTGTCCAAATTATGTTTGTAAAATCCAAACCTAATCATTGAAGAAATGATAAAAAATAAAATATCTTGACAAGAATCGAACTAGATTTTGTCCTGATAAGCGTCCTTCTATAATACTTCTTAGTTAGCATTGGTTAATTATTGGTTTGGTTTCCTTCCAATAAATTTGAGTTGGAGCTCGATTCAACCCTTCTTCTCGGGGTGGGGAAGGGGAAGAAACGATCACCGCCTGTTGGTCCTCTATATCTTAGTAGGATGGAACTCAGTGGCATGTGTTATGTGTAGTTGTGATCAACCGTGTGATATATGGGAAGGCAAATGGGCCGACCAGCAGGCCAAAATTGTATTTGTGGGTTGGACCACTTCACTAGCGGATCCAAAATAACTGAATCCGGAACTTCCGAATCCAAAACTAATCATCCATTCTAATTCCATGAGGCATAAAGTTTGAGAGCTAATACAATTCAACCGCGTGCGTGATCATAAGAATTTTCAGCAATTGGACTCAGAGATTATCTGCATTTCAGTCTAAGTTGGATCACCATTGTATTGATGTTTAGACTTTTGGAGGTGTTTTTGTTTATAGCAATATGGTGGGCAAGCCCATCACACATTTATCTGGAATTAGAGTGAGAACAAAAGTAAGGGAGAAAAACCAACCTAAGTGTCGTTTGGGCTATAAGATCAATAAGAAGGCTCAATAATTGTCTTACCACCTGCCGAGGATAGATGGTGATGGTTTGATGTAGCCTTTCAATTCTGGTTTTCCATAATAGCTATTGCTCCTGGATCTTCTGGCTTGAGGTCGGTCGATAAGGGTGGAGGAGCTCGGCTATCGAGGAATATGAAGCCGAGGATGAACTTTTGCTGGAGCTTCGCTCGTTCACCTGTAATGAAGTCTCCATCGAAGTGTTCTCCGGTAAAGATCCTCCGACGCTCAAGTTAGGAGATTGAAGAACAATGAGAAGAGAAAGCATCGAATTGAATGTCATATCTGAAGGATCCCGAAGCCCCTTTATTTATAGGGGAGGAGTTGGAGTTGTATCCGTTTCGGACTCTAACGGCTTTCTGAGTTTGTCGTCCTGGATTGATTTGAAAGATTTCTTTCTTTCTTGAAAGACGGGATTGCGAATGATTCTTTTTTTATCCGAGTTTTTTGATTTGGAGAGGACGCAGTTTCAGGAGGGACGGTTGTAGGTTGGTCATTGACGAGCTATGAGCCTATTCACATAGCTCGGCGGTCGATCTGAATCCAACGAGGATGAGGTATGAAGGCCTACCTTATTTTGCCAGAAGGCGATCTTCAGTAGATCGGCCGAAATTGTAGGTCGGCTTAAGTCGACCTACAGCTAACTGCGGACGAAATATCACATCGTTCCATTCAAATGATTCATTAGGGTAGATCGGCGGCCGATCCTAAATAGGCCGAGGCCACATCAACCCCATTCCACAACAGCGATACACTATAAGCACCATAGTTGAATTAGGTCCCACCTAACTAATTCCAAATCCTCTGCCTAGAATTAATGTTCTTTCTCTTTTTTCCAAATATGCCTGCTGCTCTTGTATTACCACCAAGCATTCACTCTTCTGCAAACATGAAGACTAAACAGCATGAAAGAAGATCGCCTGATTTTTATTGGGGGTGGCAATCGGACTGGATGGAATAAGATATAGATCAGATCAAATATAAAATATATCAAAAATCTGTCAATCCGAACCTGGCTTATTTATTAAATACATCAAAGATCCACATCTGCATCTAATCATTTTATTAAATAGATAATGTAACATGATGTACAACGTGTTGGAACAAGATAAATTAGTTGAATGGTTAAGGGTTGCCACCTTAATTTTGGTTGGCAATGGACCTAAATTTGTCATCTTTGCTAACCATGCATTCATAATAAAAGAGAAATGATGGAGTTATTTATGGAATTTTATCACCAAATAGTTAAAAGAGGAAAAATGAGAGAGGAAGGGGAGGATGCTGCAGTGAGGCATAGGCTGAGAGGGTCTTATGACATGTTGTATCTGGAAATACTGATACATGCAATGTGACCCGTGGAGGCCGTAGGAGATTAGGAGGAATGCCAAGAGAAAATGCAACTAAATGACTTTTCTTGAGGACGATGATTAGGTCAACTGGAAATGGATATTAGTGCTCCCAATCAGTAAGTAGCTAATCCGATGCCAAGAACCAGTGTTCTTCCTTTTCCTTTTCTTATTGTCTGTTGTATTGCCACGTTTGGGTAAACTTGCCATCCACTCGTTCGTGAACACGGTCTAAAAAATACCAGTTATATATATATATATATATATATATATATATATATATATATATGAAGTATAGGTTTCTCCAAGGTAGGCTTTCTCTATCAAGCCTGCTAATATAGCAATATTGTGGTCCTAGATTCATTTTTTGGGTGCAAGGCAGCTGGTATGATTGCCAACAAAAAGAAAGAAAGAAAGAAAGAGAGAGAGAGAGAGAGAGAGAGAGAGAGAGAGAGAGAGAGAGAGAGAGAGAGAGAGGGAGAGAGGAGAGAGAGAGAGAGAGATCGTCATTCCACTTGTTTTCTTGATATACGGACACTCATAGGCAACTGCACACTTCTGTATGATAGCCGATAGGATACATTTACAGAAAAAATAATAACGCAACTGATTGCTTAGCAGTCTATGTGGAGTATAGCGGTACAGTGACGCAGGACTCATCGTCAGAGTTATCTCAGCGGCTCAGGGATCGGATGCTGCTGGTCGTAACAACCGATCAAACAAACAAACCAACAAGCGATCACACGCACAATCAAAATGCTCCACTTGCCGGTTGGCGCTTGGTAGTCGGAGCAGAGCACGCCAAAGTCAACAATCTCCACGGTCTTTTCAGAAGTTCCAACTCTCCCTATCATCTGTGCGCCTACTAGATCAGCTGGAGCAACCACTCTACCCGACACCAAGGCCATCAATTCATTATCCAATACCTACAAATTAAACGGTATGAGAAGCATTGGAAAAGCACCGTAGATCCGCTTCTGTACCCGTGCCCAAAGGACTATCGGTCTGGTTCTGATGTTTTGTGCAACAGATCAATGACCAGCCCCACTGAATCAAAGTTGCCGGTGATTCCAAGCTTCACGCATTGCTTCGCCATTGGACAAGATGCAGGGTTCGAATCATTCCTCATTTTTGAAATTGTTGGGGATAAATCCCGCTCCTACCGAAGCCCGGCCCAACGCTCAGCCCAATGTAACCAGTAGCCGCTGAAGAGCTTCAGCGCCAGGCGCCAGGCCGAACCCCTAACACGGCCGAACTGCCTAGAGGCCGAACTCCCCTGCACCGAGGTCCGGGCCGAACTCCCTAGAGGCCGAATCAGCGAGCCCTGGCCGAACTCCTTCGGATCCCACGGCCGAACTCCTTCGGACCGACCCCAGGCGAGCCCATGCAGCCGAACTCCTTCGGACTTCCCACGGCCGAACTCCTTCTGACCGGCCCCAGGCGAGCCCGTGCAGCCGAACTCCTTCGGACCGACCCCAGGCGAGCCCGTGCAACCGAACTCCTTCGGACTTCCCGCGGCCGAACTCCTTCGGACCGACCCCAGGCGAGCCCGTGCAGCCGAACTCCTTCGGACTTCCCACGGCCGAACTCCTTCGGACCGACTCCAAGCGGCCGAGCTTCAATGAAGTCCTCTCAGCGGCCGAACTCCTCAGCGGACGGGCTTTAGTAGAATCCCCAAGCGGTCGTCACTCAGGAGCCCGAACTCCTCAGCAATCGTCACTCAGGAGCCCGAACTCCTCAGCAGTCGTCACTTAGGGCCCGAACTCCTCAGCAGTCGTCACTGGGCCGAACTCCTCAGCGGTCGCCCTCATCAAACTTCGGCCGACCGAGCTCCTACCGAACTCTCAAGTGTCCAAGCCTCAGCCCAAGTCCAACAGCCGGCCGAACCCCAGACGGCCGAGCCGCGGCTTCTCAGCAGCCGAACTCTTCTGCGGACGGGCCTTAGCTGCATACCTCTCGCCAGACGCCTATGGGAGCCGAACTCCCTCCTATCTTCCTCTTCAGGAGCCCGAACTCCTCCGAAATGGGCACACGACGAAGGCCTTCATCCCTTCATTCGGCAAGCTCTGCAACCATCACCATCAGTCAGTCCGCCGCACCATCAGTCAGTCCGCCGCGGGCGATAGCGACCCACTGTCAGGCGGCGATGGCTGTCACCCTCCATCCGCCGCACGCGGCGCCAGTGAGACTGACTCCACCGAACCTCGAGCGGCCCGCCAGCACGCGGCTGCAGTTGTCACCATCAAGCTCCACTATATCAAGGACCCTCCCGACACACTAAGGGGAAGCTCTCTGGACTCTTGACTCTCTAAGCTCTCCTCCACATCTCTAAGCTCCGGAACTCATTCCGAGCACTCCATTACTGTTGGTCAGAAACTAACTTGACCGTCGGAGGGTCCTGCCGGAGCCACCACCCCACCGGTTCCGGACGGGACTTCGTTTTGCAGGTCCCCGGCGGCGCCCAGCGGCCTCGATTGCGGCGACCTCCGGCGGCGACGGATTTCTGCACCAACAGATTGGCGCTAGAGGAAGGGCCTGAACCTTCGAGGTTCCCTTGTTCTTAAAGGAGTGCTCGGCGACGATTTCCCTCCCCTGCTCCGGATCTCTCTCCTCCCTCTTCAGTATTCCTTTTCTGAAAAGAAAAATGCCTCCCAGAAGAACCTCGACCCGGAGGTCGGCAGCCTCCGCGGCCCGATCCCGTTCGGGTCCGTCCGCTCCCACTCCGGCCCCGGCGACGCGGGCCCGCTCCGTACTCGCGGTAGATGCGGAGCGGTTCGACCTGCTTGCCCAGCAGGTCCGCGATCTTACGGAGGCGGTGCAGGCAGTGCAAGCCACGCATTCGCGAGGTCCAGCGCCCACTCGACCGGCGCGGGGTTCCCCGGAGCCCGGGAATCCAGTCCAGGAGCGACCGATGTGGGCTACCCAACCTCCGGCCCTCGGGAGAGAAGGGCAGCCGGCAAAGAGCCCCTGCTCGGACCGCGGCTCAACCCAGGGAGAAGCTTCGCACCCCTTCCGCGAGAAGACCTTGGGGATTAAGGATCGCGAAGATTTCCTGGACCAAAGGCTCATGGAGATGGGACGGCGCATAGAAGAACTTCGTCATACTCCTTCCTCCCGCGGTAACGATATTTGCACTGATCCTCCCTTCTCACAGAAAATTATGCAGGAACAGGTACCACCGAACTTCAAGCTCCCGCATTTTGAAAGCTACGATGGGACCACTGACCCGGTCGACCATTTGGAGGCCTTCAGGACGACGATGTTACTCCATGGCGCGCCTGATGCCATTTTGTGTCGGGCTTTCCCTTCTACCCTCAAGGGAGCGGCTAGGAATTGGTACTCGGCGCTTAAGCCGGGCACCATCCTGTCGTTTGACCAAATGAGTCAACAATTCGCGGCCCACTTCGTCAGCAGCAAACGGCCGCGCAGAGGCTCGGATTCCTTGTTGGCCATCAGGCAAAAAGAGGGGGAACCCATCCGGGCTTACGTCACCCGGTTCAACGCTGCCGCGCTGGAAGTCCGGAACCTGGACCAATCAGTTGCTATGGCCGCCCTCAAGGGCGGCCTTCAGAAGAACGACCTGCTGTTTTCCCTGGAGAAGAAATATCCCAGGGACTTCGCTGACATGCTAGCTCGGGCCGAAAGCTATGCCCGGGCAGAAGAGGCTTTCGAGGCCAAGGATAGTGAAGCTCGCGACAAGCGACGAGTAGGCAGAGCGGGAAGGCCTGCCGAGGAAAGAAAGCGCACCGAAGCCTGGCCGCGTTCCCGAACTCCCCCTGGTCGCGGGCGTGCCCGGACTCCACCTCAGGCTCGGGGGCGGGAAGCCACCGACGGAAGGGCGCGCCGAAGTTCTCCTCGGCACCGAAGTCCCCCCCGACGCCGAAGTTCCCCCCGGCGCCGAGGTTCTCCCTCGCGACGAGGTCCCTCCCCGCGCCAAGGTTCTCCCCTCCGACGGCGTTTTCACAGCTACGCCCCCCTCAACGCCCCGAAGGCTCAAGTGCTGCTGGAGATCAAGGGACGACTTCCGGAGCCGGAGAGGATGCGTTCCCATCCCAGAAAACGCAACCCCAACAAGTTCTGCCTTTACCACCGTGACCACGGTCACGATACCGAGGAGTGCATCCAGCTCCAGGACGAAATCGAGGAGCTGGTCCGGCGGGGCAGGCTTGGCCGATTCCTGCGAAGACGATCTAAAGAGCAGGAAGATCGGCCGAGAATGTTGCCGCCGAATGGGGAAGATCGGCAGGAGGACCGGCCGTCTCTTGGCGTCATTAACACCATCTCGGGAGGACCGCAGCAGGGAAAGACCGACGAATCCGAGGGATCGGCAAAGAGGCAGAGGACCTCGGAGCCCGTGACCTTCACCGAGGCAGACGCCCAGGGGATCAGATTTCCGCATAACGACGCGGTTGTAATCTCTTTAAACGTCGCTGATTATGATGTACGCCGCGTTTTGGTGGATAATGGAAGTTCGGCGGACATATTGTTTTACGATGCCTTCTTAAAAATGTCCCTACCTGACACCCGCTTAGGACCTGTAAATTCCCCCCTGGTGGGATTTGCCGGACACGCCGTTCCGGTCGAAGGCATGGTGACTTTGGCGGTGACGGCGGGCCAATCCCCAAAATCGGCCAAGGCGCGGATCGACTTTTTTGTCGTGAGGACCCCGTCCGCCTATAATGCAATCCTTGGGCGACCAGGCCTTAACGCGCTACGGGCGGTAGTGTCAACCTACTACTTAAAGATGAAATTCCCGACGAGCCATGGAGTCGGCGAAGTCAGAGGAGACCAAGCCCTGGCAAAGTACTGCTACTCAATCGCCCTGCGCGAGGGAGACCGGCCCGACCCTTGCCTTGTTGATGGACTGGACGTCCGCGACGACCTCACTGAAGAACGGGGCGAACCTGCGGAAGACCTCGTCCCTGTGTCCTTACGCGATGGAGACCCGGGGCATGAGGTGCGGATCGGCTCCAACTTAGCGGCCAAGGTCAAGGGACAGCTCGTCGCTTTCCTCAGAAGGAATGCAGACGTCTTCGCCTGGGCCCCAGCGGATGTACCAGGGATCGACGCCGATGTCATAGAACATCGGCTGGCCATCGACCCAAGGCACCGACCCGTCAGAGAAAAATTACGCCGCCAAGCCCCAGAAAGACAGAAGGCGGTAGCCGAAGAAGTGGATAAGCTCCTTGAAGCTGGACTCATCCGGGAGGTCAACTATCCGACCTGGGTCTCGAACGTGGTCCTCGTCAAAAAAGCAAACAACAAATGGAGGATGTGCGTCGACTTCAAGAAGCTGAACAAAGCCTGCCCAAAGGACAGCTACCCCCTGCCGAGGATCGATCAGCTGGTGGACGCAACCTCGGGCCACGAGCTCCTCACTTTTATGGACGCATTTTCTGGTTATAACCAGATACGCATGGCGCCCGAGGATGAAGAAAAGACCACCTTTATTACTGACCGAGGTCTCTATTGTTACAGGGTCATGCCTTTCGGACTCAAGAATGCAGGAGCCACCTACCAGCGCTTGGTCAACAAGGTCTTCAAGGGGCAGATCGGCCGCAACATGGAGGTGTACGTGGACGACATGCTGGTCAAAAGCCGAGCCTCGACAGACCACCTCGCCGACCTTGAAGAAACTTTCGGTGCGCTTAGGAGGCACAAGATGAAGTTGAACCCGACCAAATGCGCCTTCGGCGTGACCTCCGGAAAATTTTTAGGATTCATGGTGTCGAGACGCGGAATCGAGGCAAATCCCGAGAAAATCCGAGCCATCCAGGAGATGACTGCCCCGAAAACAATTAAGGAAGTTCAGCGCCTGGCTGGGAAGGTGGCGTCCCTGAACCGCTTTGTCTCGAGGTCGGCCGAGCGGTGCCTGCCTTTCTTCCAGGTCCTCAGGCGACCGAAAGATTTTTGCTGGACAGCGGAGTGCAAACAGGCATTCGAGGAGCTTAAAAACTACCTCGGCGCGCCCCCACTGCTGGCAAAGCCCGAACCTGGAGAAGGGCTGCTCCTATACCTAGCTGTCTCTCCAATGGCCCTGGCGGCTGTCCTGGTCAGGGAAGATGCGAAGGCGCAACAACCAGTCTACTACGTGAGCCGAGCCTTGAGGGACGCGGAGACCAGGTACTCCAAGTTAGAAAAACTAATTTACTGTCTTCTGATCGCAGCCAGGAAGCTCCGACCTTACTTTCAGGAGCATACCATCACGGTCCTCACGGACCAACCAATAAGAGCCGTCCTCCACCGAGCAGACGCTTCAGGAAGAATCGCCAAATGGGCGATCGAGCTCACGGAGTTCGACATCAATTACCGGCCCAGGCCATCGATCAAGGCTCAGATACTGGCGGACTTCGTGCTGGAATGCACCGCACCAGTTGAAGCCGAGCTTGAATCAAGCGAGACTATCATCGGAGGGAGACCAGGCCCCAACGAAGCCGAGCTGTGGCGGTCGAGCTTCCCTGAAGAAAGGGCCGACCTTCTTGAAGGCGCCTGGGTTCTGCATGTGGATGGCTCATCCAACTCTAGCGGGGCCGGCGCAGGGCTGGTCCTGGTTAGCCCCGAGGGGATCGTCACCGAGTACGCATTGCGCTTCGAGTTTCCCACAACCAACAATGGGGCCGAGTATGAAGCGCTGATAGCCGGGCTGCAGATAGCCAGGGAATTGAAGGTGGGTCGGCTTCAAGTCTATAGCGATTCCCAGTTGGTGGTCGGTCAGGTCGGCGGCAGCTACGAGGCGCGGGAGGAAAGCATGGTGATGTACCTCGGGAAGGTGAAGAACTTAATACCAGCCTTCGACAGCTTCGACATTCGGCACATCCCAAGGACCGGGAATACAAGGGCCGACCTCCTCTCCAAGTTGGCCACCTCTGCCCCGGCCGAACTACCAAAAGAGGTGTTTCTGGAAACTCTGAAGTGCCCGACCACCGAGGAACCTCAGGCCGTCCTGCGGACGGACTTCGAGCCCAGCTGGATCGATCCGCTGATCGCCTACCTCGAAGAAGGGGTCCTCCCCCACGACCGGAGAGAAGCTCGGAAGCTCAGGAGTCAAGCCTCCCGCTACGTCTTGTACGAGGGCAGGTTATATAAAAGGTCGTACTCCCTCCCGTTGCTGAGGTGCCTCCGACCCTCTGAGGCCTGCATCGCGCTACAGGATGTCCACGAAGGACTCTGCGGAAGTCACGCGGGAGCCAGATCCCTATCGCAAAGACTACTTCGGCAAGGGTACTACTGGCCAACCCTACTTCGTGATTCCACGGAATACGTGAAGAGATGTGACCGCTGCCAGAAGAACGCCAGCGTGCAAAGGCAGCCGGCATCCGAACTCACTCCGCTCACTGCACCCTGGCCCTTCGCGCAGTGGGGGATGGACATCCTCGGCCCCTTCCCAACAGCGTCCGGACAACGGAAGTTCCTCCTGGTCGCGATCGACTACTTTACCAAGTGGGTCGAGGCGGAACCACTAGCGAAGATCACCGAGGCCAAGGTGCAGGACTTCGTCTGGAAGACGCTGATCTGCCGGTTCGGTCTGCCCCGAGCCCTCATAACCGATAATGGGCGACAGTTCGCTGGAGCCCGGTTTGCCGAGTTCTGCGAAGGACTAAACGTCTCCCACCACTTCACATCGGTGGCTCATCCGCAAGCCAATGGGGAAGCCGAAGTGACCAATCGGACCCTGCTGCAAGGCCTCAAGACGAGGCTCGACAGGGCAAAAGGGGCCTGGGTAGACGAACTCTACCACGTCCTCTGGGCATACCGAACAACGCAGAGGGTACCGACCGGCGAGACACCCTTCGCCTTGGCCTTCGGCACCGAGGCAGTCATCCCGATCGAGCTCAAACTCCCGTCTGCTCGAATCGTGGGCTTCAACGAGCAACTCAACTCCCAGGACCTCAGAACCAACCTCGACCTTCTGGAAGAAAAGAGGGAGGCAGCCCGCATCCGAATGGCCGCCTACCAACGGAAGGTGGCTCGGTATTACAATTCCAGAGTCAAAAGCAAGGCGTTCAGAGTTGGGGACTTAGTGCTCCGACGAGCAGCCGTCTCCCAGCCCCAGAGTCAAGGGAAGCTCGTCCCAAATTGGGAAGGTCCGTACGAAGTGGTAGAGGTCATCCGACCTGGTACCTATCGCCTAAAGGAGCTCGGAGGACTAGCGCTTCCCCGACCTTGGAACTCAGAAAACCTGAGAATGTACTACCAGTAGTTTCCCTCAATAAAACCTTGTTGCTCGACACTATCGTTTCAGGGTCACTGGGAAAAAAGCGAGCGGAAATGCCCCCACAGCCGGCTAGGAACAGGAGGAGAACCTCGTCCTAGCACGAGCAAAGTCAAAGGCCCCGTTCGCAAAGGACGGGATGGGGGGAGAAGCGAGGACGACGGTCCTCATGTGCCCCCACAGCCGGCTAGGAACAGGAGGAGAACCTCGTCCTAGCGTGAGCAAAGTCGAAGGCCCCGTCCACAAAGGACGGGATGGGGGGAGAAGCGAGGACGACGGTCCTCATGTGCCCCCACAGCCGGCTAGGAACAGGAGGAGAACCTCGTCCTAGCGTGAGCAAAGTCGAAGGCCCCGTCCACAAAGGACGGGATGGGGGGAGAAGCGAGGACGACGGTCCTCATGTGCCCCCACAGCCGGCTAGGAACAGGAGGAGAACCTCGTCCTAGCGTGAGCAAAGTCGAAGGCCCCGTCCACAAAGGACGGGATGGGGGGAGAAGCGAGGACGACGGTCCTCATGTGCCCCCACAGCCGGCTAGGAACAGGAGGAGAACCTCGTCCTAAGCGTGAGCAAAGTCGAAGGCCCCGTCCACCAAGGACGGGATGGGGGGAGAGACGAGGACGACGGTCCCCATGTGCCCCCACAGCCCGTTGGGAACAAGAGGAGAACCTCGTCCTGACGCGAGCAAGGTCCAAGGCCGAGCCCCAGAGTCTACGGCAAGCTTCACTGCAGAAGACGAGGTCTCCTTCAGACCTCGGCTTCAACTTCGGTATCAGCATCAGCGGGAGACGGGATCTCCCCCAAGCGATCATAACCTTGACTGCAAAAGAGGAGGTCTCCCCCGAATCGACTTCGGTTGATGAAGGCAATGTCAACTCCGACCCTGACCACGGGGGGCGACATTTGACTTCCGGCCTCAACGTCGGCTTCACTAATTTTGGCTGGGAAACGAGTTCCCACTTCAACTCCAAACATCGACTGGGGATGAGGACCTCCCCCAAGCCTCAGCTTCAACTTCAGCGTCAATATTGGCTGGAGATGAGACCTCCCCCGAGCTTCAGCCTGCAACAAATGCGGAGCCTGGAAGAAGACTTCGGCAGTCGCCTGTTTTGGTACTCCCTTCCTTCAATTTTTGAACTCGGGAGTGGGGGGGCTACTGTTGGGGATAAATCCCGCTCCTGCCGAAGCCCGGCCCGACGCTCAGCCCAATGTAACCAGTAGCCGCTGAAGAGCTTCAGCGCCAGGCGCCAGGCCGAACCCCTAACACGGCCGAACTGCCTAGAGGCCGAACTCCCCTGCACCGAGGTCCGGGCCGAACTCCCTAGAGGCCGAATCAGCGAGCCCTGGCCGAACTCCTTCGGATCCCACGGCCGAACTCCTTCGGACCGACCCCAGGCGAGCCCATGCAGCCGAACTCCTTCGGACTTCCCACGGCCGAACTCCTTCGGACCGCCCCAGGCGAGCCCGTGCAGCCGAACTCCTTCGGACCGACCCCAGGCGAGCCCGTGCAACCGAACTCCTTCGGACTTCCCGCGGCCGAACTCCTTCGGACCGACCCCAGGCGAGCCCGTGCAGCCGAACTCCTTCGGACTTCCCACGGCCGAACTCCTTCGGACCGACTCCAAGCGGCCGAGCTTCAATGAAGTCCTCTCAGCGGCCGAACTCCTCAGCGGACGGGCTTTAGTAGAATCCCCAAGCGGTCGTCACTCAGGAGCCCGAACTCCTCAGCAATCGTCACTCAGGAGCCCGAACTCCTCAGCAGTCGTCACTTCGGGCCCGAACTCCTCAGCAGTCGTCACTGGGCCGAACTCCTCAGCGGTCGCCCTCATCAAACTTCGGCCGACCGAGCTCCTACCGAACTCTCAAGTGTCCAAGCCTCAGCCCAAGTCCAACAGCCGGCCGAACCCCAAGACGGCCGAGCCGCGGCTTCTCAGCAGCCGAACTCTTCTGCGGACGAGCCTTAGCTGCATACCTCTCAGCCAGACGCCTATGGGAGCCGAACTCCCTCCTATCTTCCTCTTCAGGAGCCCGAACTCCTCCGAAATGGGCACACGACGAAGGCCTTCAACCCTTCATTCGGCAAGCTCTGCAACCATCACCATCAGTCAGTCCGCCGCACCATCAGTCAGTCCGCCGCGGGCGATAGCGACCCACTGTCAGGCGGCGATGGCTGTCACCCTCCATCCGCCGCACACGGCACCATCCCGTGAGACTGACTCCACCGAACCTCGAGCGGCCCGCCAGCACGCGGCTGCAGTTGTCACCATCAAGCTCCACTATATAAAGGACCCTCCCGACACGCTAAGGGGAAGCTCTCTGGACTCTCTTGACTCTCTAAGCTCTCCTCCACATCTCTAAGCTCCGGAACTCATTCCGAGCACTCCATTACTGTTGGTCAGAAACTAACTTGACCGTCGGAGGGTCCTGCCGGAGCCACCACCCCACCGGTTCCGGACGGGACTTCGTTTTGCAGGTCCCCGGCGGCGCCCAGCGGCCTCGATTGCGGCGACCCCCGGCGGCGATGGATTTCTGCACCAACAGGAATATAAAAATATTTATCAAACGAGGACTCGTTAGAGCCCTAACAGGACTTTTCCAGGCGATCAAGCTGTGACTATTTGCAAAGACTAGTTGAGGAGAGTTTAAATGGAAGGAGTGAAAAGAGAGAGCGAGAGGTGGTTTGTAATAGATTGCCGGCTAAAGCCTATTTGGCTCATTGTGGTCTATTTAACTCATCTCATTTGAACTGTGATATTTGCTCTACCGTGTTGGAAGATTTAGACCATATCATCTTGTTTTGTCCTTTTGTTAAGAAAATCTGGAATCAATTGCAGCTCATGACTCCGGTCGTTTGTCCTTTAAATTTACTGTAGGATTTACTTCTCTATTTGGACCAACACCAGACAAACCAGTTTCACAAGACTTTAATCGCTAGTCTGGTTTGGAGCCTCTGGTATGCTAGAAATGATAGAATTTTTAATAATACCCGTACCACTTCAACTCAAATTGTTAGAACCGTAATAACTATGGCTATTTTGGTTGTTCCTCACAGGTACTGGGTAACAGTCTTTTTCCTATATTATCGCTAATATTTTCTCATACGGTTACCTGATTACCCATAAACGTAAACCTTGATGCTTCCGTTCAATCTAATAAAGCTGCTGTTGGTTATGTCTTTGGAGATCACAATGCAAAAATTATTCATACGGGAGGTAAATTATTAGCTCACATATCGATTTTTTTAGCTGAGCTAATAGTAGCTTGGCTTGGCATTAAAATGGCTATAATAAAATACCATGCCTGCAACAACATCCTCGAAGGCGATTCTTCTATGGTAATAACTTGGATTTAGATTGTAAATACAAGCAGGTACACACATCTAATTCTACTTCGTGATATATCACTGTGGAAAGCCTCAAGTTCTTCGTACAATGTAAATCATTTATACCATGAGACGAACCAAGTACTTTGAATGATGATTTTGAATGGAAATCGATGCATCAAATAGATCTTATCTTTGTAGATGCTACTAATGTTCAATTTCTCCGTCATCGACCCAGCAATGCAGAATCATTATCACATAAGCTGCCCACTCAAGACTGTTCAAAGCACAATTACCAAGATAAAGGTACATAGAATCATCATGTACAAGCGTCAAGGAATGTCTCCTATAGCCTATGCATATTACCCCCATCCAGCCATCAAAGCATCCCATAATATTATATACCCTAATCATTATAAAAATGTCGATGCTCCTATCATTATGGAATACCGTAAAGGAGATCAAAGAGTGGAAATGGTATGTGCTAATGTGGATGGGAAGAGATGGAAGCACAAAATATCAAAAGGAGGAGAGAGATCTACTCGGAATGGTATAAGGATGCTCTTAGGAATGCCAATGAATCCTCCTTCAAAGCAACTGTGGGGAACATATATCAAACTTCCCAGCCATCCATCTTTCAATTGCACCTTTGATTTCGGGTGGAAGCATTACGCAACAGCAGGAGTAACTATAAGTCCGTTGACCAAATATCAATATTTTCATGGACAACATATATATATATAAAGTTACCATCATCTTCAAATTGACGGAGCAATTTGCAATCAAAACCCATCTACTCTTGCTCATCATTTACAACATAGTGATCATTATATCTACGTATGCAAGATTTGTTGATATTCAGAAAATATGGCAATGGAAGAGCACACCAAAGGTTTTCCAGATATTTCAGAAGAGATGCATTGCTGCTCATGCTTGCCAATGGGAAGCACACAAGAGGACCATGAAATTAGAAAAAATCAAAAGAAACAAAAGTTGTACACAAAAAAAAAAAAGAAAGGAAAGGTCATGAATTAAAACAATAAAAGAAAAAAATGATATAAAAAAAAAAATTAAAAATAAAGAAAAAAGGATGGAAAAAAAACAGAATCTCCTAAGAGTTAGGGGTGGTTTTTCACTAACTTTTCATTTCTTACCTGCAGAAACTAACTTATGTCGAAGGCATTCTCATTATATGGCAGTTTCTACATACCATTCATATAAAATTCATGCTGATGAATTAATGAATGGATGGTATCAGATGATCATAAATATCCCGCCATAGTTTCAATCTTATTATTAGTACAGAAATTTCTCAACAATGATTTCTCAGCCTCCTATACTTTTCATCACAGCTATTCTATTTAAATGTTCATGTCTTCAATACCATCAATCAATCATGTGGGTGGAATACTAAAATTCTTACACGTCCCATGCTTATGTTATTGACGCCAATTTCGGTCTCATGCATAGGAAAAGGGCAATATATATTACTCATGGCTCATGGTATTCAGGTAGATGAGCATTTTCCTTATCTGAAATGCCATGCAGATGATTGGGTTGGTGATAACCTAGTTAGTTTATTTTGGTTTTGGCAAATGGAATTCTATTTGGGTTTGGAAGCATTTGAAATATCATCATATTATTAGCTGTCGAGATCACATCTTACAGACCAACGACATCGGTTCCCTGTCATAGCTATTTGAGAAGGCTCCTGCATCAAGTTATTCCTTTGAAATGGTTAGGGCCCTCACATATTCTCATTTTGACCCCAATATTACGTCATGCATTGCTGACTCTACGGAAATCAAGCGTCCAGAATTCTGTCATGCATCAACTGATATACCATGCCTCGTTACTGCTGGAAATTGGTAATCACTTATTTTACCATACAGCTGACGATATGGAGGGAGCGGCGTTACTGCACCACGATCTTATATTTTTGAAGGACTCTTTCGGATCTCATGCTTACTTGGTTTTAAGTACTACAAAGTGTATATCTTACACTTGTTCGTACTAACTGTGTATGCCTGCGTTTTGCTTTACCGTGGACAGGTTCCTTGGCTATTTGTACTCGTACGGATTGCTTTGTATGAATAAATATTATATATCCTTCTACTAGAAAAAAAAAAAATAAAAACACTTTTTTTTTTATTTGATTTTATTTATTAGTGTGGCAAATTTTTAGAAAGGATCGTCCTCTCTCCCATTACTTACGGAAGGATGGCAGCTGTCACTCTCTATTTTGGCTGGGGGGTGTTAGTGTTCTTGATTGGGGAGTCCCCCCATCTACGGTCGCTCCTACTACTTAACCATCGCTTCTCCGGAGGAATCCCTTGGAATTTCAATCACTAATTTCTTATCCTCCCATAAAACCAACTCAGATCACCACCCAAAAAAAACTAACCATGGCATTGGAATCAGACGGGAAACAGGAACAGCAAAAGAAGGACGAAGGATCGTCTCTTTCGCTATCCCCTTATCGATGCAACTCCCCTTTCGTCCAGGTTTGCCTGATCGGACTGGTGTGCTTCTGCTGCCCGGGCATGTTCAACGCCCTCTCCGGCATGGGCGGCGGCGGCCAGATCGACCACGAGGCCGCCAACAACGCCAACACCGCCCTCTACACCACATTCTCCGTCTTCGGCGTCCTCGGCGGCGGCATCTACAACCTCCTCGGCCCCCGCCTCACCCTCCTCGCCGGCTGCTCCACCTACGTCCTCTACGCCGGCTCCTTCCTCTCCTACAACCACTCCCATCGCCAGCCCTTCGTCGTCTTCGCCGGCGCCCTCCTTGGCGTCGGCGCCGGCCTCCTCTGGGCCGGCCAGGGCGCCATCATGACATCCTACCCTCCTCCCCGCCGCAAGGGCTCCTACATCTCCCTCTTCTGGGCCATCTTCAACCTCGGTGGCGTCATCGGCGGCCTCATCCCCTTCATCCTCAATTACCACCGCGAGGAGGCCGCCTCCGTCAACGACGGCACCTACATCGCCTTCATGTGCTTCATGGCCGCCGGCGCCGCCCTCTCCCTCGCCATCCTCCCCCCGGCGCAGGTGGTCCGCGACGACGGCACCCGGGCCACCGCCATGGCCTACTCGGACGTCCGCACCGAGGCGGTGGAAATCCTCAAGCTCTTCGCCAACTGGAAGATGCTCCTCATCGTCCCCGCCGCCTGGGCCAGCAACTTCTTCTACACGTACCAATTCAACAACGTCAATGGAGTCATCTTCACTCTGAGGACCAAAGGGCTGAACAATGTGTTCTACTGGGGCGCGCAGATGCTCGGCTCCTTCGGGATCGGATACTTCCTGGACTTCAGCTTCACGAGCAGGAGGACGAGGGGGCTGATGGGGATCGGAGCCGTGGCCGTGCTCGGGACGGCGATTTGGGCCGGCGGGCTGGCGAACCAGCTGAGGTATGCTAATGGGAAGTGGGAGGGTCCCTTGGATTTTAAGGACTCCGGGGGAAGGTTCGCCGGCCCGTTCGTTCTCTACTTCAGTTATGGGCTGCTGGATGCCATGTTCCAGAGCTTGTGCTATTGGGTCATCGGAGCGCTGGCCGATGATTCCGAGACGCTTAGCAGGTATCTTTTTCATCCTATGCACGAGCTAGTCTTTGATTTTTTTAATAAATCAGATGATTTAAATTAATCGAGAAAAAAATATATGAAATTTAGAAAATAAAATATTAGAGAACTGGATGGAAAGATTAGCCGAGGACGTCTGGAGAATAGGTATGATCCTATCCAATCAGCAGCATTTGCTTCCCTGTAGATACACGAAATCTCAAATGATGATAGCGATTACAATAGTCTTCAACAATCCTCATTTGTTGATAAATTAGAAAGCCAGCCGATAAGCGTCATAGAATTGACTTATAAATAAATATGTGAACCTGATAATGTATATATAATATGATACTGACCTTCCCATGCTGCCCATAACTCTACATCTGTACTTGCTTTCCTTTGAGTTGATCCTGCTATTTAGCAAATAGTTTTCAATCTTATAAGATAGAATGGTGTAACCATCAAGGGTAAAATCATTTGAGGAATCGTGCACAAAAGTTATGGACTTGGCCGGTGCCAAAGATCGGGGATAATTAATCTCATGGAACAGAGCTAAAAAAAAAAAAAGGTATGAAATGTTGGCAATTTCTATCGCTTCATGCGCTTTCTGATCAACTATGGGTACTAAATTGTGACAGGTATAGTGGATTCTACAAGGGAGTGCAGAGTGCCGGCGCCGCTGTTGCTTGGCAAATTGATAACAGGAAAACGTCTCTGCTGTCGCAGTTGATCGTAAACTGGTCCCTCACTACCGTAAGCTATCCCTTGCTGGTGGTGTTGGTGTTGTTGGCCGTGAAAGACGAGGATGCTACCGCCGAGGATGAAGAGAGAAAGATGCCCAAGTTATGAACAAGGGGAGAAATCAGGAAAGACTGCTGAAAGCTGCTTCTTTTCTTCTGTTCTTGTATCCATCACGATGGTAACGCTCGTCTGACTCGTACAGGAGAACTATAATCATTTGGTTGTTTAAAATTGTGATGAATATTTCACAGTTAGTTGGCTGGTAACTTTTTAGCTTTAATTTTAACCTAATACAATCTGTCGTGTAAGTGTTTTTACTCTCCAAATTTTAGTTTGTATTGATCTCGATACGGGTATCGGTTTATCTTGGTTATGACCAATATATATGTAACATCTCGATTGGTTACCAAGCTCCTTATATAACATACCTCAACTCAGGACGAGGTATGTTGCTCCTAAACTTTCCGCCTAAGATTGGATGCCGAGGTTGATGTGGCCGAGATGAATCCACTGCTGGAGCTTCGCCCGATCATTTGCAAATAAGTCTTTATTAAGGAGTTCTCCAATGAAGACTCTTCGACGCTTAAGTTAGGAGATGGAGAACAACAAGAGGAAAAAGCGTTGAATTGAATACGGACCTTAAAGATCTCGAAATTTCTTTATTTATAGAAGAAAAATTAAAGTCGTATTCATCTCAAACTCTGATGACCTTCTAAATGTATCGCATAGATTGATTCAGAAGATATTTTTTCTTTTCTAGAAGATTGAATTGCAGAGGACTCCTTTATCTGAATTTTTTCAATTTGAAAAAGAGAAAGATCTAATAAAAGTGAGGATATCTCGTTAATGGACGATCTAATTGTCAAAATGAGAATAACTTGTCATAGGATGGGCTATAACACATCGCCCATAATCGAGATTCATTGATTGGGGATGACGTTCGACTTCAGGTTTTTAAAAATTAGTCGGCACTGTACGAGCTAAAATAAGTCATCATGAGACAAGGTTAACTAAGGATGACCTATAGAATCATCGATCTTCATAGTTCATGCCAGACGATCTTCATATCTAATATACATCCATAGCCTAATAAACATGATCTTCTATAGATCAGTAGGAGATGAAGATGCTGCAGTCGAGAACGAGGTATAGACTGAAGAAAAATTCTGATTTTTTGGATCAGGTTCGTTCATATCTGATTAGATCAAGAGATATATTTCAAAAAAAATTTTTTTTGATCTAGATCAGATCTAAGATGTTTCAGATCTGATTATTATTATTTTAAAAATTAAAATAAAATCAGATAAATTAAATCAGATTTAATTTACCTTGATATGGGTAATCCTATTATCCGTTAATGATCATGTTTGCAGCGGAAGGTTCTGGATCTAACCACGCAAGCGCCTGGCCTCTATCGGTATCCACTCGGGCTGGATCTGAAGATCCTCTTCTTCTCTATCATGTCTCCAAAAATCAGATCTGGATCTGATCTGGAGGATCTTCAAAACTTCTTTTGAAGATCAGCAGTCGTCCTTTGCAGCAGCGCAGCCTTCTAGCTTTCAGTCGCCTTTCTTTGATCTGGATTGCACCAACCAAAAATCCAAAACTCCTTTTGGACGTGGAGAGGAGAGGGAGAAGGTGGTTTGGCATGGAGGAAGAGGGGAGAGGCAGCCTTGGGGCATGGGGTTTCAATTCTCATCTTAATCTGAGTTGGGCACAGGGTCTTATTTATAGACTAACTGTGATCCAACTCCTCTTCTTCCCAACCAATCACAACTCTTTGTGAAATCAGATCTAAATCTGATTGGTGGGAATAGAGTCCCCTGGATTCCTCCTTAGAGGGTGCCTAAGACCAGTCAAAGTTGGTTCTTAGGAGAACTCTAATTGGAATCCAAAAAGGAGATGGAGTCCTTGTCCAACAGGGACTCCTAGGCGCCTCCAACTTGGGCACACGCCAAGGGTGGCGTGCGCCCTCTTTCCTTGCCAGGTTCTGGCAGGGGGACAGGCCCCCACCAGCTCTCCAATAGGTGCATGACATGTGGTCAAAAGTCAAAGTGTCAATGGTCAACATTTGACCAGTCAAAGGTAGACTTTTGACCAAAGTCAAAGAACAAGAAATGGCAGGTGACCAAAAATGGCAGGTAATGTCTTACAAAATAAGACAACCTTTTCTGACTTGGACAACCTCCAGTCAGACCATATGAAGGCCTCTGATTGAGCACAAACTCCTTTGGCTCAGTCAGGACAACTTATTTATGATAGTAAAAGAAGAACGTTAGGTTCAATCGAGTGCTAGCACGATTTTCCTTGAACCTAATTGAATCTCATTCAGATCAATTGAACTAGATCAGTTCAATTGATGATCACCAGATTCAAACCCTTGTTTGTGTGACCCAGTTAGGTTCAGTTCTGTATGGTAATGGGATATGTCATGATCTCTATCATCGACATCATCGAAACTCCTTTCGATGGATCAGAACTCTTCTGATTCGAACAGCTAGAATGATCGATCATCTAAATCATTCTAATTGCTCCCAAAATCCACCAGTGACACCTAGCAGTATATGGTGGCAACCCATCAGAGCTGAATGCGAACCTCTTGGTGCAGCTACCTGTGTGATTAAGTTCTTCTATCTTGAGCCCCGATCAGATTAGGGTTAAGGTGAACTCGTCAAACCCTAGTCTCTGTCATATGATGTAATCATTCGATTCGAGTCCAATGTGAAAATCTAAATAGAAACTCTTTCTATTATTTCACTCTGCCATGGCCATGGGACTTCTGGACTTGATTCTCATGATCATCATAGGGCTGCTCCTCTACCACCGAGGTAGATAGATTCCATCTTGATGCAATCCAGTTCCTACAATGAACATGCTATAGCCAACATACACCTCAGGGTTCCATATGGCTAGGAGATCGAGTAATGGTGTAGTCAAACTATAACACCCTCAAGGTGAACTGCCGATGCATCTCAGGTCAAAGAACCAGACACACTACTGCAGCATCGAGTCAGTCATTGACGAGAAGGTAGACTCCCTAATGACTACTCGAGGTGGTCACGCTCAGTGCCCTCGTTCTCTAACGAGTATCTGTACTCTCGCTCCGGTGTCTCCACACCGTAGACTCAAGACTCATCTAATAAAGAGAAGCGATTGTACACCAACCTTCCGGATCAATCATCATTCTCATGATGATCCTATGGTCGGAAGCATTTTGTGAGTTAATAATGATTATTTATGTCTTAAATTTTCAACTCTTGAAAATATGAATTATCATTACCATTAACTCAAAGGATGTATCACAGACACTAAATATACATATGTGATAGAAAATAATACATTTTATTGATATTAGTCAAAATTATAATTTTGCTCCTAGAAGTATATTACAAGTGTCAGCTAATTCTGACTTCTAGGGCACATATATCTAACATAGACAATCCATAACAAATGCCCCCTACTCCTGAGGTTAAACTAAAATTGGTCAGCTGAAGAGAGTATTAATTCAAGGCCGAGGCCCATCTTATCAGGTTAATTCTTTATTAAATTCTTGAGATGACTCATGGTAAACCAACATTCTTCAAATCTGACCGTCCATCCGTTTGATCCATGAGTCGGTCGCCCGAGCCAATCAGTAGCTACCACTTGTTGAAGATCTGAAAGGGTTAGCGAATCAATAATAGATTGGAGCCGTTTAGATGCTTTATAAATAGGGCTGCCATAATTCTAGTTTTTTACTGTTTCTATTATTGGAGGGAGAACTCTACCACTTTGCATTCCTGAAGAGGTTGCTTGGTTGAAATTGATCTTCGCCGACCCTGTCCTCGTTCCTCACTTGCTTGGCCACATCAATCCATAGGTTAGTCTCCTGTTATCCATCATAAGTGAGTCGAGTTTGTCCCCATCTACTTGGTGTTCGGGTGACTGTATGAGGGATGCAGACCAAGAGTCCAAAGTAGCTAGTTATGTGGGTAGATTCGAAAAAAATAAAATTTTGGACTATGATCCTTTTTGAGTAAATTCTGTCCTATCCTTTGAGGATTTATTAAGTTGAAGCATCAAATCCCAGTCGACTTTAGGTTGGAGGTCACCAATCCTAAAGATCAAATAGCTCTTCCTTGTCAAGGTTAGGTAGGTCTTTATGAGGAGTCTTTAAAGGCCAGTCTTAGGTTGCCATTTCATTTCTTAGTCGTAGAATTTTTGAACTTATATAGAATAAGTTTCTATAGCATAGCATCGAACTCTTGGCGACAAATTTTGACCTTTTTTATCCATTACCTTTTCCTCAAGGTCGAATCGATCTTTCGTCTCTTTTGAGCTTGCTTCATACTGAAGGAGCATCTTACAGAGGTCGGGTGGTGGTATGTCTCTCCTTGGAAGGAACATCGTCTTTTCCAAAATGTTCCTTTCTCAGTGCATAATTGGAAGGAGTGCTTCTTTTTCATCTAGGTCGAGCAATTTTAGGGCTTTAGCACATCATGGGGTCGACCTTATAGGTCAGCGGTTCGAGCTCCAATATTGTTAGATGCCAAGGAAAAGGTATTAGTATAGATTTTCGGCTTTACTCCCCCTCCATTGTCCAAGCTTCTTATGAGGAGAATTTGTTCAAGGTTGGGTTGATTCCAATCGATCCTAAGAATAAGTGAAATTATTTTGCATCTTGCTTAGCTCGGCTTTGTTTCTTTTTTACCGACCTTGTCTTTGATGCAACGATGAATTTAGATGACCTTGAAGCTATTCGTCGGGCTGTGAAGAAAAGAAAAGCAAGCATGGCCCCCACCCCCAAATGTGGCCAAACAGAGGCTGTTCTTACCCAGCCCGCAGCTAGGCATTCCTCAAGTCCAAGTGGCACCCCGAGGAAGGAATTCTCAATGCCAACAAAGGTAGTGGCGCCACTTCGATCCACTATGCCAGGGAATTTGGCCCCCTAGCCATTTGCCTCCTCATCCAAGCGGAGCTCGGGTGCTCCTAAAATATCGATACATGTCTTCTCGTCTAGCTGATGTACCTATTGAGACCTCTCTTCTAGTGGAAGTTTTCTCAAACACCGAGGCTCAATATAAAAGAAAGGACATCAATGATTACCAGTTTGCCCAGTATCTGTTCAAATCGATCCTTCTGTTAGGCGATGTTAAGGACCTTGAAGAGGTAGGAGATGGATTTCGAATATAAAATTCATATAATTCTCTTCTTCGAGTAGGTAATGATCTTCTGGCATTCCTCCTCTTTTTCTGACCTTATCATTTTATTTTTACCTCCTCTTTTTTTTTTAGCTTATCCATCATATAGATCGTTTTGCTGAAGTAATATAGGAAGTTCGGCGCATATCTAGGAAAGTCAAAGAGAAGGCTACTCAAGCCACTTGTAGGTTGGATGACACCCAATTATATAAACTGAAAGTCGAGGATGAAAACAGGTTCGCTAAAGGAAGAGATAAAGTGACTGGAGTCCGAGCTAGCCAAGGCTCGGGTCAACGTGGAAGCTCGACTGCTGTCGAAGAAAAATGCTAGTAAGGAGCAAGTGGAGGCCGCCAAGGTCATTGTAGTTGAGGCCTTCTATTCTTCGATCGAATTTCGAGATATTAAGGTGGAGTCACCTCCATCTCATATCCATAGGGAGTTGAAGACTTCAAAGAAAAAGTGAAGAAGGGCTCCCTAATCTTAATCTAGGCCTTCTGGAGTCGGATGGCGAGGAGGATGTTGGCAAGGTTAAAGGTGAGGAGATTCATATAGAAGACCTTTTCAACCCTGCTTATGAAGTTCAAGTGGCCGAAGATGCTGCATCAGCTCCACCTCCAACTATCATTGTTCTCACTATACAAAGGTCGATGAATCCCGAGCTCCTAATGGAGCTTAATTTCTATAATTTAGCTTAGGCATGTCCAAGCTTATCATATGTTGGATCATTTTTGGATTATTCTTGTATCAGTCCGACCAAACTTTGTAAAGGTCTTTCTTTAATGAACATGCTGCTTCTCTTTTGTCAAGTTATGGAGATCGACTACTTTGGGCGATTAAGTATAACATCCAACTTTCCCAAAGTATAGACGATTAAGGGCTGTAGGGGCTCCCCTAAGTGTAGATGATCAAGGAGGATAGGTTGATTATAAGGAGGCATGTCGCTCCTTGGCCATGGTCGAGGAGTGTTCGATGGAGAATCATATAAAGACGCATTTCGATCCTCAGCCATGGCCAAGAAGTGCATGATCGAGAACTGATGGAGATGCATACCGCTCCTCGATCATGGCTGAGGATTGCACGATGAAGAATCGATGGAGACACGTACTGCTCCTCGATCGTGGCTAAGGATTGCACGATGGAAAATTGATGGAGATGCATATCACTCCTCGATCGTGGCCGAGGATCATGCGATGAAGAATTCAGAAAGAAACATAGCTATGGGAAGAAAATTCTTTATTATCAATAAAAATAAAAAATTATAGTGTAAGGATGATAGATGTGCAAATTGTCGGCATTCCAAGTTTTGAAAATCAGGATACTATCTAGTCAACAAAGATGATAAACTCCTAACTAAACTATTTTAGTAATATGGTATGGACCTTCCTAGTTTAGAAACAGCTTTGATCATTCAGTCGGATGGAAAACTTCACCTCGATGAAGAACTAGTTGTCTAGCAAAGAATGACTTTTTCTTGACTCAAAAATTATAATACTGAGCTACTCTCTATCGGTAGTTGGCCATCCAAATCCGTACTCATTTTCAAGTTTCCTCCAACAAATCTAAATTCGCTCTCATTTTAAAGGAGTTGCTATTTTCATCAAACTCTTCTACTCGACGTATGAGTAAGCCGATCTCAAGAGGTATGATAGCTTCAAGTCCGAAGGCCAGCATGAAAGGCATTTCTCCAGTAGGAACTTGCTGGATTGTGCGGTACGCCCAAAAGACATTGTATAGATCTTCAATCAATAACCCTTTGGCTTGGCCTAGGCGAGCTTTTAGGCCCTGTAGCAAGGTTCCGTTCATCACTTTGGCTTCATCAATACTCTGAGGATGACCTACTAAAGTTAGTTTGTGTGAAATTCTAAGGTCGTTGTAGAACCCCATAAACTTCAGATTATTGAATTGCCGCCCATTGTCGATGATGATGGCTCATGGCAAATCAAATCGATAAATAATCAACTTCCACATGAAGTCATGGACTTTGGCTTTTGTGATGGTTGCTAATATTTTCACTTCTACCTACTTGATAAAATAGTCGATTATGATGAGCAAGAATTTTTTTTGCACTGCAGTAATGAGGAAAGGTCTGAGGATGTCCACCCTCTATTGAGCAAAAGGCCAAGGTGTGGTGATCAGGGCCAAAAGGGTTAAAGGTTGATGCTAAATGTTTGAAGTCCTCTAGCATTGACCGTACTTATTCATCAGGTTTGTAGCATCCTTTTGTATGGTCAGTCAAAAGTATTCTTGTCGTAGCACCTTATGAGCAAGAGCTTTGCCTGCTAGGTAATTGCCACAGATCCCCTCGTGAACTTCTCATAGAGTACAGTCAGCTTTCGAGGGGTGGAGACACCTAAGCAAAGATAAAGTAAAATATTTTTTGTATAAATTTTTGTCATAGATGAGATATTGTGAAGCAAGATGTCTAAATCTCTTGGCTTCATCTCAATCAGCAGGCAATATCCCACCTTGCAAATAGTACAGGATCGGATCTATCCAACTTAGTTTTGGATCTGTCTACATTATGGAGGATTCCTCAATGCTCAGCTTCTCAAGGACTTCAAGATATAAACTTCTTTTTAGGTCAACCACACCAAGTATAGTGAGTTTTGATAGAAAGTCGGCTTGTACGTTCTCTGCCCTCGGTATTTGTTAGATATTCATGGTGGCAAAATTGGAGGGTAGATCTTTGATTTTTTGCAGGTATTTTACCATATTCGGTTCTCGCACATCACATTCTCCTTAGACTTGGTCAACGATTAGCTATGAATTACTGTGAACCCTAAGATGCTGAACCCCTATTTTTTTTTGCTATTTTTAGACCTGTCATAAATGCCTCATATTCAACTTTATTATTAGAAGCAGGAAAGTTAAAACGCAAGGCATACTCTGCGATCACTCCGTTTGGGCGAGTCAGGATCAATCTGGCCCCTGCATCCATGGTATTTGAAGAACCATCTACATGGAGAATCCAATATTCATCAGACATTGGAGCTACTTCCATATTTGGTTTTTCATCAGGAATTGTACATTCCAGGATGAAGTCAGCCAATGCCTGAGCTTTAATGGATGGTCTTAGTAAATACTTAATATCAAATTCTTCCAACTCGACGGCCCATTTAACCAATCATCTCGAGGTATTAGGTTGATAAAGTAATGATCTAATCAGTTGGTTGGTCAGAACGATAATGGTATGTGCTTGAAAATATGAGCGCAACTTTTTGAAAGATATTATAAGAGCATAGGTCACTTTCTTCAACTTTGTATACCTGATTTTAGTGTCATGGAGCACTCGGCTAACATAATAGATTGGCTTCTACACTTTGACCTCCTATCGGATGAGGACTAAGCTGATCACCAAAGATAAAACAGCAAGGTATAAATACAGCACTTCTCCATGCTTGAGTTTACTCAGGATAGAAGATGAGTCGAGATATTTTTTTAAATCATCAAAGGTGACCTGGCACTCATCCGTTCACTAAAAATTCTTCGGTTGTTTAAGAGCTTTGAAGAAAAGAAGGCTTCTTTTTGCTGACCTTGAAAAAAATCTATTTAAGACTTCAATTCTTTCAGTCAGGTGTTGTACCTTTTTGATCATCCTCGGAGGTTTCATCTCTTGAAGAATTTGGATCTTTTCTAGGTTAGTCTCGATCCCTTGCTGTAACACTATGAAGCTGAGGAACTTTCTAGAGGTGACACCAAACGTACATTTATCGGGGTTAAGCTTCATTTAAAAGCACCGCAATGTAGATAATATCTCTTAAAGGTCGGTAATATGATGCTCGATAGCCCTACTTTTGATGAGCATGTCATCTACATACACCTCCGTATTCCTACTGATCTTATCATTGAAGAGCTTGTTAACAAGTCGTTGATAGGTTACACTTGCATTCTTTAAGCTGAATGGCATGATCCTATAGTAAAAAAGATCTTGGTCAGTAATAAAAGTTATTTTCTTCTCATCTTGGAGGGTCATTCGGATCTGGTTATATTCGGAGAATGCATCTATGAAAGATAGGAGCTGGTGCCCCAAAGTCACGTCCACCAACTGGTCGATGCAAGGTAGAAGATAGCTATCTTTCAGGCATACCTTGTTAAGATCGATGTAGTCAGTGTACGCATGCCACTTCTTACTTGCTTTCTTAACAAGAACGACATTGGATAGCCACTTCAGATAGTAGACTTTATGGATGAATCCTATCTTTAAAAATTTATCGATTTCTTTCTGTATAGTTTTTTATTGCTTGGAAGCAAAACTATGCTTCTTTTGTCTAACTGGACAATGCTTCAGGTCCACATTGAGCTGATGAACCATGACATGCAGATCAATACCAGGCATGTCAGAGATCGACCAAGCAAATATGTCTGCATTGGCTCGAAAGAAAGAAATGAGATGCTGATGATCCTCTTCGCATAGATTTGAGCCGATCTTTACCATCTTGTTTGGATCTTCATTGATTGGCACCAAGATTAGCTCTTCCACTGGGTAGCCTGTTTGTTTAGTTCGCTCATCTTGCACGTCTAACTCATTCATCGGTTGCTCCTCGAATGCCGCCTCACATAGAATCACCAGATAAACTCCTTTGCAAGTTGTTAATTTTCTCGAAGCTCTCCAACTTTATATGAAGTTAGGAATTTCACCTTCAAATAGTAAGTCGATACTATAGCTCAAAGAATGTTCAGCCCAGACCAACCTAAGATAGCATTATAGGTGGACAGGCTCTTTACTATAAAATAATTTATTTTGATAATGGCCTATTTTGGAGCTTGTCCGGCTATCGTAGTCATAGAAATAGTTTCTTCCACAAGCACTGTACTACCCAAGAATCCAATCAGAGGTGTATTTCTCTTCACCAGTAGCCTAGAATCTAAGTTCATACGAGCAAATGCATCGTAAAACAAAACATCTACGAAACTTTCATTATCAACTAGGATTCGATGTACATTATAATTAGAGATATTTAAAGAAATGACTACAAGATTATCATGTGGATGATTTATTCCATGAAGATCGGCTTCAGAGAAGGTAATCTCATCGTCAAGCTTTCTTTTCTATGGCTCCAATTCTCAGATTGGCTTGAATATGAGGTACCATGGTCAAGATGCCCCCAAGTGATCATTTTGATTTTTTCCGCTATTGGTTGGTCTCTGTGAGGGTCTTTTTGCCAAGGATGCTCACCGCATGGGTCTGTTGGGATCCACCATTCATCGATGTATCACTGAAGATGTCCTCATCTGATCAGTGCCTTTATCTCCTCCCTAAGCTGCCAGCATTCTTCTATATCATATCCATGATTGCGGTGGTATCTATAGTATTTTCTTGAATTTCTTACTCGTGCTGGAGCTACCATTCTTTTTTATCGAGAAAGTTCTTCTTGGCACTTAATATTCATTAAAATTTGAGCTCGAGGGGTGTTGAGGAGAGTGAAATAATGAAACTTTCATGCAGGAGTCCTTGATCGACGAGGTGTTGCGAGAGATCCAGGTCAGTTTCTCCAAGGTAGGATTTGAGAAGACGAGGTTGTAGTTCCTCACGTCGATGCTACACTCGTCAATAATCCTTCTTTTTCTCTGATTTCAAACTCGGCTATGATCCACTATTGAGGTTTCCTTCTTGCTAGTCCCAAGCTTCTTCAGCTTGAGCATACCTCTCTGCCCGCTGTAGCATTTCGATGAAATCCTTTGGATAATTCAGATTGAGGGAGAAGATAATCGAAGTTCATTCCGAAGGAGTCCAGCTTTCAATGCTATCATCGCTACACAATGATCTAAGTTTCGTACCTCCAATGTAGCAGCGTTGAAATGATTGATAGAGTCTCGAAGAGGCTCATTCTTTCTCTGCTTGATACTCATGAGAAAGTTTGAGTTACGACATTGTCGACGGTAGTTGACAAAATAAGCGACGAACAACTGACTCAATTGATAGAAAGAGTCAATGAGTTCGACTACAAATTAGAATATTAGTGGCAAGCTACCTCCCTCAGGGTTGAAGAAAAAGCTCGACAGAGAGTTGCATTAGTGGCCTCTTGTAGAAGCATAAGAGTTCAAAAATTATCTAAATAATCAAAAGGATCAGCAGTTCCATCATACGGTTCCATCTGGGGCATCTTGAATCGAGGTGGTAGAGGTTCATTCATGATCTTCTGTGTGAATGGTGGGTCGATGAAGAATCTCAAATCATCGTCTGGTTGCTTTGGTACCTGTAGTGCATTGATCTGTTGGTGCATTTCTTGGAGCCTTTTTTCTAAATTGTCCTCCCAGTTTGGATAGTGCCATGGAGAAATATGGCCCGAAGTTGAATCTCTTCTGGAGATCGAAGTAAGTGATCACCTGAGCTAGCGGCGGTATGGGCTAGCAGGTTGACTATGGTGACTGGTTCCCACCCTTGGGCTTCGGAGAGATCGGATTGTCGACCTTTCTCAGACTCGTTCAGGATTTCCAGCAATTGGATGAGGCTCACTATTCTACTGTATCCCTCTTACCACGACAGAAAGTGCTTGCATTTTTTGGACAAGACTGTTGTACTGATTTTGAGAAATTGCTAGTTCTGCTGGAAGATTCTCTTGGATCGGTGGTGGTGGTGCATTGATCGGCTGGACATTGTTGGTCCACCTTCTACTAGAATGCTATGATGCATTCAATGCACTCCTTTTGAGTTTTCATGGCGATAAATGACGCACTTTCTTCTCTCAAAATTAGACCTCAAAATCAATTGAGACCCTTCCTCTTGCACTAAGTATTGCTCCTGATCTCTCTGCCTAAGGTCGGATGCTGAGGTTGATGTGGCCAAGGTGAATCCACTATTGGAGTTTCGCTGATCACCTGCAAAGAAGTCCTCACCAGGAGGTTCTCTAGTGAAGATCCTTCGATGCTTAAGTTAGGAGATGAAGAACAACAAAAGCGGAAAGTATCGAATTAAATGCATATCTTGAGGATCCCGAAACATCTTTATTTATAGAAAAAGAATTAGAGTCGTATCTATCTTAGACTCTGATGACCTTCCAAATTTATCGTATGGATTGATTTGAGAGTTTTTTTTTTCTAAAAAATCAAATACGAAGGACTCCTTTATTTGAATTTTTTTAATTTAAAAAGAGAGATCTAGTGAAAGTGGAGATAGCTCGTCAATGTTAGAATGAGAATAGCTCATCGATAGGATGGGCTATAACACATCGCCCGTAACCGAGATTCATTGATTGGAGATGATGTTACGGGGATAGCCAAACAGCCCCCATTTATAAATATGAGGTAATGGGGACTCCAGGTAAGCTTTCAAGCTTCTTTCACTCTCTTCTTTTCATTATTTTTTGGTGACTAACTTAAGCATTAGAGGATTCCCATCAGAAATAAATTTGATAAAAAAATTATTTTGCAAGTTTGGTCTTCTCCCTTATTTAGCTTTGCAGCAATGTTCCTCTATCTCAGAGTCATCGATCTAGGCATCATTTCAGGGATCAGCAGCAAGGGATCTCAAGCCTTTTATTAAAATATTTTAAGACTAATGTCTAGCTCTAAACTATAAAATTATAGCAAAGCCTTACTTGATTTCAAACGACTTTTAATCTTGATCGCATCGGCTAGATCCTATTTCTGCATCCATATTATGGAAGCATATGTAGATCTCCAGCAATCATTGACATTATCATGGCCGATTAAGTTTATAGCAAGCATTTGTCTCGCCCAGACTTCGCCCTAAGTTATTATTGACCGTGATTTACCCAGCAACACTACTAATTGGCATCTAATTGTCAAAGAGATTCCAGATTTGCTATCATGTTATTGGCTCTTTTGGTGGATTCCATAATAATTTCCTTCCAAAAATAGAAAGGTCAAACTAATTGAAATCTTTGGAAGATTGGATGCAATTACTAATTTATAATATAGCATATGCAAAATGAAAATTTCATTCTGCAGTACATAGATTTTGAAGGTTTAGTTCACATTATCAGGTGAGAAAAAAACTTCACGTTATTTGTCCGAGTGTAATCTAGTTGTACATTTATCTTGGGTTGGGGGAAAAAAAGAAAGAAAACCAATATGCTAGTTGGATCTTTATAGGCAAGTCAAAATTTTCGAGATCTTTAATACAGATGGTTTGATGTGGTTGGTGTTTTGACAATATTTTGCATGGTATGTCATAAATTTGGCAGGAAAACACTATAAATAATTTAATATCATTTGAAAACAATTTTTTGCATGCTAGAATTTTTAGAAACATCAGATAATTTAGTAGAAAGCAAATCTATCATTAATTCATTTTATCAGAAAACAAACCTATCATTCTTGGAATAAGCCGAGAAGTGCTTAATAGAGTTGTCTTATACTCAAGGCTATTGGATGTCTGTTTCGCAAAGATGTATCTTATTAAATTATGGCCAACTTCTTTGGCTTTTTTCAATGGGCAATGGAATAGATAATGAATGCTTTCCTAAGTCTACCATGTTGATTTTTGTGAAAACTAATTTATTTTATGCACATGAAATGTTAAAAATGAGCTGATGGTTATGCAACCATCATCAAATATTAATCCTTTATAATCATTAGAATCTTTCCCACATGATTACCTTAAATCTAGATGTCCAGAGTGTAATTTGAGCATTGATCTTTTGTATAATCTTGGTTTAATAATATAGAATTATGTAAAGACCCTAGAACTTGCCGACTTAATTGTGATGAAATTATGTTATCACTCAAATTTTGTCAGAGCACATAATAATTTTATAATCACTTACACAACCTATCGAGCTTTTGATTATAATACTGATCAGTCAATGTTTTTAAATTTATACACCGTTGGTTATGTATGAAACTCATTTTAATCTTGAATTTGATAATAATATGTCCTTTTGTGAGGTTTTAAAAGCATGACTTCAATCTTTGTCTGGTCTATTCCATTCTAGTAAATATATTAATGTACTTCAATCTGGATTGCAACTTTAGATCTTTTCTGCATGAACAATCACCTCAACATTGAGATTAACAGTGGTAATGATTTGTTTAGTTGGTCCCATAACTCCACCATGTTCTTAGGACCAAATCTGTGCTGATCTTGAATTTGACCTCTGTATGAAGTACACTAAATTTCAATAATCTGTCTACGAGTGATGATCCAAAGAAAGTCTAAGTCTCATTGCAGCGTCTATACTAGTCTGATCTTGATCTAAAACTGCACATAGGTATAGATCATAACCATGATATTAAAATCTAAATACCAATCCTACACATGTTGCTAATCTTGTTTGCCTGGATCTTAATCTCAAGTAAAAGCAATGATTATTTGCTAAGGATCAAAAGGAGGAGGAGAAGAAGGGCTCAGCTAAGTGTTTGCTATAAGGGTGGCTTTGGGTTGGGTATTGCTTGGATCGACTAATAGTTATGCCCATTCTGTTAGAAAAAAATTCATATCCATATCCATCTCGTATCCATTTCGGGTCGGGCAAAATGAAGATATAGGGATGGGTCGATTTGGGTTGGATATATCCAAAATCCTTCTTCTAGTCTTCCGATCGAAAATTCTGAGCCCTTTCGATCTCCAATTAAAAATCCCGAGCCCCTCCGATCTCTGATCAAAAAGAAAATAAAGCAAAAAAAAAAAAAATACAAAAAACCAATCAAAAAAATGATCAATCTATGTAGGCAAAAATCTTACCTTAATCAGGGTTTGCGCAATGGACCATCTTGAAATGGACCATCTTGAAATGCTATCACCCTTGGAAGCCATGTGGTGGGAAATTCTTTGTGCACTATAGGCGGTGCAGCCAGCACGCATTGCCTGTGGTGATTGGCTTACACATAGAGCCGAAAGAAAAAATTTTTCTTTTGGGTGCAGCGCTCCACCCCTGCGCGTGAGATAATCACCATAGACGGTGCGCACTACCTGTGGTACGCAAAGTATTTCCCGCAATATGGTTGACTATCTCCCCTGATGGCTCATATACTATAAAATTTTTTGAGTAATTTTTTGTACACCGCATCCGGTGTAGAAAAACTTGAAGAAAAATTTTATTTTCCACCGCAAGATCGTGCAGATCTAATCAAATCTGGCATGGATTTTTCTAAAAAATTTCTAAATCAGATCTAAGAGTTCTTAGATCGGATAATGATGATCTAATATTAAAAACTAAAAATAATATTAAATTTAATTTAATTTCTTATCTTGTTTAGGTAATCTGATTATCCTACGATGATCCTGATCTTTTCTGAGATTCTGAAGGAGCCATGCATACACCTGGCCTCTATTGATATCCACTTAGATAGGATCTGGACATCTTCTTCTTGCGAATCTTTTCTGAATTTGATCTGAATAACCTTCAAAATAATTTGAGAAGGCTGCTTGTCCGTCTCACGAACACCGTCGCGTAGATGCTGAACTCTTCACTATTTGATTAGATCTTCTTCTCTGATTTGCATCCAATCTTTGGCACATAGAAGAAGGAGAGAGAGAGAATCAGAGGGGGCATAGAAGATGGAAAGAAAGGCAGCCTTTTGGGTGAAAAATAAAACTTACGTAGAAGTGCCTTAGCGTGAGAAGGATTTATATCAAATACCAACGGCAAAAGGAGTCCCATATGACCAAAATAACTATTTTATTTTTATCATTGGGATTTTAGGTCTTATTTTCCATGTAGAGTACCAGATCCTATCTGGTTTTCATGCTAAAAATCCTTCAAAAAACTATCAGCATGAGTAGATGAGAAAAAGTTTACTGCGCCTAGGACTCTTCCCTTAAAACTTTGATCCAAATCAAACTCTATCATAACTCAGTCCAAACACCTTCAAAAATCACAAAATTTGGTACACTCAATGTATGACTCTTACCCTATCACATACCCAAAAATTAGATTAAAATTATTTTTAGAGAATTTTCTAAAAGTATTTGATCAGGTGATCCTTAATTCTCTCAAATAGATCAATTTTTGACCCTAGTCCATTTGCACTATGAATGGATTTAATTTCTACAATTAATCTGACCTGGATAGGTTTCAATCAGATAAAAATAAACTTATTTAAGATATAAGAATAAGTTAAATTAAATTTAACTTAGTTGCGATGAATCAGAAAGATTATAGAAGGAGAAAGTCAGGCTCAATCGTGTGCTAGCACGATTATCTTGAACCTAATTGAATATAATCTAAATCAATCGAACTAGATTAGCTCAATTGATGACATCTAGACCTAAACCCTTATTTGTAATATCTAGTTAGGTTCAGTTTCATATGGTAATAAGATATGTCACGATCTCTATCATCGACATCATTGAAACATCTTTCGATGAATCAGAACTCTTCTGATTTATATAATTAGAATGATCGATCATCAAAATCATTCTAATTGCTTCCAAAATCCACTAGTGGATACCTAGCAATATATGGTGGCAATCCATCAGAACTAAAAGCGAACTTCTCGATGCAGTTACCTATGTGATTGGGTTCTTCTATCTTGAGCTCCGATAGGATTAGGGTTAAAGTGAACTCGTCAAATCCAACATCTGTCATATGAATTAATCATTCGATTCAAGTTCAATATAAAATCCTAATAGAAATTCTTTCTATCATCTTCACTTTGCTATGGTCATTGGCTTAAGGACTCAATCTCATAATTATCATAGGGCTACTTCTCATCTATCGAGGTAGATAGATTTTCTATTGGTGCAATCCAATTTCTACATTGAACATGCTATAGCCAACATACACCTCAAGATTTTTAATGGCTAGGAGATCGAGTTATGGTGTAGTCAAACTATAACACTCTTAAGATGAACTACCGATGCACCTCAGATCAAAGAACCAGACACACCACTGCAGCATCGAGTCAGTCATCGATGAGAAGGTAGACTTCCTTATGACTGCTCGAGGTGGTTACGCTTAGTGCTCTTATTCTCTAACGAGTATCTGTACTCTTGCTTCAGTGTCTCCACACCGTAGACTCAAAATATATCTAACCTAAAAAAGTAATCGTACATCAACTTTTCGGATCGATTATCATCCTCGTGATGATCCTACGGTCGAAAGCAGTTTATGAGTTAATTATGAAAATTCGTATCTTAAATTTTCAACTCTTGAAAATATAAATTATCATTTTTATTAACTCAAAGGATGTATTACCGACATTTTAAATACACGCTATGATAGAAAATAACTTTTTTATTAGTTTATAATCAAATTATAAAATTATCCTTAGAAGTGTATTATAAGTATTAGCCAATCTGGCTTCTAGAGCACACATTTAACAAAAATATTCCTATCTGATTGGGCCATGTAGCCATCGCTTTCTATCATGCATTTAATGACTGTAGTTCTACTTTTTTATTTAAAATTTTAAATGATGAAAATGCTGCTCCTCTAATGAAAAAATTATAATATTCTATGATAAAATTATGACATTCTATTATAATTTTTCTTTCAAAAATCATAAAGAAGGAAGAACATTCTCATCATTGAAAATTTATAAAATTTTTAAATGATAAAAATGCTCATTCCTTCCTTATGATATCCTATGCAGGACATCATAATTTGATCGAAGAATGTCATAATATTACTATAGGATGTCATAATTTTTTCAAAAAAAGAGAAATATTTTTGTCATTCAAAATTTTAAATAAAAAAATAAAACTACAAGCATTAAATATATATTGGAAAGTATTAGCTATATGGCTCAATTAGATGGGGGGTGCATTTTTTCTACACAGAGTGCGGTGTACAAAGAATTTCTCAAATTCTTTTCATGTCATGTAAAGGCCCAATAGAAATTGTAAACTTGTTGCATCAAATTTGTTAGGTGAACAAATATTGATTTTTGTGAAAACTAATTTATTTTATGCACATGAAATGTTAAAAATGAGCTGATGGTTATGCAACCATCATCAAATATTAATCCTTTATAATCATTAGAATCTTTCCCACATGATTACCTTAAATCTAGATGTCCAGAGTGTAATTTGAACATTGATCTTTTGTATAATCTTGATTTAATAATATAGAATTATGTAAAGACCCTAGAACTTGCCGACTTAATTGTGATGAAATTATGTCATCACTCAAATTTTGTCGGAGCACATAATAATTTTATAATCACTTACACAACCTATCGAGCTTTTGATTATAATACTGATCAGTCAATGTTTTTAAATTTATACACCATTGGTTATGTATGAAACTCATTTTAATCTTGAATTTGATAATAATATGTCCTTTTGTGAGGTTTTAAAAGCATGACTTCAATCTTTGTCTGGTCTATTCCATTCTAGTAAATATATTAATGTACTTCAATCTGGATTGCAACTTTAGATCTTTTTTGCATGAACAATCACCTCAACATTGAGATTAACAGTGGTAATGATTTGTTTAGTTGGTCCCATAACTCCACCATGTTCTTAGGACCAAATCTGTGCTGATCTTGAATTTGACCTCTATATGAAGTACACTAAATTTCAATAATCTATCTACGAGTGATGATCCAAAGCAAGTCTGAGTCTCATTGCAGCGTCTATACTAGTCTGATCTTGATCTAAAACTGCACATAGGTATAGATCATAACCATGATATTAAAATCTAATTACCAATCCTACACATGTTGCTAATCTTGTTTGCCCGGATCTTAATCTCAAGTAAAAGCAATGATTATTTGCTAAGGATCAAAAGGAGGAGGAGAAGAAGGGCTCAGCTAAGTGTTTGCTATAAGGGTGGCTATGGGTTGGGTATTGCTTGGATCGACTAATAGTTATGCCCATTCTGTTAGAAAAAAATTCATATCCATATCCATCTCGTATCCATTTCGGGTCGGGCAAAATGAAGATACAGGGATGGGTCGATTTGGGTTGGATATATCCAAAATCCTTCTTCTAGTCTTTCGATCGAAAATTCTGAGCCCTTTCGATCTCCCATTAAAAATCCCGAGCCCCTCCGATCTCTGATCAAAAAGAAAATAAAGCAAAAAAAAAAAATACAAAAAACCAATCAAAAAAATGATCAATCTATGTAGGCAAAAATCTTACCTTAATCAGGTGCGAGGCCAAAGCTTGGAGTGGCCAAATAGGGAAGTTTAGACAATGGCACCTCCCCCGAGTGGCGACAACACCTCCCCTAATCGATGATACTCGATTTGGCGAAGTAGCAAACGAAACCCTAGCTGCCACTTCCCCTGAGTGAATGGTCCCGAACTCCCAATCTTGCTTCCTCTTCACTGCCAGTACCATCCTCATCCACCACCAAGCCAAGTAAGCTCTCGTCGCTTCCTCTCTACCGCCGACATCCTCCTCATCCACCATCAAACCCCTACTGGATTGCCATTAGGGTTTGGAGGTCAAGGTGGGGGGGAGTGGGGACCTGTCGAGATGCTCCTAGGGACCTAGGGTTGGGTGTTGAGGTGGGGAGTCGTCGGGCCGATGCTTGGCCAGGCTTTGTTCTTTAGTTAGGGTTTGGGGGGGGGGGGTAGGGACCCACCGTGTCGTTGTTTGGCTAGGACTCGATCATTAGGTATTAGGGTTGGGGTGGGGGTGTGTGTGGTGGGGGAGGAGGGACTGTATTTGGGTTTTATTTAAATGTGAGAGAGAGAGAGGGAGGGAGGGAGAGAGAGAGAGAGATTATTAATTTATTTAAATGAGAGAAATAGATATTATCAAAGTGGGTTCGTGGCAAGGTATACCATTATCTATATTCAATTTAAACCTCATTTTAGATATTTTTTTCTTAGAATCCATATCTGCCTCGATTCTTAATCAGATCAGATAAAACCAGTCCTATTAGGATCGAATGATCAGTGGGTCGGAAAAAAATGCCACCTCTAGTTTGCTAGAATTAGCCGATCACGTATTGGAGCCCATCTAAAATTTGACAAACTATTTTATTTTACATTCAAGCCCATTTTGTTTCTACACTAAATTAGGCAAGTTATGTGCTAGGTTAGGTTGCTTGCCATGCACTTTTGACTAGTTCGATGAATGAAGCACCAATATCTAACTTTTTATTCTACATGCATACTAATTACGCCATTTGCTTGCATCTCTCTATTTTTAAATGAAATTAATTAGTAAGTGAAATCTCATTTAAATACAACAAAATTTCAAAAAAAAATTTACAAGATGAAATACCTAGAGAGCCTCCTTAAGAAATCAGTTTAGAGTAAGAGGGAACAACAAATAAGGGTTTAGAGGGGAGCAGAGATTATAGGAGGGAGGATGAGAAAGGGAAGTAGCGAAGGGAGATTGGTGTAGAAGAAACAATGTGTAGGAGAGTGGATGGGGAACTCAATCTAAGGGTGAGGGAGGAGAAGGAAGGAGGAGATTGGAGGAGGGTGGAGTTGACTGGATGATGACGGAGGCCAAAGAATATGGTCTAAGTGAAACCTTAAAAGACCAAGTAGTTGCAAATAACTAAGGTTGGCCTGGGCTCCTAGTTTGTATTCCACTAACCCATAAGAGGAGGAGATCGATGGAAGGAGTTGAATTTGGTGTGGAAGAGGTTGGTGGGGCTAGAGTGATAATAGTTGGGTTTGATGGATGAGGGGTTGGCGATCACAACTTGGAGCAAGGCTGTAGGGTGCTGGTGTCTTATTTGAGGAATAATGTCGATGGAGGACAGCCGTTTCTGGTTTCCATTAGGGCAACCAATTTTTAATCATTTTCTTGTAGTTTTCTTAATCATATACGTCATGAGAGATTCGTTCTATTATAATGATTTTGATGTGGATATTGAATTTGTAGTGATATTTTAGTTTTGATGATATCCGAGTTATCTATAGTGGTTTGGGCAATGGACCATCTTAAAATGCTATCACCCATGGAAGCCGTGTGGTGGAAAATTCTTTGTGCACTGTAGGTGGTGTAGCCAGCGTGCACTGCCTGCAGTGATTAGCTTACGCGTAGGGCCGAAAGAAAAAAATTTTTTTTGGGTGCAACGTTCCAGCCCTGCATGTGAGCCAATCACCATAGGCGATGCGCATTGCCTGTAGTACGCAAAGTATTTCCCGCAATATGGTTGACTATCTCCCCTCATGGCTCATATACTATAAAATTCTTTGAGTAATTTTTTATACACCGCATCCGGTGTAGAAAAAATTGAAAAAAAAATTATTTTCCACCGCAAGATCGTGCAGATCTGATCAGATATAGCATGGATTTTTCTAAAAAATTTCTAAACAATCGAATCAAATCTAAGAGTTTTTAGATTTGATCATGATGATCTAATATTAAAAACTAAAAATAATATTAAATCAAATTTAATTTCTTATCTTGTTTAGGTAATCTGATTATCCTACGATGATTCTGATCTTTCCTGAGGTCCTGAGATTCTGAAAGGAGCCACGCATGCATCTGGCCTCTATTGATATCCATTCAAACAGGATCTAGACATCTTCTTCTCGCGAATCTTTTCTGAATCTGATCTGAATAATCTTCAAAATAATTTGAGAAAGCTGCTTGTCCATCTCACGAACACCATCGCGTAGATGCTGAACTCTTTATAATTTAATTAGATCTTCTTCTCTGATTTGCACCCAATCTTTGGCACATAGAAGAAGGAGAGAGAGAGGATCAGAGGGGGCATAGAAGATGGAAGGGGCGGCAGCCTTTTAGGTCAAAAATAAAACTTACGTAGAAGTGCCTTGGCGTGAGAAGGATTTATATCAAATACCAATTCCAAAAGGAGTCCCATTTGACCAAAATAACTATTTTATTTTTATCGTTGGGACTTTAGGTCTTATTCCCCACGTAGAGTATCAGATCCTATCTAGTTTTCATGCCAAAAATCCTTCAAAAAAGTATCGGCATGAGTAGATGAGGAAGAGTCCACTGCATCTAGGATTCTTCCCTTAAAACTTTGATCCAAATCAAACTCTATCATAACTCAGTCCAAATACTTTCAAAAATTATAAAATTTGGTACACCCAATGTATAGCTCGTGCCCTATCACATATCCAAAAATTAGATTAAAATAATTTTTAGATAATTTTTTAGAAGTATTTGATCAGGTGACCCTCAATTCTCTCAAATAGGTCAACTTTTGACCCTAGTCCATTTGCACTATGAATGGATTTAATTTCTACAATTAATCTGACCTGAATAGATTTCAATCAGATGAAAATAAACTCATTCAAGATATAAGAATAAGTCAAATTAAATTTGACTTAGTTGCGATGAATCAGAAAGATTATAGAAGGAGAAAGTCAGGCTCAATCGTGTGCTAGCACGATTATCTTGAACCTAATTGGATCTAATCAAAATCAATCGAACTAGATTAGCTCAATTGATGACATCTAAATCTAAACCCTTATTTGTGTGATCTAGTTAGGTTCAGTTCTGTATGGTAATGAGATATATCACGATCTCTATCATCGACATCATTGAAACATCTTTCGATGAATCAGAACTTTTTTGATTTATATAATTAGAATGATCGATCATCAAAATCATTCTAATTACTTTCAAAATCCACTAGTGACACCTAGCAGTATATAGTGGCAACCCATCAGAACTAAAAGCAAACTTCTCGATGTAGTTACCTATGTGATTGGGTTCTTCTATCTTGAGCCCCGATAGGATTAGGGTTAAGGTGAACTCGTCAAATCCAACATCTGTCATATGAATTAATCATTCAATTCAAGTCCAATGTGAAATTCTAATAGAAACTTTTTCTATCATCTTCACTTTGTCATGGTCATTGACTTAAGGACTCAATCTCATGATTATCATAGGACTACTTCTCATCTATCGAGGTAGATAGATTTTCTATTGGTGCAATTCAATTTCTACATTGAACATGCTATAGCCAACATACACCTTAAGATTTCGAATGGCTAGAAGACCGAGTTATGGTGTAGTCAAACTATAACACTCTTAAGGTGAACTACCAATGCACCTCAGATCAAAGAACAAGATACACCACTGCAGTATCGAGTCAGTCATCGATGAGAAGGTAGACTTCCTTATGACTGCTTGAGGTGGTTACACTCAGTGCTTTTATTCTCTAACGAGTATCTGTACTCTCGCTCCAATATCTCCACACCTTAGACTCAAAATATATCTATCCTAAAAAAGTAATCGTACACCAACTTTTCGGATCAATTACCATCCTCGTGATGATCCTACAATCGGAAGCAGTTTATGAGTTAATTATGAAAATTCGTGTCTTAAATTTTCAACTCTTGAAAATATGAATTATCATTTTCATTAACTCAAAGAATGTATCACAGACATTTTAAATACACGCTATGATAGAAAATAATTTTTTTATTAGTTTATAGTCAAATTATAAAATTATCCTCAGAAGTGTATTATAAGTGTTAGCCAATCTGGCTTCTAGGGTACATATCTAATAAAAATGTCCCCATCTGATCGGGCCACGTAGTCATCGCTTTCTATCGTGCATTTAATGCCTGCAGTTCTACTTTTTCATTTAAAATTTTAAATGATGAAAATGTTGCTCCTCTGATGAAAAAATTATAATATCCTACGGTAAAATTATGACATTCTATTATAATTTTTCTTTCAAAAATCATAAAGAAGGAAGAACATTCTCATCATTGAAAATTCATAAAATTTTTAAATGATAAAAATACTCCTTCCTTCCTTATGATATCCTAGAAATCATAATTTGACCGCAGAATGTCATAATATTACTATAGGATGTCATAATTTTTTCAAAAAAAGAAAAATATTTTTATCATTCAAAATTTTAAATAAAAAAAGTAAAACTACAAGTATTAAATATATATTGAAAAGTATTAGCTATATGACTCAATTAGATGGGGTGGTACATTTTTTCTACATAGAGTGCGGTGTACAAAGAATTTCTCAAATTCTTTTCATGTCATGTAAAGGCCCAATAGAAATTGTAAACTTGTTGCATCAAATTTGTTAGGTGAACAAATATTTCACTGACAGGATAATCAAGCTTTACTTTAAATTAATTGGAACGAGTTTTCTTTACCCAAAAAAAAAAAAAAAAAGGAACGAGTTTTCATTAAAAACGGGAATAAAACTATGAAGTCCATCAATGGAGACAGAAGAGCCATCTAGGATGAACTCAAAGTTCATCACGTGGAACCTCACCTAAATGGGCTAACTTACACTAAAATGATTGCTTGTGTACGATATATGAACAAAGATCAGAAGTGGGTTAGCGGCGAGACCATTTTTTAATGATACAGAATCATCCAGGACTACAGGGAACATAGGTAGCATCTAATCCCGGCGATTGCACTAGCTTTCATCCATTAAACAAAAGAGGAGGGAGGGTGGCAGCCATAATTGAGCACATACATTCTTGCCGCTAAAAGGAGTATCATTACCTACGATAATGCATAAATAACTTTGTGTTAGGAATCTCCATCACTACCTCATTCCTTAATCATGATCATATATTTGAGAATGGAAGTGAAATAGTTGCCAACATAAACATCTTCGCTAAAGTTTATATTAGGGTTACGGCATAAGGCATGAAGATTGCTGGAAAAGAATCAGGTAATGATGGATGAGAAGCTGATTGTCTCTATATAAAAAAGAAAAGAAAAGAAAAAAGCCACCGAGAGAGAGATGTTATAGATAGACTTTGATTGTATGATTTTTCTCTTTCATTTGATGAAGCATCCTTTTGGGGCCAACTCCGAATTTTTTTTTTTTCTTAAACATTTTGTTTATCATAATACATGGGCGACTATTGAAAAACTAGAGAGTAGGTTAGTCTAATGTTCATTGGGCAATGCTCATATTTGTTTGATCAATGGTCTAATCATCCAACATGGAATAGCTGCTAGGAAATATGAAGTATGCAGCCACTCTACTTCAAATCATTAGATTGATTATTAAGCATCATCCTAACTTAAGTCATGCGTCTTGTGGTGGGCTACATGCGGAGCAACCTCTACATGCAGCTTATTTACCCACTTGGACAAAATTCCTGAGCTTGCATGTGGATTCTCCGTTGTGTATGTGATGCACCACATGATACGGTGTATTGCATGCACCGTTCATCATGCGATGTACAACTGTACATGGAATGCATCATACTACATGCATTCATGCACGGCCGTTCATCCATAATTGATGGTGAATGTTATGCATCCACAATAGATGGTGCATGCTATGCACCGTATGGTATGGTACATGGTAAAAGATTCATGCTCTCTGAGCCTCCATAAATGCATAATACAGCATAAACACCTTTGATGAGCCTTAATATCAATAAATCAAATATCTTAAGTAGTTTGATAAGTGACTGTGAATACTTGACCAAAATGGATCAGTGATCCACCTGAAAAGTCGACCAAGTTTACATGTTGGAAAACATAGTTTCTGAGTTCGATTATGAATCCAAATCAAGAAATCTGATAGTCAGTTGGATCTGAAATTTGATCAATTCAATCCATATATATCATGCATTTCTTAGATGGCCAGCCAACTTAACAAAGCAATAGTGGATCATGCGTGGGCAAACTTGAATCTCTCTCTCTCTCTCTCTCTCTCTCTATATATATATATATATATATATATATATATATATATAGGCGTACACAAATATTACACCTATGGTTTGGACATTTATGTGTGAAGCATAAGAGTCCCATACACCTCATTTCTTGCATACTCAACAATTATCTTTTAAAAAAAATCAAACCGATATCCAGTTATATATGGGTTACAATGGTTACAAAGAACGGATATCCCTCACTTCAACAGCGGAAAATTTTGTGCCTGATTTCTTGCACAGCCATGAAGAAATTTCACTAGCTGGCTGCCTCCTTTTGATAGAATCGCCAACAGCCCCACATGAAGTACGTAGGAACACGCAAAAGCTGAATTTTGCTGCGCTGCTCCAAAATTTTTTTTAGTTATTTTATTATTAATTTTTTTTATATATCTACTTTAAAATGAATGATGTTGATCTATTTATTAGCAACTAATTTTAATTGATCAGAGTTGGTCCAATAAATAATTAAAATTTTAGATATAATCTAAAAATTAAAAAGTTGATGAGGTATTTTGAGAGTCACGCCGCTCCTTTTTCCTCCATCTTGATGGACCACCATCCTTCCATAAGGAGATTGGCATATAGCTATGGAGAGGCAAGCAGCGAGCTTGAGTGATGGCGGAGAAGGCTGCGGAGAAAGTGAGTGGCATAAGCAGAGGAAGAAGGGGGTGGCGGGCTTGAGTGGTGGTGGGTGTGGTTGTGGGAAGGCAAGCGGTGGAGGAGGAGGAAGGAGGTGGCAAGCTCGAGTAGTAAAAGGAGAAAAATGGTGAGGAAGTAAATAGTGATGGTGAGAAGGCGAGCGGCGGACCTAAATAGCAAAGAAAGAAGAAGAAGGGGAGCGAATAATAGTGAGGTAGTGGAAGGCGAGCGACGAGCGATGGTGGTGGAGAGTTGTACGGAGGAGGAAAGGAGGTGGCTATGACGGTGAACCTAAGTGGTGGAGAGGTGGTAGAGAAAGAGAATATGGAGTGACATGTGGTGGTGCGGAGGTGAGCTGGAGGAGGCGAGCGATGGTGAGAAGGAGCTATAAAGAAGAAAAAAAGAATAAAATAAAATAAAATATTATTTTTAAAAAATAACAAAAAATATAAAAATAGATAATATAATATTTTAAATATTTTTATAATAAAATATTATTTTAAAAAAATACTGTAGCGAACCCCCAACAAAAGCTACGGCAGCTCCTAAAGCAGGTCTTCTTAAATATTACATTTGTCCGTCACCCTACTACCCTCACGGACTTCCCTCTTCTTTTTCACCATAAATACTGCCCTCTGTCAGGTTTCCAAGCGCTTCATCCAAACCAAAGCTTTTTACCCGCACTCAGCCACAAGCCATGGCGAACCTCAAGAACGCCACCATTGCCTTCCTCGCCCCCCTTCCTTCCCTCCTCTTCTACCTCTCTTTCCTCCGCCGCCATCCCTCCTCTCCTCCTCCAGCCACGGCCACCTTCGACATCTGGGACTGGTGCTACCACCACCCTCTCCTCCTCGCCAACCTCCTCTTCTTCGCCAACGTCGACATCCTCTTCTGGCTCATCGGCCTCCTCCAGTCCAACAACTGGGTGGCCACCCTTTTCCACTCTTCTCCTGCTCTTTTCTCACGCAAAGTTGGCTCCTTTTTTGCCTCTTTTCTTCTACTAAGTAATGTGGGATTGGGTGCAGATGATTGATCTCTACTGGACAGTGATCCCAGTGCTGCTGGTCCACTACTACGCCAGCCACCCGCTGGCGGTGGCCAACGCCGTGAGATCGGCAGTGGTGGTCGCGCTGACTTGGGTGTGGAGCGCCCGGCTGACACACAACTATTTCCGGAGGGAGAAGTGGGAGTGGGGGGCGAGGGAGGACTGGAGGTTTAATGAGATGAGGAGGGAGTATGGGAGGCACTGGTGGTTGGTCTCCTTCTTTGCCGTCTATCTCTCCCAGCAGGTGATCAGTATATCCACCTTTTCTCTATTTTTTTTTTCCCTATCTTTATATGTTTGGATTTTGAGTGATTTGTTTTGATCTGGAATTGGATCTGGTGATTCATCCTTGGTGAGGAGGATCTAGTTTTTTGTGCAATGGTAACTGATAGAGTTTGTGATCTGTGTTCTTGCTTTTTTAAGTATATTGGAACTTCTTCTTAAGACGCGCCGAAGTTGTTTGAAAAAAGGCCCATTAAGGTTTTTAAGATAGCTGAATGGGTGTGCGTGACCGTTTTGGCCAAAAAGTAGAAGTATGGATTTTAAGCAAGTTAGCTGGGAGGAGTCACCGTACAACAAAAATTCATAAGTTGTGAATTAGCTCAGCCAAAATTAATTACCCTATAAAGGCTATTTGTAGTTGTCAATATAAATTCTGTTTTACCCGTTATATAAGCACTATAAAGAGATTGTTCTTTAATGCTTCAACTTATGTTGTCTTTAAAGATATCCAAAACTGAAACCCAAGCCCTCTCATCATCAAATTGATATTTTGTTTTTCGTTATATATTAGACCATTTCAAAGTTTACTATTTCAGTATGCCTTGAGCAAGAATTTGTATGCATTATAAATCAAGCAGTAAGCTAATAGAAAACGAATGTTGTGTTCTGATGCTTAGCACATACTGAGACTACGTTGATGGAACTGGAAGACACCTAACTGGTCTAAAATTCGAAATTTTGTGAAGAAAGTGCCCAAGAAAAAAAATGATTTACTCTATTTTAAGAGAAATAACACTGTAGATAGAGCAAACTTTGTTCAAAAAAGTCCAAAGAGATGTTAAATTTTAAATGATCCTGATAACTTTGTTTTCACTGTTTCTCTTATGGTAAAATAAAATGGGCTCAAGTGTTGTCAGGTTTGATACTCTTGCATGCACGGTGGAAGTATATCTTGAATTTAGGGTATGGAACATTTCATAAATGTTGAAGGTGAACCTTCTCTCAGTCTGATGCCAATTGCTAGTACTTTAGGTAATCATTCTCCTGAATTCATAATTTTCAGTTTATTGCAATATTGCGATTCGAAAGTTTAGTTGGAACTAAAATCAAATACTAACTTCATGCGATTGTTTCTAGATAAGGCAATATCTCAATTTAATCTTCGAAATTTCATTTTACATTCAGATTATGCCAAAAATTTAGGCTTTCTATGCTTCCTAACAAGCATCAAGAGGAAAAAAAATCAGGCACCAAGGAAAGATAAAACCTTTTTTTAGGAAAAGGAAAAACCTGCAATTACTTTGAGTCCTTTGTATTTAAGTGCACCCATCAGATGTAAGGCATTCACCTAATTCAAGTAGATTTTAAGCACATCTTGTTCAATTTCTTACGAGCATACAATGTTTGCAGGTCTTTCTGATTGGCATATGCCTACCGATGTATGCCATCCACTCGAGTGATAAACCTTGGAACATGCGGGACTCTGTTGCTACAATTGCCTGCATAACTGGAATAGTTATTGCCTACTTTGCAGACACGCAGCTCTATGATTTTGTAAGCAGAAATGAAACCTTGAAGGAGCTTGGTGCACCCTTGACGCCTAACCTTGACGAAGGTCTGTGGCGGTATTCTCGCCACCCAAATTACTTCGGAGAACAGCTGTGGTGGTGGGGTCTGTTTCTCTTTGCCTGGAACGTGGGACAGGGATGGATGTTTATTGGGCCACTTATAAATAGCTCGTGCTTGGCATATGTTACGGTGCTGGTGGAGCAGCGGATGTTGAAGAAAGAATATAGGGTTGAAGCTTATAGACAGTATCAGAAAACAACATCCGTGTGGATCCCGTGGTTTAAGGCAACCATCAAAGGTTCTAAGGAGAAGGATATCTGAGGACCGAGATCATCAGTCTTCCAATTATCTGCTTATTTGCTCTGGTCCTTGTAATATCTCAGTCATCCGAATCCTGTACCACAAAAATGTCTCTTGTAGTGTACTGCCTTTTCCTATGATCACTCATTTGCGGGCTAACTTTTTATGAGCTAAACTTCTTGCAGGCAATGGCCATCTTTTTCTTTTTTTAAATTAAATAAATATATAAATATGTATGTATGTATTTTCTAACAATTGCAAAATCTTCATAATTTTCTTGTCCTGCTAAAACTAGTATTCTCAATCCTATTGGATAAGTTATCAGTGTTCCCGTAGTTTTGTCTAGGTATTGATGAACAAATGTCCTCTACACCATTCCGAAAGGACGATAAAATGAAGGCAAAACTCCTTTCTCTGAGTCACTACTTTTGTTAAATAACTAATGGACCTAACATTTGGATGAACTAAATCCTTCTTTCTTGAACCTCTTGCTCCGTCCTTTTCTTCCTTAATATGCTCTCTCCAGCGTAAATACTTCCGTTTTGTCTTGCAGCTTTTTTACCTAAGCTCTTTCTTACGCATCCGAAATGTAGGATTGCGCTATCGACATCCACATTAAAATTTTCAAAATCGTAAATTAGCAAGTTATCTTCATATCAAGACCATGTAGTTACTGGATTGCATGTCGAATTCCATTGGTTAATGCAACCAAAGCTGCAGAGGACATGGATGACCGAAATGCTGGCCATGCAACTTAAAGTTGTACGAGCAATGATATCACGTACATGATACCAAACCTGCAACAAAGATTTTCGGCGAAGGGCATAATTGTTATTTTCTATTACTCTGAACTTAATGATCCTGGATGCAAAGAAGAACCGAGGATCCAAATCCCTGAAATCTAAGGCTTCCGTCATTCTAACATATCCGCACATGTGCATCATGATTTTGGCATTCATTGGCATCAGTTAATTGATTTGGATTTAGCACCTCCAAAAAAAAAAATCGACATCTGAATTTAAGACCTCATAGATTTGCGAGCTGACATGAACCCAAAATCAACTGAGAGAAAGATTTGGTGTCATTATGAGGAAGAACCGACAACAGCCAACATTGCATGGCATTCCTACTCTGATAGGTCTGCATGGGATCCTTTGCTATGTTTTTTAAAATGAAGAGTACTTGATGCGCAGAATTGCCTGCAATGGAAGCATTTCGGTCTTATAGAAGTGCTGGATGAGGGCAATGCTGTCGCGAGTGATCGAAATACAAAATTGGCAAAGATTATCATTCAAACAAGACCACCATAGGTTAAATCTTATATATAGATTAAATCAACCCGACATATCGAACATACCCCACAATTAGAATTCAATGATGAAAAGATAACACGATTCAGGTTCGCATTCCTCTTTGCCCAAAGCACAGCATTATTGACTAATTCCTGAATACACATCACGCAATTCTTCTCTTCAATGTGAGCTCTCCACCGGGTCCGCGGCGGCTTCCTTGTCGGTATTCTCGGCAGCGGCCTCTTCGGCCTCCTCGGCTGCCTTGTCGTCCGCGGCCACTTCCTCTTCCTTTGTCTCCGCAGACTCAACAGGTGCCTCTGCCTTCAGCTCGCTGATCCCGGGAGCCAGCTCATCACCTGCAGCAGCAGTGGATTCCTCTGGCTTGGGCTCGGAGAGATCAACCAATGGTTCCACCTTGCTCTCCTCAACATTCTCAGTCTTGGCCTGCAATTAAACCCGAAAGCGGCATTAGGCTCTCGCGAGAGCGTGGAAGGAAGAAAAACCAAATTGGAGTTTCAGGCTTCACGAACTTTTACCTCGGTGGGAGCATCACCGTCGACCGATCTCACGGTCTGCTCGGGGGCAGCTGGGTTATCTGCAGGAGGGACCTCAGGGTTGGGGCCATCCTGATCCTTTGGTTTGCTTGCGCAGCCACCCATCGAGCCTGGAGTTGAGGAAGTTGGGGATGCAGGTCGACGGGGTTGGAATGTGGGAAGTATGTTGATCCCAGGCCCTGGCCAGAGCCTCTTCTTATATACTGCAAGGCGGGGAGGGGAGGTGGAAGATTGGGGATTTGTGTCTAATTTTAGGAGGGGAATTGTTGGTGGGGAGGGAAAGTATGGGTCGCCTGCGGACTCTTTCAAATGGACGGCTTTTTATTCTTTTCCTTCATCCACTGCGAGCTTTCAGGGGAAAAAGCTGGCCGTTGGAGTTCTTTAGGTACGGTTCATGAAGTGGCGGGAAATTTTTAGCCTGCTCCCGTGGTAATAGATCAGCCTGTTTAGTTTTTTCCGCCTTGGAAGAAGTTTTTCAGGTTGGCCATTGAATTAGGTCAGGTTGGACCAATTAGAATCCAAACTTAGATAGTTTTATAGTACCATCCTTCATTTTTTATCACATTTTGAATCAAACACTCGTCGATCATACGACACAATCGTATGAATCCTGAAACGACGTCCTAGAGATCATATAAGATTTTTAAAATTAGATAAAATTTTGATATTTATAAATAATAATGATTTAATTTTATAATAATTATTAAAATTTATAAAATTATAAATTTAATTTATTCAATCATCCGATCAGATATTAATGATGTTCTATCTATTCATCCATTCACTTATGAATCCAAACCATAGCTAATCATGAGCATCCTACAACTTTGAGAAGAAAAAAAGAAATCGGAGAGAGATGAGCTTTATAACTCGATAAGAATTTTCATACAACCATACTAATATAATAATATAATTTAAAAATAGCAATAAGCAATATCAGGATGAACACATAAAGCATGAAATATTAATTATTTAGAATAACTCAAATATCTATATAAATATATATCAGATATCTGTCTTATCATAAGAGGTGTGTTACTATATGCCAACAAGTGAAATATTTTATTCATCATTAGTTTCATATCTTGTCATCTGTTTCTCTTATCATGATTTTAAATTTTTTAATCTTTTTTCTGTCTTCGGACTAGCCAAGATCATACCTGAGTCTATGATTGATCAAATTTTTATACATAAGCTCATGGAGGCTATTCCAAGTACATGCTCCTAAAGGTCATCCCACACGTAAGCTTGTGGAGGCTGTCCCAACCATAAACTCCTGACAAGTATTCCACACATAAGTTCGTAAAGATTGTCTAAAGCATAAGCTCCTAACCAATTATTCCACGTATAAGCCCATGAAGACTATTCCAAGCATAAGCTCCTGGTCGGCTATCCTAGATATAAGCTTCTGAAGACTATCCTATGCATAAGCACATAAAGGCTATCCCAAGCATGAACTCTAGGCTGGCTATCCCATACATAAACTTGTGGAGGTTGTTCTAGATATAAGTTTTTGGCTGGCTATCTATATGATGAAGTCAGTTCAAACCATATCTTTTTTATTCAATTTTTATATGTTGATTTCATCAAATCAATTCTAATTTATAGCATGATCAAGATAAACATATCATAACGGTATAATCGTATCATCAATCACTAATATACATATATAGTCAACATATAATATACTTATGCTAAAAATTGTATGAGAACAATAACGTCTCAAATAAGAGAAATCTATTAATATGAATCTAACAATACAAAACCAACGGTATACATTCAATGATATATATAGTATATATAATGGTGATCATGTATAGAAATTTTTATCTCTATTGATGACAAACACGATTATCATTATTTACTAATCCACGTCTAGTATGTTAGATCAATCGATATAATTCAAACTCATTTTGATCAACCATCAATATAAAAAAATAATAAATTATTATTAGATTTTTATTTTAAAATTCTAATATCCGAATTATTATGCAAATCTTAAATTTCTCGACCCTACTTAATACATGACTAATCAATAAATAAATATTTGAAGATTTATCTTGATTTAGGAATTAGAGCGTACATCTTTTTTCTCAACATCTCATTCAATTAACCATATCGATACACAATCGAAATCAATAATTGAAAGAAATCATGAAGTGATCATGGTTGCCATACAAAATCATGAAGAAGGAAGAACATAGCTATCTAGATAAAGATACCTGACAATCCCACGGGATCGGATCCAAGTGACTTGACTAGTAGATCAAAAAATGAGAATTTAATAGGTTCAAGACAAGCATTACGAATGATGGGTATTCTACGAAAATCAAGATGGAAATCAATATTTTAAAAAATTATTATGATTTTATTCTAAGATCCTCTACTAGTTCATAGGATTTCTAGAGATAGAAATTCATGAAGACAGAGAAAAAGATTTTAGAGACAGAAATCCATGAAGAGAGAGAAAGATTCTAGAGAGTGAAAGTTATAGAGAGAAAAACTAGATAGAGAAACTTGTAGAGAAAAAAGAGATAAAATTATTATTATTTTTTAAATCCCTCAACTCACCTAGAGATAGAAAAGAGAGAAAATAAAGAAGAGCAAAGAGAGAGAGAAGAGAGATTAGCTATCTCTCTCTCTTCTTCTTTAAAATAGGGCATCCAAAGCCCCATTTTCTTGTCCTCTTCATTCGGCCATGGCCGTGGAATATAGGCCGATGGCCAATAGTAATACCCGACACCAACTAAAAGTTGACCCCAGCAGCGGTCAAAGTTGCTGGTGATCGACAAACAAAGAAAGAAAGTCAAAAAAGGGCACCCCCTGTTCGACATGGATTTCCGATAACTTGCCATCTCTAACCAAGGTGGAATGATGGCCTTAAGATCGGAAAAAGGAGGGGATCAAGGGCTTAGGTCCTTTGCATAAGTATGGCGAGGTTCGAAGGTAATTCGGGCAAGCCTTTCTTATGGAAATCCAAGGAAAAACACCAATCAAGATCTTGCTTCATGAGATCTCAACATAAAGAAAATGTGGCATCCCAAAACTCAATCCTTTCATTTTACAGTACATATCAAATTCTCTTAATCTCTTTCAAAAGAACATTTGCCTCCCAACTTTGGATCATAATTGTTTGCCTTTAAAATTCATTGTTTTTGATTTATTTTACTCAGAAGATACTATTGGCCCGATCTACCCTTAATAGAAGGTTTGAGTACCATTAGTCTTCTTTCTTCTTTTAGCATTTTCCATATTTAACAATTAGACTTTTATTTTAAGAAAATCTTAAACATCTTAAAATAGATGGAGTAACAATGTTAGAGCTTAAAGAAGGAGATCATAATATTCTAGATTTGAGCCTAACCATCAATCCATTAACACTAAAGTTTGAGATGCTCAAAATCTCCTCTCTAGGTTTATCAATAGTAGAAGAGCCCACTAGTGAAAATTATCTGTAGATTAGCCAAAGTATTTGCAATATTTTATTTCCCTCTATCGCTAAATCTTTCTTAGCTAACTCAAGTTTTCCATTATAAAAACTTTTGAATCAAAGGATAATGTTTCTAATCAGTTTAATTAAACTACCACACTTTCGTTGTACACTCTAATCTATTGAATTTTGTAGGTTTATTGAATAAGTTCTGATGAGAATATTATTTTACATTAGAATCTAAGAAAAATTTAATTTTTTAAATTTTTAGATAGAATTGGAGGAAAACTTTGAGTTTCTTTATCTTTACTATATCTCAAGCATGTCACATCAAGATTAAACTTTGATCCACTTTCCATATTTAAAGCCATTGCATAAGCTTCTACCATGCATCTAGAACCCTATAAATCTAGAACTAATTTGGAGTTAATCATAGATTTACCTGACAATTAGACAATTTCAAGCCTACCTTTCTTTTTAAAAGGATTAACTCTAAACTTCAACAAATTAGAAAAGTTCAAATTAGTATCTCTATAAGTAGAATCAACTTGATTATTTCACATCGAACTTCTTTCACCACAATCCTTAGCATCAATCGATAAGCTCACTTGAAATCTTGTCCTTTAAATATTAAACTCATATAAGTATCCCAAACCAATTTCTCCACTCAATTCAATGTTACTAGCAAGATATTTTAGATTTGCTCATAACTTTGACTAGAGTTCTAACACAACCAACTATCTCCAACAAATATAGAGAAAATCAAGTAAGCCGATCTAAAGATGATAATTTGATTTATCAAAGATTTCAGCAAGATGTATGTCCTATGTCCATTGGATAAAATCCAATCCATTAATAGAACCAAATATACTTTTCTTCTACATGCTAGTTTCATACTTGATCCTCTTATAAGTTTGATTCTTGAAAAATATTCCTTTGTGATATTATAAAATTCTTTCTTAGACTCTATCCTAAATAATTTCTTGCTAATAAAGCTAAAAATTATAATGATCAAGTAATTAATATCAAAATTAGAAAAGTCATTATGATCTTCATCCATATAAAGTTTAGAATTTTAAAAGTATCTAAAGAACAATTAAACAGGTACATCTAGCATAACACAACATATTAATGTATCCCACTTTATTTTAGGATCAACATTTCTTATACTCAATTGTCAAACCCTACTTATTGAAATTCAAGATATAACTCATCAGTTCTGTTATGCACATCTTAGACCACTTATGCATAAATTTCATCATCATAACTATTGATCCGAATCCAAATTTTTGCTACTTCTATCATATCCCTAGTGATCATAATCTTAAGTTTTGATTTTACTTATATCATAATTCTTAGTAATGATAACCTAAGCTCTGATTCCACTCTATCATGCTCCGAACCTAGCATTCAGATCGGCCATACGACACGACCATATCAACCCTAGAGCGACATCCTAGAGATCATATAAAATCTTAAAATCTGATACAATCTCAACATCCATAAATAATAATAATAATCTAATTTCTTAATAATTAGTAAAGTTTGTATAATTATAAATTTAATTTCTTTAATCATCTAATTAGATATTAATGATGCTCTATCTATTTATCCGTTCACCCATAAATCCAAACTATAACCAATCATGAGCATCCTACAACTCTGAGAAGAAAAAAAAAAATTTAGGGGGTTAAGCTTTACAACTTAATAAGAATCTCTACACAATCACGCCAATGTAATATTATAATTTAAAAATAGCAATAAATAATATTAGAGTGAAAATATAAAGCATGAAATCTCATAACAATTATTTAGAATAACTCAAATATCTATATAAACATATATCAAATAATCTGTCTTGTCAAAAGAAGTGTATCACCATATGCCAATAAGTGAAATCTTTTGTTTAGTATTAGTTTCATATCTTGCTATCTGTTTCTCTTATCATAATTTTAGATTTCTTTTTTTTTTTTGACTTTAGACTAACCAAGATCATGTCCAGTCTATGATTATTCAAATTTCCATGTATAAACTTATGGAGGCTATCCTAATGCATTAGCTCTTGGAGGCTTATCCATACATAAGCCAATGGAGGTTGTCCCAAGCACTCCTAACCGACTATTCTATACATAAGCTCATAGAAGCTATCCTATGCATAAGCCGATAAAGGCTATCTTAGGCATAAGCTCCTGATCGGCTATCCTGAGTACAAAATCCTGAAGGCTATCCCACATATAAGCCATGGAGGCTGTTCAAAGCATAAGCTTATGGTCGATATCCCATAAGCCCATGGAGACTATCTCAGGCATAAGCTCTTGATTGGCTATCAAAGGTATAAGTTCTTGGAGGCTATCCCATGTATAAGTTCGTAGAGATTATCCTATGTATAAGCTCCTGACCGGCTATACATATGATGAGGTTAGTCCAAATCTTATATTTTTCATTCAATTTTTACATGTTGATTTCATCAAACCAATTCTAATTTACAATGTCATCAAGATAAACATATCATAACCATGTAATCGTATCATCAATCACTGATACATATATACATACATACAAATATATATATATATATAACGATACAAAAATAATGATACAAATCTAACAGTACAGATAATATCATAATGGTAATCATGTATAGAAAGTCTTACCTCTATTAACGACAAACTTAGTCACCATTATTTTCTAGTCCATGCCTAATATGTCCAATCCATCGATATAATTCAAACTCATTTTTGATCAACCATCAGCATAAGAAATTAATAAATTATTATTAGATTTTAATTTTTAAAACTCTAATACTCGAATTACTATAAATTTTAAATTTCTAGTTCCTACCTAATTAATACATGACTAATAAATAAATAAATATTTGGGGATTCACCATGATTTAGGAATCATAAGAGAATGTACATCTCTTTTTTTGACATTTTCTCGTTCAATATGACCGCATCGATACACAATCAAAATTAATTAAAATATAAGAAAATCATAAATTTATCATGGTTGTGTTGGAAAATCATGAAGAAGAAAGAACACAGCTACTCATATAATAATACATGACAATCACAGTAGATTAGATCCAAGTGACCTAACTAGTAGATCATGAATTGAGAATTCAATGGGTTCAAGACAAGCATTATTAACAATGGGTGTTCTATAAAAATTAAAATGGGGATCAATTTTCAAAAAAAAATCGCTATGACATCAACCTAAGATCATTTATTAATACATTAAATTTCTAGAGAGAAAAATTTATAAAAAAGAAAAAAATTATAAAAAAAAAATATAGAGAAAAAAATTATTTAGAGAAGCTTATAGTAAAAAAAAATTAAGATAAAAAAATAAAAAATTATTATTATTATTATTTGAATCTCTCAGACAGAGAAAAGCAAAAATAAAAGATAGAAAAGGAAGATTAGCGCTCTCGCTCTTCTTCTTTAAAATAGGGCAGTTGAGGCCCTTTTTTTCCTCTCCTCTTCATTCAGCCGTGGAATGTAGGCCGGCAGCCAACAGCAACACCCGGCACCGACTGAAGCTTGATCCCAGCAGTGGTCACAGTGATGAACGGCAAAACAAAGGAAGAAAGTTGAAACAGGGCACCCCCTATTCGACATGGATTTTCGGCAACTCGCCGGCTCTAATCAGGATGGAGCAACGATCTTAAGACCGGAAAAGGGAGGGGATCAAGGGGTCAGGTCCTTTGCCTAGTCCGGCAAGGCTCGAAGACGATTCCATCAAGCCTTTCCGACGGAAATCCAAGGAAAAACACCGATCAAAATCTTGGAAATTGGTGGCAGTTTCTTGAGGAATTTGTGATGCAATTCAAGAGAGAAGAAGAGCCCTTTTATAGATGGACTTTTAGGGTTTTTAATCAAATTTTGGAAGCCTAACATTCCTTTTTGCAGCCGAAATCGGAATCGGGAGTCTTCCTTCCCCTACGTGAGGTTTCCATTCATTTATTCTTCTCCCGTTTGCTTTAAAATTTATGAAAAAAAAATTCTGAGGGATGGGTCCTCACATTCCTTGTCCACAAGAATATTCTTTAGGGACAACTGGACAAGGCTTCCTTAGAGGATGAGATAAACCAGCCTCGAGACGGCGATGTGGTGGATTTATGCACCTACCCATGCATTTTGCCGGACAAAAATGACACGTGTAGCAAAAGTTTTGCAATATATGATTATTTTTCCAATGGAAAACGTAAGCATGTCACCCTAACAACGTGGCATGACCTTTTTAAGACATAATTCCAGCAGGCTGTAGTGATTGAGTAGCATACTTTAGTGGCAAGAGCTTCATTGCGCCATATATTTTGTTTAGAGAAGCCTCCATATAATTATTGTCACTAATTCCATATAATCAGAACTATCTTTGCTCTGTATTAGATTCACTAACTTTCATATCAAAGACATATGGCTGCATGGTTAATCTAATGGAGAATAGAGCTACAACCTAAAATCCGCTTTTAAATATATAAGAGTGCCAGTATCTGCTATTTGCATAGCCAAGTTTTGGGAACGAATATTATAGCATCATTCAAATTTCTTGTTATTGGCAGTCGCTAACTTGTGAAGTACTTCCATTGACATCATGCAAATTATGGTGTCTTGGAAGAAAATCTTTTTTAAGTGCCGCCATTGAATAGTTCAGCATTATCAATTATTATATCTGTAACCTCAAATATTTTTTCCATTTTAATTCTAACAAATTGAGTTTGTAAATAGGAGATGCCAATGAGAATTAATATATATGTAGTATGCATACAAACTTAGCTAACAACGATTTTAGCAAATCTAGTATTAACGGTCTAATCAACTATGCTTGCTGGAAGCTATTCATAGGATGCTTAAAGATATTGTACAGTTTCTTTAAAAAATTCAAACTACAATGCAACCTTAACAACAGATAGATTACCATGAACTTTATTTCCTCCATATGAGGTGTGTGATATGTTGGGGTATCAACTCATTCTGATATCTATTATTGTGGAAGTCTAGTCAAGACACCACAATCATAGAACCTTCTTTATACCACTTGCATTACACTCGATCACATATAGATATCGCAAGAAAAGAAAAAAAAATAAACGTGGGTTTGGCCTCAAGCCTATCTCTATGGGGCATGTAAATCTCACTATGAGAGATGAAAAATAAATAAATACAAGAGAAACTTATCATTCAACTTTTGTACAAGAGTTTCTCAATAAGAAGCTCCAAAATTCTCACAAAAGCTCTCTGAAATCTCTCAAGAAGCCTATTGGCATCTCTGAAAGGTCACCAGCTTTCCAACACAATAAACGGTTTATCAATTGGAGTTATATAGACTCCAAAAATTTAAAAATAGTATTTCAGTAGGAAATCCAGTTCTAAACACACTCGAGATTGATTCTGAAATGTCCGATCATGACCAGCTCTCTCCTGAGCCGTCGAATCATGCAAAAGCAGTACTGATCATGCTCGGATCATGCCTGGACCATTAGATCGTGATTGGCTTGCGTTTGAACCGTCTGATCGAGCGATCACTCCATAAAATAAGTGGAAAACGAATGAGAATGCCCGCCCGATCCACTGCACCACGTGAAACTCTATAGGAAACGACCGATTGATCTATAAGGGTGCCCTTGAGCCAACGGTCCATGATGGATTGCATGAGGGGCCTAGGTGCGCCCGTTGGGCCTGTGCATGTCTGTACGGCCCACACGCCCACACCCATGCGGTCGGCCCGCGTGCCCATATATGTGCTCATGTGCCTGGCCGTCCCAATGCACAGCTGGCCTAGTGCTGCCACATGTTGCTAGTCTGGGGTGCGCTTTCGTCAACTAGCACCACCTGTGGGCCCCTTTCGACGAGCTTGAGGGTTGGCATCTTACTTGATCCTTCTTTCACGCATATTTTCTTCGTCTGAATTTTATTTGGACTATTCTTGGGCTCGTTGAACTCCATTCGTCGTCCTAGACCTTATTCTGGGCTTATTATAGATCAAATTTTGAGGTATTTTTTTTAACAATCTCTTTTTTGACTCGATAATTGGTTTCAATCTATCTTTGAGAGCCTGTGATCCATCTTGCCCCCACGTCCTGGGGCATGCCTGCTATCTCATGGATGGGTAAATGTGGGAGTCGAGCCAGACTACTTGATCCCACCTCTATCATGGGCTGTGTCCACTCTGATCAAAGACCTACTTAAAAAAATCTCCTACAGCAATAGAAACTTTACTCTGCAATGTTGCCTCTCGTCCTTCCGAGTCTTCCGTCTCATGCCAAATTCACCTCCATCTAGAGCTCTACTTCGCACTAGGCTCCCTCTGGCTCCTTAAGCTCCACCTCATACTAGGCTTCCTCTAGCTCCTAAAACTCCACCTCGCATTAGACTCCCTATCAGGTAGTAATTTTTTTTCGTCCTCTTCTTTTCCTCTAAAATAATCCTATCACCGTGCATGACCTTTAGAATTCCATCATCAGCTACCCATATGTAGCCATTTAAATTCAGTCTGCTCAGTGAGATAAGATTTTGCCTGAAATTATGTATGTATCAGATCTCTCCCAATCTCCTCACTGCACCATCATGTATCCTCCAACTGACCATCTCGATGCCTCTGATCACACAGCTCGTCCCATCTAGCAGATGAACAGTTTCCTCATTGCTCTTTAAAGAGTCAAATTACTCTTCTTTACAATAAACATGATATGTGCATACAGAATCTAAAATCCACTACTAGAAAAAAATAGATACCTCGTCAGATATCTCTAAGACATTATTCTCTGACTCATTATTGACCGTCACTGCAGTAGCCCTTGTTCGATTCTTGAGTTGTGGATAATCTCTAACACAATGCTCCAACTTGTCGTATCGATAGCATCTGATCTTGCTAAGATCTCTTGTCTTAGACCTAGATCGTCCATCTCGCGATTCTCTTACACTCTGTTTGCTGCCACCTGCTCCTCCAAAAATCGTCAAAGCTGAGCTACCGTCATCTGAGCTTGAAGCTATTTTCTTCCTCTTGATAACCTCATTTTGGAGAATCACCACAGTGACCTCATTCATCTTGATGGTGCTCTTTCTAACTAGAAGAGCAGTCACCAAGGACTCATACGAAGGAAGAAGCGATGCTAATAAGACCAATATCCTAATCTTCTTCTCAATCATATCACTTACGTCGAGAAGATCGATGAGAATCTTTTGAAAGCGATTGAGATACTTCTGCATGCTCTGTCCATTAGTCATCCGTAGTTGGTAAAACTGCCTCCAAAGAAGAGGATATTGGTGAAAAATTTTATCATATACAACTTTTCGAGCTTCAACCACAGCACTATCAAAAAAGTCTTTCCAAGTACATGGATCACTATCTCATCCATCAGGTACATGCGGATGGTACTCACTATCTGCATCTGTAGCCGCTTCTAGGTCCTCTCCTCTATGGTATCTGATTTTTTTTCATTCAAGAGAGCATTGATCAATTTGTGTTGGGTGAGCACGTTTTTCATCCTCGCTTGCCATAAGGAGAAATTGCTCTTCCTATCAAACCAGCTGATCTCTACCTTGATTATGCTTGTCTTCTCTATCTTCTTTGATCTTGATCAATACCGTTACAATCTAGGCAACCACATGCACTATTATCATCGGGCTCTGATACTAATTGTTGGGGTATTAACTCACTATGATACCGACTATTATGGGAGTCTGGCAAAGATACTGCAACCATAGGATCTTCTTAATACCACTTGCATTGCACTCGATCACGTGTGGATACTGCAAGAGAGCTTACAATCAAGTTTACGGTGCATGCAAACTTCACTATAAGAGATAGAAAATAAACAAATACAAGAAAAATTTACCACTCTTGTACCAGAGTCTCTCAATAAGAAGTCCTAAAATTCTTACAAAAATTTTTTGAAACCTCTCAAGAAGTCTCTCAGCACCTTCGAAACATCACTAGCTTTCCAACACAATAAACGGTTTATCAATCAAAATTATATAGACTCCAAAAATTTAAAAATAGTATTTCAATAGGAAACTCAATCCCAAACATATTCGAGATCGATTTTGGACTGTCCGATCATGACTGACTCCCTCCTAAGTCGTTAAATTGCGTAAAAGCAGTCCTGATCATGCTCGAATCACGTCTGGACCATCGAATCATGATCGACTCATGTCTGAGCCATCCGATCGCACGATCGTTCCATAAAACATGTGGGAAACAGACAGAAAATGCCCACCCGATCTACTGCACCCCATGAACTCTGTAGAAAATGGTTGACTGATCCACAGAGGTGCCCATGAGCTGGCAGTTCGTGATGGACTGTGTGAGGGGCCTAGTCACGCCCACTAGGCCTGCGCACATTCGCATGGCCCGTGAAGTCGACCCACGCGCATGCTCGCGCGCTTGGCTGGTCCAGTGCACTATCAGCCTAGCACTGTCATGTACTGCCAGTCTGGGCCACGCTGTCGTCGGCCGATGCCACCTGTGGGTCCCCTTCGATGGGCTCGAGGATCAGCTACCTTATCTGATCCTTCTTTTACACGTATTTTCTCCATCTGGACTCCATTTGGGCTATTCTTAGGCTTGTTGGACTCCGTTCGTTGTTTTAAACCCTGTTCTGGGCTTATTGTGGATTAAATTTTAAGGCATTTTCCTCAACATGATATACATACTTCACGTCATCATAATCCAATCCAATCAATTGAATAAGTTATGAAGGTGTTAGTTGCTGATAATTTCGATGCCACCAAATATTCCTTCTTCCTTGTGAAGGCAAAAGCACAAGTATTTACTCAGGTATCCTTTGCATAAGAATCTTGGACTAGTAGTTGCATATGTTGCACAAAAGTTGTCACTCCATAAGGTCAAGATATGTATATAAATGAAGCTCTCATATTGACTTCATTTTATGTTGGTCCATTTTCCGTCTCCATTGCAAGGTTTGGAAAATTTGGTGGGTGAAGATTGATAATCATGTTTCTCGCTAAGGTTTTATGTGGAAGTCAATGCTCACAATTTGAGAAAGCACAATGGCCATGGCCGGCCATCTCTTCCTCATCTTGATCATGGGAATTTGCCAACATAAACATATTTTCTTGAACGATATTTCCAAATACTTTTAAAAAAAGATAAAACCATGTTAAGCACTTACTTCAAATAAGAAGATTATTTTTTGAAATATTAGAACATTTTAAACTCTTAGATAGTTATTAGTCATTGGGAAACTTCCTAGAATGTTAAAACAGAAGATTATATAAAGTTACATCATTTCTAAAATGATGCATATGCAATATTTAGACTCTGGAGTGCTGTTTTGTTTCAGACATGTATGATCTTTAGACTTTTATAAATTTATCAGAACATAAGAGACTAAGTTAACTTATGTCTTTCTTTTTTTTTTCCCTTCAAATTTTCCTTGTACACTCTATATTTTTGGGTGTGGATTTTTGACCAAAAGTGATAAAAAAAATCATTTCCAAGTTAGGATTTCCACAAGTCTTTTTACATCCATAAGAAAGAATCATGTTCTTTAAGAAAGCATTTTGGAAGTGTCTTATCCATCTAATTTCTTTTTTCTTTTTTACACTCTTTCCTATTTCTTTGAACTAGCACAATATATTGGCCATCTCTCGGTACAGAATACTTGCATGCTAACATGGTAATGGATGGTGGTGTTAGCGGCGTGGTGGGCTTTATGTAATTCGAAGCTCCAGCTCATCCCTGGTGGTTATTAGTGGACACCATCTGAATGACTTCACTATTCCATTGGCGAAGATGAGAGAGGCATGTGAAAGTCCTTTTTATACCACTACCATGCTGAAGTCAACTGACATTAGGTTAGAAGAAGACTCAAAGACTATGATTAGTTCGATAATAAAACCAGTGATCCACATTGATGGTGCTCATCCTCTTCTTTCCTCTATTTGGAGAATCAATTAATCCCTTCTCTTTTGAAGCCAAATTTATGGAGAGATCAACAACATTGAAGGCTAGATAGTTTCTTATGTTGCTAATCATGTGGGCTCTAAGCTTTAGGATGACTCCTCGGTCCCTAGGTAGCTTTATGATCCCCTATATTTTGACTCAGTAAATGTATTTATCTCAAACTTTGATATTTAAAACTTATAAAGAGAAGCATGCTTAGATGCAAAAGCAAGAGACAATATAATATTTAAAACTTGATGAAAGATGGTGTTGGGGTTAAACCCCGCTCCCACCGAAGTCCAGTCTGATGCTTAGCCTAATGCAACTAGTAATCATGGGCTTCGATCAAAAATTTTCTCTCCAGCGGCTGAACCCCGATCGAAGTCCTCCAGCGGTCGAATCTCAGCCGAACTCCTCTAGCTACCAAATCCCAACCGAACTCTTTCCGGACCTCTCCACCAGTCGGACTCCTATAGGAGCCGAACTTCTTCCGAACTTCTTCTTCAGTCGGATGTCTACGAGAGCCGAACTCCTACTTCAGTCGAACTCCTACAGGAGCCAAACTCCTTCCAGACTCCTCCTTCAGTCGAACTCCTACGGCAGCCAAACTCCTTCCGGATCTCTTCTTCAGTCAAGTTCCTTCAGGAGCCGAACTCCTTCCAGATTTTTTCTTCAGTCGGATTTCTACAGAAGTCAAACTCCTTCCAGACTCCTCCTTTAGTCGAATCCCTCCAGCGGTCGAACTCCTTCTAGATGTCTCCTTCAGTCGAATTTTTACAGGAGCAGAACTCCTTCTGGACTCCTTCAGTCGGATCCCTCCAGCGGCCGAACTCCTTCCAGATGTCTTCTTTAATCGAATTTCTATAGGAACCAAACTCCTTCAGTCGGATCCCTCTAGCAGCCGAACTCCTTCTAGATCTCTCCTTCAGTCAGATACCTCAGGAGTCGAACTCCTTTCGGATCTCTTCTTTAGTCAGACCCCTCCAATGGTCGAACTTCTTACGGACTTCTCCTTCAATCGAATTTCTACAGGAGCCAAATTCCTTCCACATCTCTCTATCAGTCGACCCCTCCAACGGTCGAATTTCTTTCAGACTTTTTCTTCGATCGAACTTCTCCACCAATCGAAATCCTCCTAAACTTCTCCATCAGTTGAACTCCATCCGAATTTCTCCAGTGGATTACTTCTAGATTTCAACTAGTATTTCTCTCGGATGATCCCCTCTAGTCGTATTCTCTTTAGAAGTTCGAACTTCTCTGGAATTGATGTATGTCAAAGCTCTTCACCAATCAACGCCTGCTTCCTCCAAACTTTGACTATTAAATATCAATGAATGACTACGTCACGTCAACGAACACCTCTCTCCATAACAAATTCTATGTAGTTCCGAGCGGTCCACTACCAGACGATTATAGCTGTCACTATCAGTTTACTACAGGTGACACTATAGACGATGCCCTCCTCTATGATAGACTCCATCAGGTCTCAAGCGGCCTGCTATCAGATGGCTATAGCTGTCACCATCAATCCGCTATAGACTCCATCTATAAAAAGAAACCCTTCAGATATATTTTCTCTAAGCTCTCTTCTCCTCTTCAAAACTCTGCCGAACTCTTTTCTGAGTACTCCATTTCTGTTGCTCAAAAGAGCTGACTTAATCGTCGGAGGATCCTGTCGGAGCCACCACCACCGACTCTGGACGAAATTTTATTTTGTAGGTCACCGACGGTGACATCATCTTCCTCGACTTTAGCTCGATCCGACGTCAATCAGATTCTGCACCAATAGAATTGGCACTAAAAGGAGGACCCTCTGTTCTTAAGGTACCCTTATTCTTGAAGGAGTGCTCAACCGATCCTTTGGATCTTCTTCTCCAAGATCCATCTCCATCCTCTCCCTCAATCCTAAGAAATGCCTCCAAAAAAGATGACTATCAGGAGATCTACTGCTTCTACCACCAAATTCGCCCATTCTGACTCCAACACCGGTGCTTCAACCTCCACCTCCACTGACGATTATAATAGATTCTGAGCAGTTTAATCTACTGATGCAGCAGGTTCAGGGTCTCACCGAGATGGTGCAGGCCATGTGGCAGCCTTCGACGATGATTCCGTCAGGAAATCTATCATTAGGATGTCAGAAATCGATTCCAAGGAAGAGCACTTGGGCTAGCATACCCGTCACCCCTAGGAAGAAAAAATAGAGAGCAAGGGATCCTTATTCGGATCGTGATTCTTCTCCAAAAGAAATCTTCTCCATCTACAGCTGAAAGCCTTTCAAGGTCTGCGATCGAGATGACGTCCTCGATCAAGAACTATGGAGGATGGATCGATGGATTGAGAAACTTGACCACGTCGCTTCGGCTCACCATGACGACATCCACATCGATCCCTTCTTTCTTTTTTTGAATTATATAAGAGTCCGTTCCACCGAACTTCAAGCTTTTCTTAATTTGAAAGCTACGATGAAACTTCTGATCTGATCGATCATCCAGAGGCCTTTCAGACTATAATGTTACTTCATAGCGCACCAAGCGCCATCTTATGCCGAGCTTTTTCGTTTACTTTAAAGAAAGCAGCAAAAAATTGATACTCGATATTGAAATCGGGTACGATCTTTCTTTTTGACTAGATGAGCCATCAGTTTGAGGCTCACTTTATCAGCAGCCGACGTCCGCATCGAGGTTTGAATTTTCTGACGAATATCAAGCAAGAGGGAGAATCTATCCGGGCTTATGTCATCCGATTTAACACTGCTGCATTAAAGGTTTGAAACTTGGACCGATCTGTTGCAATGGCCGCCCTCAAAGATGGCCTTCAGGAGAATAATTTGCTGTTCTTCCTGAAGAAGAAGTACCTCAAAAAATTTATCGATCTACTAGCCTGGATTGAATGATATATCCGAACGAAAGAAGCCTTTAAATTGAGAGATGAGGGAGCCGTAGAAGAGCGGTAGATGGACAAGTCTAATAAATCCATGGCTAATGAAGGGCCGAATAAAGCTCGACCATGCTCACGGGCCCCTCCGAGTGTAAGTGAGCCCGAATTTCTCCATGAGCTTGTCATCAAAGAAGCTCGGATAAAAGAGCATGAAGTTTCTCCCTAGGAGGTTCCATAGGAGGGTCGAATAAAGCTCGATCATGCTCACAGACTCCTCCCGAGCGCAAGCGAGCCCAAATTCCTCCATGAGCTCGTCATCAAAAAAGCTCCGACAAAAGGATACGAAGTTCTCTCCCCAGGAGGTTTCATAGGAGGGCCGAATGAAGCTCGACCATGCTCACGGACTCCCCTTCGAGTGCAAGCGAGCCCAAACTTCTCCTCGAGCTCGTCATCAAGGAAGCTCCAATGGAAGGGTACGAAGAAGTTTCTCCCAGAAGGTTTCACAACTATGCCCCCTCAATGCTCCACAGACGTCGGTCTGAAATAAAAGAAGATCAGTCAAGGACGCTACCGCAGCTAGAACCACCGATGAGGGAGGAACAACAAGAAGATCGGCCGCCTCCCAGCATCATAATGCTACCTCTAGGGGGCTTAGTACTTCGGCGAGCCGCCATCTCTCAGCCTCAAAGCTAGAAAAAGCTTGCCCCAAATTGAGATGGTCCGTATGAAGTAGAGGAAGTTATTCGATCCGAAACTTAATGTATGAAGAAGTTTGGAAGAGCAATGCTTCCACGACCTTCAATAAAACTCCTCCATCTCAATATTGTTATTTCTTGGTGCAAAAACTATATGATGATAAAAAAGAAGCAACCAAAAGTGGTCATGTTAGGAATAGAAAGAGAACCTCATCCTAACATGAGCAGATCAAAGACCTTCTTCATTTTAGATGAGATGGGGGGAGAGGCTCCGATAATGGCCCTTATGTGCCCCCATAGTCCATTAGGAATAGGAGGAGAACCTCATCCTAATGTGAGCAAAGTCGAAGGTCTCGTTCATTTTAGACGAGATGGAGGAAGAGGCTCTGATAACGATCCTTATGTGCCCCCACAGCCCGTTAGAAATAGGAGGAGAATCTCGTCTTAATATGAGCAAAGTCGAAGGCCTCGTTTATTTTAGACAGAATGAGAGGAGAGGCCCTGACAACATCCCTTATGTGCTCCCACAGTCCGTTAGGAATAGGAGGAGAACTTCATCCTAACATAGCCCCATTATGCCCAACAACAATAGAAGATAGGATCTTCTTCAACCTCGACTGGAGATAAGATCTCTTTCGAGCTCCAACTTCAACATCAACAGGAGATAAGATCTCCATCAACCTCGATTGGAGATAAGATCTTTCCTGAGCTTCCACATCTACGTCAACCAGAGATGGGATCTCCTTCAACCTCAGTTGGAGATAAGATCTCTCCCGATCTCCAACTTCAACGCCAATAGGAGATAAGATCTTCTTCAACCTCAGTTGGAGATAAGATCTCTCCCAAGCTTCAACTTCAACGACAACCTCAACTAGAGATAAGATCTCTCCCAAGCTTCCATGTCTACGTCAATTGGAGATGAGATATCCTTCAACCTCGATGGAAGATAAGATCTCCTCCGATAATGACCCCATTATGCCCAACAACAACAAGAGATAGGATCTCCTTCAACCTCGATTGGAGATAAGATCTTTCTTGAGTTTCAACTTCAACATCAACAGGAGATAAGATCTCCATCAACCTCGACTGAAGATAAGATCTTCCTCGAGCTCCAACATCTACATCAACAAGAGATAAGATCTCCTTCAATCTCGACAGAAGATAAGATCTCCCCCGAGCTTCAACTTCAACAACAACCTCGACTGAAGATAAGATCTCCCTCGAGCTTCAACGTCTACGTCAACCAGAAATGAGATCTCCTTCAACTTCGGCTGGAAATAAGATCTTTTCTAAGCTTCAATGTCTACATCAATCGAAGATGAGATCTTCTTCAACCTCGGCTGGAGATAAGATCTTCTCCGAGCTCTAACTTCAATACCAATAGAAGATAATATCTCCTTCAACCTCGACTAGAGATAAGATCTCCCTCGAGCTTCAACTTTAACGACAACCTTGGCTGGAGATAAGATTTTCTCCAAGCTTCAACGTCTATGTCAATGGGAGATAATATCTTCTTCAACCTCGATTGGAGATAAGATCTCTCCTAAGCTTCAACTTGAATGACAACCTCGGCTGGAGATAAGATCTTTCCCAAGCTTCAACATCTACGTCAATCGAAGATGAGATCTCCTTCAACCTCGGTTGAAGATAAGATCTTCTCCGAGCTTCAACTTCAACGTCAACCTCGACTGGAGATAAGATCTCTTTCGAGCTTCAATGTCTACATCAATCGGAGATGAGATCTCCTTCAACCTTGACTGAAGATAAGATCTTCCCCAAGCTTCAACTTCAACGATAACCTCGACTGGAGATAAGATCTCCTTCGAGCTTTAACTTCAACATCAACCTCGGCAGGAGATAAGGTCTTTCTTGAGCTTCAACCTGAATGGGTGCACAGCCTGAAAGAGGACTTCGACAGTCGCCTTTGTGGTACTCCCTTCGAATTTCGAACTCGAGAGTGGGGGGACTATTATTGGAATTAAATCCCGCTCCTACCGAAGTCCAGTCTGATGCTTAGCCTAATGCAATTGGTAATCATGAAAGAGCTTCGATCGAGAATTCTCTCTTAAGCGGTCGAACTCCTCCAGCGATCGAATCCTAGCCGAACTCCTCCAACTGTCGAATCCCAATCGAACTCCTTCAACTGCTGAACCTCAATCGAACTCCTTCCAGACCTCTCCACTAGTTGAACTCCTACGGGAGCCAAACTCCTTCCGGACTTCTCCTTCAGTCGAATGTCTACGAAAGTTGAACTCCTTTCGAACTTCTCTTTCAGTCGGACTCTTATAGGAGCCGAACTCCTTTCGAATCTCTCCTTTAGTCAAGTTCCTCCAAGTGCCGAACTTCTTCCAGATCTCTACTTCAGTCAAATTTCTACAGAAGTCGAACTCCTTCCAGACTTCTTCAGTCGAATCCCTCCAGTGGTCGAACTCCTTCCAGATATCTTCTTCAGTCAGATTTCTATAGGAGCCAAACTCCTTCAGTCAGATCCCTCCAGCGATCGAGCTCCTTCCAGATGTCTTCTTCAGTAGGATTTCTACAGAAGCTAAATTTCTTTCGGACTCCTTCAATTGGATCCCTCCAGCGGCCAAACTCCTTCCAGACTCTTTCAGTCGAATCCCTCTAGCGGCCGACCTTCTTTCAGATCTCTCCTTCAGTCGGATACCTCAGGAGTCAAACTTCTTTTGGATCTCTTCTTTAGTCAAGCCCCTCCAACGGTCGAACTCCTTCGAACTTCTTCTTCAATCGAATTCCTACAGGAGCCAAACTCCTTCTAGATCTCTCCATCAGTCGGCCCCTCTAGCGGTCAAACTTCTTTCGGACTTCTCCTTTGATCGAACATCTCCACCAGTCGGACTCCTCTTGGACTTCTCTATCAATCAAACTCCATTCAGATTCCTCCAGTGGTTTACTTCCAGATTTCAACTAGCATTCCTCTCGGATGATCTTCTCTAGTCGTATTCCCTTTAGGAGTTCGAACTTCTCTAGAATTGATGTATGTCAAAGCTCTTCATCAACCAACGTCTGCTTCTTTCAAACTTCGACTATTAAATCTCAACGAACGGCCACGTCATGTCAACGAACACCTCTCTCCGTAACAAACTCCATATGGCCCCGAGCGGCCCACTACCAAATGGTCGCAACTGTCACTATCAGTTTGCTACAGACGCCCCCTCCTCCGTGATAGACTCCATAGGCCTCGAGCGACCTGCTACCAGATAGCTATGGCTGTCACCATCAATCCGCTATAGGCTCCGTCTATAAAAAAAGATCCTCCGAATACATTTTCTCTAAGCTCTCTTCTCCTTTCCAAAATTCTATCGAATTCTTTTCTGAGCACTCCATTTCTATTGGTCAGAAGAGCTGACTTGATCGTCGGAGGATCCTACCGAAGCCACCACCATCGACTCTGGGTGAGACTTTATTTTGCAGATCACCGATAGCGACTTCGTCTTTTTCGATTCCAGTTCGATCCGACGTTAATTAGATTTTGTACTAATAGGTGGGATCAAGAAGGCTTAAAATAATAGACTTGTCAATACATGTCGATCATTAAGATTTAATGGAATGGATGTTGAGATATAAATTTATTAGCTTACGAGATGACCATATGATGTGTATTGGACCCACCCACTCCAAATTGCTTGACCTTTATCTCAAACCTTAAATTATCAACAAAAACTTATACTACTTTAATTACAAATTTATGTTCTCTTTTAATACATTTTAATTAATTTCTTGATAAATGATACTCCTACATGAGTGTAAAGAAAATTTCTATGAACTCATTTGGTTTGCGAAAAGTGGAGGAGGAAAGAGGTAGTTCTGAAAAGTGAAAAGAGCCTCTTATTTGGTTGGAGTTTTAAGAGAAAAGAGAAGAAAAAAAGGCTCTTTCTATGAAAAATTATTTTTCATATTTCATGAAAAATAAAAATTCATGGAGGAGGTGGATTTTGACACTTCTCATAGGATGAAAAGTGGTGATACTTTTTTTTTCATAAAATATCCTTTTAACATTTATAGCTAAAATTTTATAAAATATCATGGATGATTAAAATAAAATACTAAATAATAATAATATATTATTATATTATTATTATTCTAATATTTATATAAATATAATATTTTTATTAATATTAATATAGTATTTATATTAATATATTAATATTTATATTAATATTATATTATATTTATTAAGATATTAATAAATTTATTATATTAAAATATTAATATTATATTAACATAATATAATATATATTAGTATTATATTAATATAATAAATTATTATAATCTAATATTATATTATAATATATTAATATTATATCTATATTAATATAAATATAATATTATTATATATATAAAGTTCAGGAGCAACATGTATGGTCTTATATCTATTACGAATATAATAGATATTTTACATAATTTTTTTAGAAAATAATTTTATAAAAATTAACTTTCTGAAAAGTTATCTTCTAGAAAAAAAAATTCTTTTCATGAACCAAACGAGTCCAATATTTTTTTGTATGAAATAAAGGCGTCCCTTTCTTAAGATGAGTCCACATTTAATTTATATATAACTATATGGATTGCAGTTGGTGCAGGTGGTTCCATCTAACTCTAGCCATAGGTTCAGCATTTTCCTATTTTCTACCTCAAACACCAAGACCAAAATCTCAACAGCAAATTATATATCTATATTTATTTTAAATATAGGTATATCTATATTTCACATACAAAAATTATATGTTTATATTTATTTTAAATCTTTTACCTTTTTATCCATGTAAAATTACGTGAGATATACCGTTAAAGTTGAGGGTTGATTGACCGAACGACCGGTGTCGGAAGGCGTTTGCTATAGATGAGGCAAAGGCACGCCATAGAAGACCACGTCAGAATTCCCCCGACCGCTCACCCACCACGCGGAAACCGCACCAAACCCCACCAGGCTCCAAAGTCCCCCGAATCAACCCAATTCCACCCCGGCGAAAAAGAAGAAGAAAGGAAAGCGAAAAAAAAACAAGTCGAAGAAGCAAGCGCAATTCCAAGATCTCTCTGGAAGGCGGTGGAGGAGGCCACGCACCGCCGGCACCGAGCTTCCGTCTCCCCCCGTCCTTCCGCCCCCCACTGGAGGAAGGATCCAGGAGGTTTCCGTCTAGGGCTCGGCCTAGGGTTCCGCCCCCTTCCGATCCCGCGCTCCGGCGAGCCGAGGAGCCGACGCCTCCACGGCTCGCCCGCCACCATGCCTGCCCCCAACCTCTCCCCCTTCCTCTTCCTCCTCCTCTTCCTCCTCCTCTCCACCGCCCGCCCTGAGGCCCTTGGCGGCTACGACGACGACGCCTGCGCCGCCCGGCTCTCCGACGGCAGCTCATCCTCCTCCGCCTCCGCCTCGGCCTGCCCCGTTAATTGCTTCCGGGCTGACCCCGTCTGCGGTGTCGACGGGGTTACCTACTGGTGCGGGTGCCCGGATGCCGCGTGCGCCGGTGTCCGGGTGGCCAAGCGGGGGCCTTGCCAGGTCGGGAACGGCGGGAGCGGCCTCGTCTCTGGACAGGCCCTCCTCCTCGTTCACATCGTTTGGCTCATCGTCCTCGGGTTCGCCGTCCTCTTCGGCTTCCTATGAATCAATCACTTAATCATCTTCATCCCGATGGTCGCGATCGCCCGGCCAGCTCCTGCAGCTCCACCTAGAATCCGATGCCTTAGGTGCCGGTGTACGTTCTACGTTCTTTTGCTTCTCATCGAATTATTCTTTTGTTGTGTAGTCTCTTTTTTTGTGTGCTGATTCCTTTTCATGGAGGAGTAGGGGAGCGTTTGATTTCATTCTTTGAGTTGCTGTAACTCTGTATCTGTTGTCTTTGTATACTCTAGTTGAAAGAATATATGATCTGATTCTGTGGATCAGAATTTCTCTGTTGATAAATTTTCTTTCACTTTGATGAAAATGGTTTCTTTCTATATATATGTATATATAGGTTTCAGTGCAACTGGATCTATCTGATAGTTGGATGAGAAATAGTGTGGATGTGAACAAAAATTATGGATGCATTTTATTGAAGCAAGGCATTTTTTTTCCTTTAGCATGAAGAATTCTTGAAGGGGAGGAAAAAGGGCTCAACTTTTGTTGGAATATTTGGGGTTCCTGGATTATGCATATGGTTGACATGGTTGAACCATTAGCCCATGGGAATATTGAAAGATTGGGAACCTGTTAGAAGGATTAAGGAATTCTCTTTCTTGTTATTTTGCTCAGTATCATTTGAGACATGTTATGCATAGGGGCAACAACACCCATGAACTTGCAGTGATTGTTTCAATTGGATCAATTTCAAATGGTTATATCAACTTTGTTTCCATTTTATCTTTTCTTAACAATCATTTTTCAACAAAAAGCTAGCCATCATTTTATCCCTCTTCCTTGGTTTTGTACATCACTTGGTACTGTCTAAGATCATAATTATCAAGCCTTGTCTTGACTATTTGGGTCAGATCTATGAATCGTCATTTTTACAATCATTTCTATTGAGGGCTGCTTCTAATGTTATTTCAAACACGAACTGCAGATGCTTTAGCATTCATGAATATGCCCTTTCTGTAGTTATCGTTGGCTTTTATAATTAGCCGTCAACCTACATCAACCCTCCACCTCTTTAGTATGGGCTTGGGATTAGGAGCTATCAGGTACCCTTGTATACCTTCCACTTGAAAATAATAATGTTAAGTCAATTGCAAATGACCTTTGTCATGCAACATTGAGATATTAAACTTCTCCTTTAGCTCAATGTTGTAGTAGGATCAGTTCCAATTTACAAAGAACACAAGAAGAGTCTTTCTGGTAATCCATTCTTCAAAACTTATGCAATGATTTGGATACTAATTGTAATCATACCGAAAAAATTATGCATGTACACTTTTTGAAAAAGGAAATGAGCAACCCCATTGATTCATTGCAAGCTAGGTTAGCATAAGAACATGAATGTGCTACATTTTTCCATTAATCAAATGTTACATGGTATGGTATTATGTTATGATGTGCCCTGTTAAAGTTGTGCTATAATGTGATATAGCTCTGTTGTTAATGAAAGCAATAACAATTAGTTTTTTGACAGATGCCTTGTCATATTTTTCCCTTGGTTTCTGATTTTTTTTTGAAATTTTTACTTTCCAAACATCCACCAAGACTCTAGTTGGTATGCTTTTCCAAAGCTTCCAGCTGTAGAGCATTGTTGTTATCAATAATTTACAGTTTATATGTGCTATAAATAGTGCTACAAGTAGCTCCAAAAATCTGTCATATACTTATCCAAGTTAGATACGTATCACATATCTAGGAATTTCTTGGGTAAACAGTTTTAAAGATTGGAAGAGAGTTAAGCTCTTCTAATAATGAGTGAGTTGAACTCTTTCAGTAATGTGTTTGATCGTCTAATTTATTATTAGAAGTGAGTAGTTCTTCTTCGAGATTTTTTAAGGATGTAGATACTGAAAAAACTTTGCAAAATATTATTTTATTAATATATTTAAGTTAACTAGAAAGTTTGATCGAGAAATATGTATTTTGAAAGATCTTAACAAATGATTAATATTTTCTTTTTAATGTTTAAATAAATAATGTTTAAATCTATAAATATATAACTTAGTTAAATTTATATTGTTATTCTATGTATCTTCATACCTCTTTGTCCCTCTTGCCATGCCATGTACTTGGATACATGTCATGCCCAAATCCAATTGTCGTATCAGTGTCCATGCAGCAGCGGTCATAAGTATTAAAAAAACTTATATAGTTGTCATCGACAGTTATATCCCTTATAAGGAGATACAGTTTACAAGGGTTCTATTTGGAAGAGATTGACATCAATTCACGAACTTCCAGATGTACAATGCATTCCATACTTTTTTCTAACTGACATTAAGATCCCCCAAATAGAATCGAGCATGCCACCACAATCAATGTGATTGTTAGTAATAATAGGATCTATGAGATAAAAGTCTGATCATGAATAAGATTTTTGAAGGAGAAAGTAAAAACAGGCTGATTGCATCCATGATCAAACATGACAGGAATTCACCATTCTCTAGCCTAAGTGCATATACAAACACCATGCTGGGAGGGGAAAAAAAACAATAAATAGAGGCCCTGTATATCCAGAACAGACTGCCTCTCAATTTTTCACCTTTTTGGTTAAGGATTACAATAATTCTAAACTTAAACAGAGTTCAGCACTTCATTACAATTCTTTTGAGATAAGGTCCAGCCATCACTCTGAAGTCAAAGAGAACAAATGCAGAAAACCAAACCTCAGAGTAACTACCTAGCAGCTATCCTTGTACTCTCACCTGTCATATTTCTTTTGTTGTCTTGGTTGACCTTTCAGTCTTAGAGAAATGTCTCATTTCCTTTTCCCTCCTTAGTTATGAGCAGAAGGCCAGTTTTTCAACTAATCATGGTGCTTTTCACTATCCAAAAGTTATTGGAAGTGGCAATGTAATATGGAACCTAATTAGATAAACAGATGTTTTTCAAAAGTTATGAGAAAGCAAACTTAAACATAGTAAATCTCAAGCAATAAAGAAGGATCATACTCCTAGCCCCATCTTTACATTTATTACATTTACTTATGCTGATGTGTTTCTTGCTTCGAAATCATGTTGATGGACAATAACTTTATGTTTTACTGTTGGATCTCCAATATCTTCTCAGCATTAGGCCTTCACTTGGTCGAATCACTTAAACTAGCATGTTTGGTTGGTCACTTGTGGCTCTGATGCCTTATAATTTGTTTGTACATTTGACAGCACCATGGTTTGAATCTGAAATGTTCGTTTGGACCAAAATATCTAGGGGCTGATATGTCAGCCATCGACTGATATTGAGTTGGTAACTTTATATAGAATGCGGGGGAAATTCAGATGTGATTAAGAAGTCTCGAGATGTTGATCAATATATAATCAATGAGATATTGAAACATCGGCTGTGAAAAGTTAGATATTTTAGGGATCCATTCTGATATTTAGTAGTCAGAAAAGCCATTTTAAATAGTAAAAAAAAAAGATTAAATAATCTTGGCTGATATATTGATATTAGCTGATATCTAGTGATATACCAATATATATTAAGCAAGATAAAATAAGGGCTGATATTTTTTGTATATCACCGCAACAGATAGAAGCTGATATCTTGGGCAAGATTTCATTCGAGATGAGAACCTTGATTTGAAATGATCCCATGTGCATGTTGATCATGTGATTATAGGAGTATCATAAGCTCAGAAGCAATCCTGTTTTGTTGAGTTCAGCTGAAGTTTCCATTCAGAGGAAGAAAACTGTTTGCAAATCTCATGGAATCCTGTAAACTCGAAGTCTAATTTGATTTTTGACTAGTTTGCATGCATTACCATCTTTCACAGAGCTTTTATTTTTAAAGGTGCCAAGACAAAGGTTTGATATTTAACAGATACTTTTCTCCATTGTATTTTTTATTGTAAACTCTTGACCATTTGAAATTCAATTCATCTACTGAATGACCCAAATTTTAGATTCTGAAGAGTCCTACATTCATTTAGAGGTAATTGACTAAAAATTATGCATTTTTCTGTTTGTATAGATACCCGGATTAAGTGGCATGTGTAGCTAGGTTGCATGTCCATTTCCCAAAAATTGTTGTTGGTATTCATTGGGCTACCTCTGGGAATGGCATCGTAGTCAAATTAATCATTTTTTGTACATATGTAGCTCTAACAGGCTTCAATTCTTTCTTTTTCTACTATCCTTTATTAATCCTTGGCATACATCTTATGCTGGAGCAAGAGGTTACCTGCAGCATCTGAATCAATACTTGTATACTGCATGGTGATGATGCTATCACATTACTTCTGAACAAAAGTATTCTTGTCCGTCTGCACTGATTTGCTTAAAGTATGCATCTACTTCTGAGCTGTTTTGTTCTGTCTTTGCCAATGAGTTGGTAGGTTTCTGACCAATCATCTAATGAGAAGCTTTTAGTACATTCTGACTTCACATTAGGCAGAACAGATGTTCTTTGTGCTTTATCTATATCATGTTTGGTGAATCCGGCACTGGTTGATACTGTTTTCTATTATTGTTTTTTAAATGTCTTCTTGTTAGAAGCTTTGTGGTCTGGAACGGCCATTTGTTGAAGATTTAGCCCCCACTGCAATCAAGCAGTTACACTCTGACAGTCCCAGGTTGTCTGAAGCATTTTCAATTGGTTCAAGTCCTCCATGTGCATTGTCGTATAGACCATCATGATTGTCCTTTTTGGAGCATAACTAATTATCCTATTAGGTCAAAATTCTCATTTTTTTTTAAAATATTATTTTTTAAAAAAAATTAATTTTTAAAATATAAATAAACTAAATTTATTTATAAATCTATGTGGTTCAGATTGCGTGGAATATCATGTATAAAATCATTGGTTGAACTCATGATGCCACACTACTATGTAGAAAGAAATTATGGGTTCAATCAATGATTTATTTTTGATTCATGATTTTAATAAAATTATAGATTTAATTTATAATTTTAATATTTAATAAAATTATGGATTGAATTTATAATTTTATAGGAGGTGTTGGAGGCTGTCAATCTATTGCTCGACTCATCAATCTAGCCAACAGACCATCGTTGATGGATGTTTGCCGGCTGACGATGGTCGATGAGTTACTCGATGAACTACTGATCGATCGACTCGACGATCGACGTTTCACTAACTCAATCGATTGTTGATCAATTAGTTGAAGGATGGCAATTAACATTCGATCAATCATTGTCACTGAGAAGACTGTTCGAAAGATCAACACTCGTCGATTCATCAACTATCTCGCTGACACATTGACGGAAGTACCGACATATGACTATCAAATGGATAATCGGACTGACAACCAATAATCGATGATTGCTTCTTTCAATCAACTAATCGTCGGCTGGAAATCATTAAGGCAACAATCGGCTTAAAGCCCTTCGACCGACAATCGGTTGGCATAAAGTCAGTCGACCGATGATCGATCGACATAAAGACAGTCGACCAATGGCCTATCGATACAAAATCAATTGATCGACGACTGGTCGACATAAAGATAGCCGATCGACGATCCATCGGCATATAATCAACCGACTGATCAATGATGAGTCGGCCTCAAATTAACCGACTAACCGACGGAAGCTCTCCAAACAACCTATCCATCTCTCAATCGGTCCTATAAAACCGTCCTTAAGAAGAACAGTGATTAGTGGATAGTTCTAATTACTTATCCACGATCATACTACACCGAAAAAAGAGGGATCCATGTATTCAGCGGTTATCACTCCGATATTTGTAAAAAGAAGGTAACCTGGTCAGTTTGAGAGGATACATGTAATACTTTTAGAGCAATCTCTATCACTTTGCTCTCAGATTTTTGTTCGACCAGTCCATCCTACTAACTTAAGCATCGGAGGATTTCCGTCGGAGCCAACTCTGATCAGTACGGACTTGTCTTTGCAGATTTTCTGATGTTGATTCACAGGCGCAGGTGGATTGGCCGCAATAGATTGGCACGCCAGGTAGGAGGAAAGAACAGCGAATCGATAATTAATATTGCAAATTATGAAAACTTGCTCTCGTAACTCAACCAGCTCCGTCGGCCAGTCATCCCAGTGAGAGGTGCTTCCCCCTCCACCGCCAGTAGTGGCGGAATCAAGCTCTTCGCATCCAACAGTCACGATGGATGCACAAGCCCAGCAACTAGTTGCATTGACGTAGCAGGTCCGAATGTTGATGGAGGCTGTTCACGATCTCCAACAGCAACCGCATGCGGTGGCGGAAGGCCTAGCAATGTAGGCAGTATCGTCTAGGCACAGCCGCCATATCTCGAGGCACTCCGCCACCCTCTCACTGAAGCAAATATCTCGACGTTTCCACCAAATGGAGGCTCCATCTCCTCGCCGCTTGCGAGGAACCATCTGTCGATCACGATGCTCCGTTTTCCTATCTTCTCATCGGAGTCAGCATAAGGAGAAATGGTTACGAGATTCGACCACCTCTACTAGTTCCTCGGGAGGATCAACCCTGGAGACGTCTTGTCAATGGCAGTTTGATAACTACGAGCAGAGGCTCAAGAAAATTGACCGTCGACTGATCCGAATCCAGGAGGATACGACAGGAAGGTCCTCCGATGGTCTTCGTATTCAAGCAGCTCCTTTTTTCTCCTACATCTTGAATAACCTGAGCCCATCATGGTTCAAGATGCCATAGGTGGAATCATATGACGGTTCCATCGATCCAGTTGATAATCTCCAGAGCTATAAATCTCTCATGATGATCTAGGGGGCAAACAACACGCTCATATGCATTGGCTTCCTGGCCATCCTATGGAAAGCTGCTCGAGCATGGTATTTTGGACTTCAGTCGGAAAGCATCAACTCTTTCGAGCTTCGACCGGGAAGCATCAACTCTTTCGGATTTCAGTCGAGAAGTATCAATTCTTTCGGACAGCTTGAGGACTTCTTCGCGGCTCACTTTAGCACTAGCAGAAGGATGCCACGAACTTCTGACACCCTCTTCTCGATTAAGGAGAGGAAGAAACTCTTCGAGCCTTCGTGACACATTTTAACGCCGTCATGCTCAAGGTCTGAAATCTCAACGAGGACGTGACCATCTTGCCATGAAGGAGGGTCTGCGAGATTCCCGGTTCACCTACTCACTGGACAAGAACTACCTCCGAACTTATACCAAACTTCTGGAGCACGTGGATAAATACATTCATGCAGAAGAAGGTGCTTCTGACCAGCGCCAACAAAATGAAAAGGATCAAAAGAAGAAATAACGGAAGAACGATGCTTCGATTGGACACAACCGACCCATTTCGAACAAAGAAGCGGTGTCTTTCTGACTGAATCCTGTACCAACCAATATGAAGAGTCGGTACGACACTTATACTTTCCTCTCCACTCCACGTGCACAAATCTTGATGGAGATTGAAGGGGAGAATTACCTTCGTCGACCCCCGCCGATGAAGAACTGAGGTAAGGATAAGAGGAAGTACTATCAATTTCATTGCGACTACGGCTACGATTCCGAACAGTGCTTCCAATTGAAGGATGAGATTGAGGATCTCATTCGACGGAGATTCCTTGCCTAGTTTCGGCTTGATTACTCGACCCAGCCCCAAGTCGATCAACCACTAGCGTCGGAGGAGATTCATCCAAATCAACCGACGGCCGGGGTGATCATCATGATCTCTGGATGACCAAGGGTCAAGAAAGCAACATCCGAACAAGAAACGACTAAGAAACGATCATTCGCTCCCGAACGACAGAAGGTCATCGACGAAAAAGTGGATAAGCTTTCCGTCGACTAAATGTTACAACCAATCGATGGTCGACGTACCATAGTCGTCATGATTCAACAATCAACTGATGGATGGTGATTATCAATCAGTACTTCTTTCAACGAAGACTATGGGTCGGCACATCTTAAACAATCGGTGTAGTTGATCAAAATAAGTTGGTCCCTTATGACATAACAACCGACCGATCGGAAAGAAGATTATCTTCTACAACTCAAATAGCTGATTGACAGACCAACAGACAATACCGACGCATAACTTTCTTATGAAATAATAAAGAAAGAAAAGCGTCAAGCTACTAATTGTGAACTAGTTGGTTTACCCCGATTAGTAAAAAATACAATCTTTACTGATTTGGCTATGGTCGAATCAAGGGACGGTTAGCTTGCACCCGATCGTCATGATCAAGTATTGATTGGTAAAAGATCGATTAAAAGTCGGTTAGAAACCAACACAAGTTTGGCTTATCTCCGACCTATGAATATCTCAACAAACGACTAAGTATTGGCTGGCTAGAAAACTGACTTTAAATCGGTTAAAAACTAGGCGATGATTAGTTATATGAAACCGACTAATGATTAGCTGACAACTGATTAACTAAAATTTTTACGGATGAACTTCGTTCATCTAAACTAAATCAGGAAGATGACTCAACTCGTTCGACAAAGATGAATCGAAAGCTGACGGATGATGTTAGTTCGGATTCGACTATTGGACAATGGGCAATCATTAATGGTAGGTGGTAGAATGAAGCTCAAAGCAATGCCACATATCGACTTCCTGCATTCGGTGCGAAGTACAAAATCATTACATTGAACTTGAAAGTGGGGGGCAACTATTGGGGGCTGTCAATTTATCGTCTGACTCATCAATCCAGCCAATAGACCATCAGACACCGATGGATGTTCGCCGGCTGACGATCGATAATGGACGATGGATGGTCGACGAGTTACTTGATGAACTACCGATCGATCGACTCGATGATCGACGTTCTGTTAACCCAGCCAATTATTGATCAATTAGTTGAAGGACGGCAATTAACATTTGATCAATCATTGCCACTGAGAAGGTTGTTCGAAAGGTCAACACTCGTCGATCCATCAACTATCTTGCTGACACATTGACGGGAGCACCGACATATGACCATCCAATGGATAATTGGACTGACAACCGACAATCGGTGATTGTTTCTTTCGATCGACTAACCATCGGTTGAAAATCATTATGGCAACAATCGGTTTAAAGCCCTTCGATCGACGATCGGTTGACGCAAAGTCAGCCGACAGACGATCGATCGACATAAAGACAGCCGACCGACGATCTATCGATACAAAATCAATCGACTGATGATCGATCGGCATAAAGACAACCGACTGACGACCTGTCGACATAAAATCAACCGATTGATGATCTGTCGGCACATAATCAGTCGATTGATCAATGATCGGTCGGTCCCAAATTAGCCGACTAGCCGACGGGAGCTCTCCAAATAATCCATCCAGCTTCCGATCGGTCCTACAAAACCGTCTCCGAGAAGAACGAGCAACGATGATTAGTGGATAGTTCTAATTACTTATCTACAATCATACTACATCGAAAAAGAGGAATTCACGTACTCAATGGTTATCACTTCGATACGTATAAAAAAAAGATAACATGGTTAGTTTGGGAGGACATATTTAATATTTTTAGAATAATTTTTATCATTTTACTCAGAGATTTTTGTTCGATCAGTCTATTCTAGTCTGATATTGATTCGCAAATGCAGATGAATTGATTATAATAGGAGGAAAAAAAATTGTAATTGGATGGACGGCAGCTCTATGCATCATAATACCAAGTAAACAAATCAATTTTCATGTGTATTAAGTTATACTAGCTAGAAGCTAGGATAGGTATTGACGAAAATTTGATTTTATTAACTTAATTATCTCATATGAGCAACTGCAAACTTTGTTTACTAAACGTCGCCGGAGCAAACTGAGCAAACCGTGATTTTTGTTCGAACTTGGAATGATATTTTTCTTTAGATGTGTCAGATTTTAGTTGACCTAGTTTATAGATTGCGTTGTGGACCGAATGAACAAGTTTTCCCTGATGAGTCAACCTAGGCCTAGGCCTAAACGAAACTCTGGGACCTTGAATTCATCCCCAACCCCTCCAAAGGTTAATTTTTACTCAAAAAAGGGAAAAAGTCAAAAAAAAAAAATGGAAGAAGAAGGGATAACTGCTTTGCGTTGGATCACGGAGCATCAGTTTCCCACATCGATGGAACATGTGGGACTAATATAATAATAAGCGTACAAGCAAACCATGGACTGACACCAAAACTCATTTTTTAAATTAGATAGATTAATTATTAAAAAATTTTAATTTCATACTCAGTTTCAATTTGATGCAATCATGTCATCAAATTTTTAAAAATTTTAATTTAAACTCTGGCTATGTTTCCATTTGGCTTCCATTACGAAATAGTCACATAAGATCACGTGGGCAAAAAGGGCTTATGCGGCAAAAGGAGTTTTTGTGGACAAAGATTTCTTCCTGTTTATGCCTTTCATGTCACTTTTCGGTGTCTACTGATGATCCTCATGGAGTAATGGCCTGCTAGTCGATGAGCAGTAGCAAAAAAAAATAACAAAGATTGACCTAACATCAAATGCTACTAGTGATTTTCAGTAGGAAGTAACCTAAAAAAGTATATTTTTATTTTGTTTGTATGTGGTTATACTATAAAAAAATAAAGTATTAGCGACGGACATTAGTGACGATATTTTTATCATCGTTAATAATGAATATTAGCAATAAAATTAGCGATGGCAAAATTGCCGTTGCTAATAAAATTTTTTACCTAGAGTTTTAACGATGAAATATTAGCCATCTCTAATAGTTATTAGTGACGGCAGCGGCGACAGTCATGCCATCGCTATAGTTATTAGTGATAATATTAGCAATGGCAAGTAGTGATAATATTAGCAACGGCAAGTAGCCATCGCTAATACTAAATAATTTTATTTTTTAATTAAATTTTATTATTATTAGCGATGACAGATACTTATTAGCGATGATATTTTATTGTCACTAATAAAAATAATTTTATTTCTTCTTAATTAGATTTTATTATTATTCACGATTGAAGATACTTATTAATGATGATATTTTGTCATCACTAATAAAAAATATTTTTTTTAAAAAAAATAAATTTTATTATTATTAGTGACGATAGATACTTATTAGCGATGATGTTTTGTTATTACTAATAACAGTTTTTATCGACGGTAAATAGCGATCAAGAAATCTACCATCATAAGAACTAAAAAAATTTAATTATAATTATAATCAATTTTTTTTAAAAAAAATTAAATTTATTAGTGATAGCCTTGGTCATTGCTAATAGTCAGTAATGCATCGCTAATACGATATTAGTGACAGTAAAAATATCATCGCTAAATGTCATCACTAATTTTAAAATTTTTCTCTAAATATGGTATAATTTAGAATTTAAAATATATTTTTTTCATTTATTATCTAAATAATTATCATTAGAATATTATTATAAAAAATTATCTTAATCCAATAGACCCAGCAATGTTGATCAATAAAACTTAATTTTGATGGTCACGAACAATCACATAATGATTTGATAGATAGAGACCACTGATGGATCCAAAAATTTACTACGATGATCTCAATGATATTTATAGCATACTATCAAAATTTAACTTCAATCAGATATCATTATCATGGTCAATTTAGTATAAAATGATTTGAACCGTTAAATGAAAAATAAGTAATCAAAAGATCAAATGGCGTCCAATTATAAGATAATTTTTTAGATAAATAATTTTTGTTACTACTTTAATCGTTTGTATGGTAGTGATAGTAAAATTCAAATCACGTGTATATTAACGATCCAAAACTATATGTTTCTTAATACTCATTCTTAAAATCCATAAGAGTTATACTTATGCTTTTGTAAGATCTGCTTAACATAGATGGTTCATATATGTATAGTTTAGATTTTATGATCATCATTATACAAATGATTAAAGTAGTAGCAAAAATCATTTATCTAAAAGATCATCTTAATCGGACATGGTTTGGCCTTTTGATCACTCATTTTTTATTTAACGATCAAAATCATTTCATGCTAAATTGACTATGATAATGATATATGATTGAAGTAAAATTTTAATAGTATTTTATAAATATCACTGAAATCATCATTGCAAGTTTTTAGATTCATCGGTAGTTTCTATCTATCAGATCATCAAGTGATCGTTCGTGATCTTTGAAATTAAATTTTATTGATCGATATAGCTAGGACTATCAGATCGAGATAATTTTTTATGATGATACTTTAATCATAATTATTTAGATAATAAATAGTGAAGATAGATATTAAATTTTAAAATTATATCATATTTAGAAAAAAATTAGTAACAGCATTTAGCGATGGCTTTTTTGTCGTCACTAATACAGTATTAGCAACGCATTGCTGACTATTAGCAACAACCAAAACCATCACTAATAAATTTAAAATTTTAATTTTTTTATTTTAATTATTATTAAATTAATTAATTATTGATAGCTATTAGCGACGGCTCTATTTATCATTGTTAATAATTTTGAAAAAAAATTATTTAAAAATTTTAAAAATTATTTTTTAAAAAATTATTTGTATTAGTGATGGCTCTCTATTTTTAGCGATGGAGTCACCGTCATGAATACTTCTACCAACGATATTAAGGATGACCAATTTATCGTCACTAATGCTTCATCAATTTTCTGCTCTTCTCGCAATTCTCCTTCCGTCGGTGCCCAAATCCCCCTCAAAACCCTCCCCCACCCAACCCCTCTTTCCTCCCTCCTGCTCCATCCCTTCCTGCCCCGTCCCTCTGGCATCCCGTGGCCTCGAGCTTGCATCCCTCCGTGCCCGCGACTGACTTTTCATCGATGCCCAAACCCCTCTCCACCCCCTTTCCTCCCTCTCCACCTCGTCCCTTTGACATCCCATGCCTCTAAACCCGCATCCCTCCATGCCCTGCAGCTGCCCTCTCGTCGGTGCCCAAACCCCCCCCCCCAACCCCTTTCCTCCCTCTCCATTCCGGTCCTTCGGCACCATGCGGCCTCAAGCCATAGCGAGATGAAGAAGACCGGTTAGGGGTGAGACTGATGATGATAACCACTAGCCACTATCGCCCCATGCCATGATGGAGGACCTCCTCCTCCCTGCGGCTGCCTCGCAGAAGCCCAACGGAGACCCCTTTGCCGACATTTCTCGTGTTCTATGCTCCCCGCGCATCCTCCTTCTCGATGTTTCAACCTCGTTGGCACCTCCTACACAGTGGCCTCGAGCCCGCCACCTCAGCCCCTCCTTGTCCGAGTCCATCGGTGCCTCCTACACGATCACCTTGACCCCGCCTTGCCCATGGCCGCCCTAACCCCATCGGTGCCTCCTACACCATGACCTCACCTCTCCTGCGGCCGCCTCGACCTTGTTGGTGCCTCTTACACCGCGGCCTTAAGCCCGCCACCTTGGCCCCATCTCTCCTACAGTCGCCCTGACCCCATCGGTGCCTTCTACACCATGGCCCAAAGCCCGCCACCCTGGCCCCACCTCTCCCACGGCCATCTTGACCTCGCCAGTGCCTCATATGCCATGGATCCCCCTCACTCGTAGCTGCCCAATCCCTGTCGGTGCCTCCTATTCCATGGTTCGGAGCTAGCCACCCTGGCCCCACCTCGCCTGTCGGCCTCCCCGTGGCCCCATCCCCATTGGCCTGACTATGCGGTCCCTACCTCGTTTCCCCCAGCCCACAGTCTCAACCCGACGGCCTTTGTCTCGCGGCCCCATTCCTACACCAGTATGCCTACTATTGTGAGTATTAGTGATGGCCTCTTGCAAGTACTTTCACCTTCTCCCTCAAGTGCAATTCTTCCTACAAATATCCAAAAAAGAGAAAAAAATGGAAAGAAGTGTTTGGCATGAGGTATGATAAATAAATGATACATTTAGCACAAGGTATACTATGGTCTCTTTTTTTTATTTCCACATGATGTGTTAAACCTGATGGGTTCAATATTGATTTTTCTTGCTGTGTGCTTTTGGTTGCCTTCTTATTTTCCCTGATGATGATCTAAACTTAATGGATATTGAAGGGAATGACTCTACAAAATACTATAGCATCTTTCTCTTATTCCCATATGATATATTAAATCTGATGTATGCTGATTGGTTTTGCTTGTTAAATTCTTATGGTTGCTTACTTATTTTGCCATGATCATGATACACTTGGCACGAGGCATGCTAAACCACTAATACATTTGGCATGAATTATGCCATTGTCTCTTTTTCTTATTCCCATATGATGTGTTAAATCTGATGGGTGTGCTGATGGGTGTCGATCGATTTTGCTTGCTATTTTCTTTTGGTTGTCTTCTTATTTTTTCTGATGATAATCTAAACTTAATAGATATTCAAGGGAATGGCTCCGCAAATATACTATGGCCTCTTTTTCTTATTCTCATGTAATATGTTAAACCTGATGGATGTCGATTAGTTTTGCTTTTAGCTGACAACAGAGAAGTTCTTTGTAATATATTTGGCACAAGATATGTTAAACAAATAAAATATTTGGAATAAGATATGCTACATCATTTTTATCTTATTTTCTTATGATAGATTAAAGTTGATGGTTGCTGATGGATTTTATTTGCTATATTCTTATGGTTGCTTATTTATTTTCCTGATGATGATCTAAACTTAATAAAAATTGAAGGGAATGGCTTCTTAAATTACTATAACATTTTTTTTTATTGTTATGGTACTTTATTATTTAAGATATGTTGCTTAATTTTGTTTGGTGGATGCTTAATTAATGTTGCTTGGTTTCATTATGTTTCAACTTGGAATTTATTGTGTTACGTATGTATCAATGCAAAATCTTATATTGTTAGAATTTATGCCATTGAAATTAATATTGTTGGGTATATATTTTGCTTGCTAATAAATTTAGTGATTAATTTTAAAAATTAAAAATTTTAAAAAATAATTATGATCGAAAAATTAGCCATTTTAAAAATTTCTATCTTAGTGGTCGATCTATGGATCATCCTCTGCGATAGAATAAAAATATTTTATTTTTATTTTTAGATGGCAGGACAGCAGGGATTGACCCATAGGTCATCCCTTAGATCGATCCTTTTTATATACCACTAAAAAAAATAATTATAATTTTTTTAAAAAATAAAAAACACTATTAGTGACGCCATTAGCGACGACATATGTTGTCGTTAATAATTTTTTAAATTTAAAAAAATAATATAAAAAAATTAGTGACAACATTAGAGACAAAAAACGTCGTTGCTAATAGTTTCTTAAGATCTAAATTAAGAAAAAGAATATTAGAGATAGAATTAGCAATAGAATATGTTGTCGCTAATAGTATTTTAAAATTTTAATTATAAAAATAAAATAAAAAAAATATTAGTAACGGCACCTACCATCATTAATACTGTCACTAATTATCTTTATTAGCGATGAAAGATTTTTCATTGCTAATAATGATAATTAATGATAAGAATTTATATGACAGACTTTTACTGATGGCTTACTATTGCTAATAGCATCAGTGATGGCATTTAGCAGTCGCTAATAATCAATTTTTTGTACTATCCCAAGATGTTTTTTATATGGTCCCAAAGCTTTGTTAAAGCTTTTTATGAAGTATATAATATGGTCCCAATTTGTCTCTATATCATTCAAAAGCTTTGTTAAAGCTTTGGAATTTTGTAGAATGTAGTCCCAATTTGTCATCTCCATGTACGTGGTCGGACATCTTTGATAAAACTTTGTTATTTAATATTTAACATTATCGTCTCTTTATTATTATCTTGCTAAGGCATCCAATTTTTTAAAAAATGGGAGGTATTCATGTCATTTTCAACCATATATCTTCCTATAAAGAGAGGATACCTTACTGCAGCAAGATAGTATACTTTAGTAAAGCAAGATAAGTAATATAACTACTATTTTGCTTTATAGACATAGACTTTTAATGTTAATAGACTCTCTATTAACAGCTAATCTGTTCAAAAAAACTCTATGTGATTCCTTTATCGATTTTGGTCATAATTTTTTTAATAATAATTCTATTTTAATTGTAATCTTTTTTATACATCATGCAGAATGGATTGTGTAACTATTATTGTGCATCATGATAGCTTATTTGTCAACAAGAGTGGATGCATGGAACATTAAAGGGAATGTAGCTTATTTTAATATCCATGACATGGAAAGCTTATGCTATGAGAAGTTATAAAATATGGTAAAGAAGCTATGTATGGATAAGATGGTAAGGCTATTTTGTAGGATTTATATTTCTAATGACAAATATGGAATGAGGCTAGTATATGAAGATGGTTAGCTTAAAGAAAAGATAAAGCTTATAGTGGATACAAGAGAGTATTTTCATGTTTATGTTAAGCATGAAAAACTAGTGAAGAAAGAAGTCATAGAGAGACCAAGGATTAGCTGTTACTAAAAAGATTTATGAGAAGAATAGCCTGAAATTAGTGACAAGCAAAGGAATTGATAAGCAAGTGGTAAGGGGCAAAGGTAGAAAAGTAGTTGCTAAGAAAAGTTGGCAAGGGGTGATAAGCAAAGAAAATGAGAAAGTGCTTGACATACTTAGGGATCAAAAGATTGCTGAGGAATCTTCCAAGAATGAAGAACACACTCCATATAGTGATAGTGAAGAGGAAGAGAGTGATGACAGCTATTATATAATTGATGAGGAGTTGATAGCTATAAGGGATAAAAAGGAGGAGGTAAGGAAAGAAAATAAGAAAAAGGATGATGAGGTGCAGAGGAAGCAACCATCAAATTATAGAATCAAGTATTACTGCTCTATTGGATGAAGTTGAAGAGCAGACTAGGTATGATAATGATTATCATGATTCATTTGAATTGGAAATACCTAAATCAAATCCTGACCATGAGGTCGGTGAGCTTATAAAGAGGAAGAGGTGGGTTTTTTTCAATCCTAAAACTAACATGAAGGATGTTAGATTTTATAAAGGTATGAAGATGTTGTGACCAAGTATAGTATAGCATAGAGATATGATATGAGATTTATCAAGAATGATGCTACTAGAGTAAAGATAAAATGTACCTTCAATAGTTGTCTATTCAAAATATAGTGTTCATATGAAAAAAGTATTGAAAAATTTTAAATTAAAACCATGTTAATGACCATAGATGTGTCATACCTTATAAGAACAGCCAATGATAGCTAGTTGGATTGCAAGTGAATTTCAAAAAAAGCTTAAAGTTTGTCTTGGTTATAAGCCTAAGGAGATCAAGCATGAAATGAGGACAAGATTTGAAGTTGATGTAAGTGTTACTAAATGTTGGAGGGCAAGGCAAATGGCTTTGAAGACTATTAGAGGGTCTCATAACAAACATTATGGCAGATTACCTGATTACTGTGAAGAGATCTAAAGGAGCAACAAGGATACAATAGTAATCATGAAGGTTGAGAGGTTTGCTGATGGATTTAAATTTCAAAGATTATATTTTGGTTTTGAAGCTCTTAGAAAAGCTTTTTGGTAGCTTGCAGGCCCATATTTGGGCTTGATAGATAATTTTTGAAATGGATTTGTAAGGGTGAGCTTTTAGCTACCATTGTTAGAGATACTAACAATCATATATTTCCAATTGAATTGGTTGTAGTTAAGATAGAATGCAAGGATTCTTGGAGTTGGTTCATTAATCTCTTGACTGAAGATCTAGGGCTTGGAGATGATCTAGGTTGGATTATTACCACTGATCAATAGAAGGTAAAATTCAATAACATTTATATGACAATTATGCACAATTTTTCATCGTTATACTTAACTTTTGTTACATGTTCTATTTAAGGATTGATTCAATCAGTCAATGATTTGCTGTCACATGTTGCGCATAGATATTATGCAAGGCATGTATATGAAAATTAGAGGAAAAAGCACAAAGATAAAGTTTTAAAGTCAACCTTCTTTAAGGCTACCAAATGTACAATAGAGGGAGACTTTTTGGATGTCATGGATGAGCTGAAGAAGCATGGAAAAACTTCACAGATGCAAACCCAAGGAAATTTGTCAAGGCCTTTTTCAATCCATTTCCAAAATGTGATGTCATTAACAATAATATGTCTAAGACATTCAATAGTTGCATACTTCATGCAAGAGAAAAGCTAGTGATTGAGATGCTTGAAGATATATGAAGGGCATTAATGGTTTGGATGGTAAAGAAAAGAGAAGTTCTAGAGAAGTGGCATGGAATAATTTGCCTATGAATTTAAGAGAAGATTGAGAGAAATAAGTCCAAAAGTAGATAGTGTGAGGCAATTTATAATGATGATAGAAAATATAAAGTTATATATTATGGGTAGTCATATAAAATGAGCTTGGTCGATAGAAGTTGTGCATATAATGAATGAAACCTTATGAAGATATCATGTGCCCATGCCATATCTGCTATATGGCATAAACATAATAATGTAGAGGATTATGTGGCAGGTTGTTATACTAAGGATACATGGAGGCAGTGTAATGAATTTGTCCTTTAACCTGTCAATGAAAAAAAGTTATAGCCTAGAACTGGTGCAAAGGCAATACTACCTCCACCACTAAGAGTATTGCTAGATAGGCCTAAAAATAACAGAAGAAAGGACTCACATGAGGAGTCCAAGCATCCTTATAAGCTTTTAAGACATGAAAAACAAATAACCTATCAAGTATCCTTCCAAAGAGGTCATAACAAGCAAGGATGCCTCAGCAGAAGTGATTCATTAATAATTGATCCAAGTCATTATCCACCACCAAAGCGGCGTAGAGGCAGGCCAAGTAAAAATCAGGTTATCACAACTTCATTTCCTGTCTAACATGCTTTATTATATAGTTGATTGCATGACATTATCAAATTTTTATATGTTAGATAATGTCTACTAAAGCTAATACTACTATAGAAAAGGACTACGATAGTATTTCACAACCACTACTGTAGCCCATAAAATTACTATCATAGGCAACGGCAGCGATTAACTAATCGCTACCACTGCGGCTGTCGTCGTAGGTCTATTGCAGTAATTATTACAGCGGTGATGAAAATTATTGCCATAGAGATCTATGGCAGCAGTTCCGTTACTATTGCCATAAAGCCTATGGCAGCGGTTATGGAACCGCTGCCATAGATCTAATATAGCAGTTTTATAATCGCTGTCATAGGTTATGGCAATGGTTGGCACGTAACCTATGATAGCGGTTGGCATATAACCTATGGCAGCATTTATTACACCTACAGTAGTGGTTTCGCAACCACTACTGTAGCTTTTGAATAATAAAAATATATAAATTTTTTAATTTTTAATTTTTATCTGATAAATGCAGCTCAATATATAACACAAAAAAATATTATAAACATCAGAATACTTCTAAAATGCTCAAATTTTATTACTGAATAAAATTTATTATAATATTTTTAAAAAAATATATCAAAAGTCTTCTAAATCTATATCTAAGTCATCGTCACTAGGAGGAGATGGAGCACGAGTTAGAGGAGCTGAAGCTGAAGGGGCTAGAGCTGGAACGTCGGCCAAAATATCCTCAAGGCCCGTGAATGCATTTATCAAGTAGTACTGGAATGATGTTAGACCACCTCACAAGCACTCCAAAAAAAAAATGCATCTCCCATGCGGTCTCTCCTACTGGCCTTCCCTCCATATTATACTCTACCATTACCTGATGCTGGTGGTTCCACACATGCGGCATACATATGGGACCATGAAATATCCTACTGGATGATGCACTTATAATAAAAATACATTATTGATCGCTATCGTGGGCGGTCAAAAATAAAATCTAACTCAAACTATATAGATAAGATGAATCAGGGTCGAATCCATAGGGATCATGTTAATTATATTTAAATAATAAATTTAACTTAAGAATAGAATTTAAGAATTAATTAAAAAGCTTCTTACTTAATTAAGAAAATAAATAAATAAGCAAATTAATTTAAAAGAAGGTTGCAAGTATAGAGATGGATTCTCAGAATCTCAATTGATCACTTATTTGATAGTTGATATTCTTTTTAATATGCTTTAATTGATATCTAATCAATAAAGATATAATCTATCTTAGAAAGTATGGCCTATACCCTTAGATCACCGTCCATTCTTTAAAGTTATAGGCTAGTCTAAATTGATTTAGATATAAAAAAAATTAATCTAAATATAATTTATCCCAAGAGCACGAACCATACCTGTAGATCACGGCTCGTCCCAAGGATAATAAACTATTCCAGATTAATTATAAAAAAATAAAAAAATAAAAATATTTAAACTAAAAATAATTTTTATTATAAATTAAAAAAAATATAAAAGATAGAAAATATAAAATACCGTCGAAATAAGATCACAATGATCTCCTGAGAAAGAGAGGATCAGCCAGACATCAAGGAGCTTTTCGCTGAAATCTTCATCCTGGAGCTTTGCTGAAAAATCTGGGCCACAGCAGGTGACAGAAATTCAGAACAGGAGAGAAATTTTGATGGAGATACAGGCTTTGGTGCTGGTTTGAAGAAAGAAGAAGAGAAAATATTAAAGAAAGAAGAGCTTGAGAGAGAGAATCAGGGAGAGAGAGAGAGAGCTTGTTGGTTGTTTAGGTGAGGAAAGAGAGGCTTTGAAGAGCTTTAGAGGGGTTTAGAAGGGCTTCCCCCAAGGGGAGGCTTCTGAGAGCTTATGGAAGTTTTAGGAAGATTTTTATAGAGGCAAAAGAAGAGAAATTAGGTTAAAATTGAAGAAAAATAAAACAAATCGAGTCTAAATTGGATTTTGCTCTCTAAAATAATGTTCTGCCATCATATCGGATCTCAATAGTCCAAATTTGACCAAAATCAGACTTTTGTAGCTTAAATAGAGCTCAGATTAATTTTCAGCCATTCGATCAAGCTTAAGATTGAATTTGGACCATTGGATGGCGCTAGATCTTCCTTAATCAAGTCGAAGATGAATTCTGACTGTTGGATCTTGATCAGCTCGCTTTCTGACCATCCGATCGTGCAATATCAATTAGGTACTGTTCAAATCAAAGCAGGAATCGACATGGACCGTCGGATCTCCATCGAATCGAATGCAGACCGTTCGATCTCGCTTGGCACTATAGCTATGGACCGTGCGAACTGGATACACCGAATGCCTCCGCCAATCATTGTGCGCTATTTCTAAGAAAATTATCATTCTACCCCTGTGAGCTACGATGGATTTTTGGTGAACCCCGTAAGGATCTATGTCTGCCACACGGTGCTCCCTGATTCGCTGTACTCGCTGAGCTGGCCGATCTGCGATAGAAACTATGGACCTACTGACCGATCTCCCTGATTAGCAATGCCATTTCAACAACAATATAATATTTGTATTAAATATTTTTCAAATCTTAGTATTCCATATTTTAAAAATATAACTTTAATAATAGAGTCCATTGCTTAATTAATGGTAGGGTCGTTCAAACCTGCAATCCGTTCAAACCTGCATAAGTTTCATATATATGCCATTTTATATTTGCTAGTTTCACGCATGTGCCATTGCAGCTTTACTTGTTTAATATAATTAGACCATATGCCAAACATTAAACCTATTCCAAAGCTCATTATTTACTAAGTAAGAGATGTAAATAGTCAATAGTAAAGAAAGTATGCATTCAACAATATTGGTGCATAACATTTATTATAAAGATAACTTCCAAAAGCTTCAATACATTAGAGTTTGTTCCCTATATGACTACCGCTTTCTAAAATATTACATAATAGCATATATAGAAGTCAATTAAAATATGATCATTATTGTTAGCAGAATAAATAAAATTATGATTACAATCACATATAGTTTTTCTCTTGCAGTATACTTTGCAAGCTTCCTCTTTAACTCTGCATATTCTACCTTCACTCTTGTTGCCTCATCTTAATTTGATGTCACTAGCCTCTTTCTGTGAATCCTCTACCTCTTCGAATAAACCGATTGTCTCTTCTTTAAGTTCTGCCACTTGTTCTTTTAAATCAGAACTTTTTTTTCTATATCTTCTAATAATAGTAGACAATCTTCTCACATCGGCTTTCAAGTCCTTTGCTTCATCTTTTTTCTTAAGTAGAGCTATTTTTGCTCAACTTCTTATCTCCATATCAATCCAAGCAAAATATCTAGATATGAATTGTTTTGTCATTAATTAATATCCACATTACAATTAAACAACTTATATTAGCATAATTTAATAATTAAAAAATTAAAAAAATATATATATATTCAAATCACACCCATCTGATAATTTTGGCAATTCCTAAACCTTCATCTAGAATTATCATCGGTCTATAAAGTCCACATTTTAGCTACAAGACTATATTTGCACCGACCGAAAGCTTCGTAGCTTTCAATTGAGTCCACGCTAGAGAGTGGAGAGTCATACGAAGACCTTCCAACTCTTCTAGATGGATTAAGGAAAGTAAAATTAATTCTAACTATAAGAAAAAAAATAAAAAATAAGATAAGAAAATATTCTAATTATGGAAAGAGAGGATCGATCACTACCTTTCCGCCGACCGATAAACCGCTACTCTAACAATCATTACCGATATTGAGTTATCGGGATGGAAAAAATGATCGAATTCCATATTTTAAATGAACAAGAGTAAAAGAGGAAAAACATCTCATCCACATCAACCTCTTCTGCCATGTATCTCTATCACATAATCTCATGTAACTTTTTCGTGACAGTAAGCAGATGGAATGCATAGCTAAAATCTAAATTAAAATTTTTTAAAAATTTAATGACCTGATTGCATCGCATTGAAGTTTAATATAAAATTAAAAATTTTTAAATAGTTTAATTTTTTATGATTAATCTAAATTAGATTTACGGTGGAGTCAATTGCTTTTGAGCATGACGTCAGGGATGCGATGCATGTATCTCAAGGATTATGGAAGACCGGGGCTTGCTAATTGCTTCTTGCATGTAATAAAATAACAAACGTAATAACAATAAACTGTGGACCGCCACCCTAATTGAACGAGAATTCTCGTGGAGTGAATTGTCTTTGGGCGTGACGTCAGGGAGGAGGTGTGATGCCAACGATCACGGAATGGCCAGGTCTTGCTTCTTATAAGAAACTTCTTATACCTTGGAATCAAGCAAAATATCACTCTGGTTTAGTTTATTGGTAATTAATGAGATCATTTAAGTCCATACCTCAACTAATCAAATATTCAATTTTTTTAAAAAATTGGATGAAATAAATTAGATTATGTTGCTTAAAGTAAGATCGCAAGAAATATATCAAGTTTGACTAGTTTGAAACATCATCAAAGGAAATTAGATTGGATTGCTTGATCTTTCTTAAAAAAATGCTTAATAAATAAAAAAAAAATTCTCATGCACAAAATTACATATCTAATGCTTCGTTCTCTAAGAACTCAAATTGATAGTTTGTATCATGTTAAGTATCTGTCAGTAGAGTAAGTTCCAACAAGAGAGTGAGACAATGGATGTGCAGCATTCTATACAATTTTCTATATTCTTGTAGAAACTCCTAGTCTTTCTACTTAAGCCTGATAAAACTTGGAATCAAGCTGGCTTTTTTATACCATAAGCCTAACTGGAAGAATATTATATATTATGGCTCGGCCTAAAAATTACGGGTTTGCTTCGGGTTAACCCAGCCTGAGTTAGTTGCTCCACCTGCGGTCATGGTTTCCTTAGCGTTACCGTTGGTGAACTACAATCGTTCATCAAACGGCTACGCCCGTCGTCTATAAATAGATAGAAAGATCATCCGGCTCTTGCAACGTAGCACAGCAATCCCGCAACTGAGTTCGAGGGGAGACGAAACATCTCTCTCCGCAGCACAGCAGCAGATCCAAATCGCCCGACCGTAATCCTCATCAAAGGTAACCGTATCTAACCTTCGATTTCTGTCTCTTCTCGTCTGAAAACCTTTCTTTTCCATATCTGATATTCTTTGATGGTTCATAATCTTTTGCTGATGTTTTGTTTTTTCCTTGTCTTTTTGTGAATTCTTATTCTTGGTAGCTTTGCTTATATATTATTATCGACACTGGACTAGTTCTTTCATGATCGTTAAAGGTCTTGTCTTGTTCTTCTCAGATGGGGAGGGAGGCAGATATTTTTCGTATTTAACCCCACAAGTTGTCCAAGATAACCAAAAGATTAGGAAATGGGTAGAGTTTTGGGGTTCTTCTTCTATGGGATAGGTGATGTTTTGATCTTAGGAGGCAAAAAATATACTTTCTATTTTTGAACAGAGGATTGACTAAGTTTCAGTTGTGCGACAGTAGAGACTTCGTAGCAGCAGTAGCAAGAATCATAGAGCAACTGCGAGTTCCATGTGAAAGACTACTCAATGGAGAGATTTGAATTTGATTTTATTTTAGTGAAATCAGGTGGGTCTTAGGTGCCATTTTCTTTGGAGAAATTGCTGTTACTATATCCTTCTAAATTTGAATGCTTTATTTGGGAGCATAATATTACAGAGGAGTTAAAGACTCCAGCTATATGCTCAGGCATTTGTTTTTTCACTTGGTGTTTGTGTAGGTGTGTGTGTGTGTGTGTGTGTGTGAGCGAGAGAGGGAAGAAATGAAAATGTTTACCCCCAACCAATAAGATTTAGCTTTTTTTCCTGCCAAAAGCTTCCACTCATATAAGACAGGGAACTTTATAGGACAATTATAAGGAATGAAATCAATTATGTGCTAGGCAATGGTTTAGACGTTTTCTGCTTGAGCTGTTGAGTAATGATTAAGATAAAGCATGATATTGTCTCACTGGAAGGAAAAGCTCATGACTTTGTGTGCCTGCTACACAAATTTTAACTCATACATCTGATCGTGCTAATATTTCTTAAATAAAATCTGATAATAATATTACTTATGGTGCATATATTGGTATTTCTGGGTCACATGATGTTTTAGTAGTTGCAGATATCTTAGCAATGGACACCAAAATTGGCAGTGGAGATTGTTTAGCTTGGGCAGCAAGAGATGCTTCTGGAATTCTTTCACCTTACAGATTCAATCGCAGGTGCGCCTGTTATAGTGCACAAGTTCTTTCTAATGTTATCCTAACAACAGAAAAGATGGATCTAAAATTCTTTTAATTTTACATTTTTTGCATGAGCTTGTATTGTTGATTTCAGATGGGCATTTAAAAGAAAATGGACATATAATTTTATGCACTATGAGGCCTGAATTGTTCAACCATGTTGTTTTTTTGATATAGTTATTAATTAAACACATGCTGATTTTTACATACTGTGTTGTTGTCACATGATTTTTTTCGCTTCTTATCATCATATATTGGTAATATACTTTCCAAGTCTTAGTAGCAGGAAACTGTCACCTAGGGTGGTGCATTCACTTTGAAATTCTGGAAATTAATCCCTGGCACCTGCTTTCTAAATGGCTCCTTATTCAAAGCACTTTTAAATTAAAGACCCATTTCCCTGCACCCGCGCCATTACCCAGATCTGCTTCTGCACTGGCTCCCATTTGAGGTAACTAAGCTCCAAATAACACTACAGGTTCTTCTGAAAAATTATATTACTACTCTTATAATTATATTAGTTGCATAATTGGTAATCTAGTTGTCATGTAGAATCATAGCATATGTCTGTTATACTTGTTGATTTATCAATGAGAACCAAGTTTGTTGAAGTTTATGCTTCAAGGTAATTGATATTTTAATTTAAATTTGAAAATTTTAAACACTATTTTTGTATTCAAAATGGATGATACTTCTTGAACCTAGCATCCGGGACAAATGGATAACAATATGTAAAGTTGTTTAAAATTCTATTAATTTCATCATGTTTCTTATTCAGTACTCTGAATGTGCACTAGAACTGTTAATTTATAACAACTAGATGATTCTTGGTTTATTATTTTTATCCATGCTCCTCCAAGATGTGACTTAAGTTAATTGTTGTAAGATGTTTGTCTTAAAACAACAGTTTTATCATGAACCATCATTATATTCCTCTGAAAATCTTGCAGAGTTGTCGGGAGCAATGATGTTCGTATAGAAATAACACATTGTGGAGTTTGTTATGCTGATGTCCATTGGACTCAAAATGCGCATGGTGACTCAAAGTACCCATTGGTGCCCGGGTGTGTTTTCTTGACTCAACTATATGGCATAGTTTTCATTTTTCAAAAACCATGCGAACAATGAATGAAGATATCTGCTCCAAATTTTACCCTAATAATGTCATATATGAAACTTGATCACGCTCGCAGAAGAATATGGTTACAGAAGAAGAAAGATTGCTTGACAGATGTTTTAAGAGTACAAATTTTTTAATGGCATCGAGAATGCTTAGTCAATTCTATGATGAACTAGATTTTGACAATTAATATGTTAATACACTGGATGCTTCAATTTGAATTAGAAGAAAATTTTGGAGGAAAGAAACTTGTTATCTAAGAAGCGGTCAACAAGCTGATTGATAATCAACTAAAATATGTGAGACAAATTCATGGAATAGTGAACTGGTGTTGTTATCTTTTAATTAACAGGACTGGAATATATATACTTTACTGAAAATGAAAAATTGCTAGGATGTATTTACCATCCTATGAGGATGTCCGTCAGAAGAAGTTGGTTTGATAGATATTCTTTTCTCTATCAAGGTAAATTCATGTGCTCATAATGACAAAATGATAGCAATTAAATGAAGGCTTACATACTTTGTTTTGGTTTGGTTGGGGTCCACCAAGTTTCCATTCAACTATTATAGCTCGAGCTTTGGAGTATCAACCAGAAATTTAGAGAAAAAAAAGGTAAATATGGGGAAAAAGGAACAAGAAACCATAGGTTATATAATTTTATAACATATTGTGCTGTTTGTAATATTTGGAATTATGATTTTGATCATCTCAGGCTGAAAACTAAAAGTATAGAGAATCATAAAAATTGTTAAAAATGAATGAAAATGTTAAAGAATTTTGTTGCATCCAATTGTTTGATAATAATTTAATCCTCAAATCTCCTCACAATGTAAATATCTATGAAAGTTAACTGTACAGATATAGAACAACATATGACGTGAAACTGGATATAATGATCTCAACCTTGGGTGGCCCATGATTGATTTTTAAGTGATTAAGTCTTTTAGCCAAGGTAATATGTACACTGTCCATCATCTATGTCTTTGTGCATGTCTGTGTGTGTGTGTGTATGCACGTGAGAGAGAGAGAGAGAGAGAGAGAGAGAGCACATAGTTATGGTACACATAGAAACACAGATCAAACCTAACATCAAACCAAGATGCAATATCTCACCTATATGGAGTTCGTATAATGCAGCAGCACATTTACCATAGTCTGAATCTATTTTTATTGAATTTCTGCCTAGCATAAGAATTTGAGATATCTAAAATGCCACAGATATGCATAAAGAGACTAATTATGAAGTGTGGGGCAGCTATAGATCCTTTGGACCAGATTGATAGGGTTAGCATGGAGAACTACATCAAGTTGAGATCAGCATACTTTAGAGATCATGACACCATGAAATCTCTTGGTTTCCATCTAGTCATGAGTCCTGACCCCTTCCAAGGAAAAAAGTTTGTACTCAATTTCTTAATAGAAAAAAAAAATTAGGAACTTTAGAAGCATATTGAAATGTTGGGTAACATTCTAGCTAGGGTAGGAGATGTTGAGCACCAACTTTTGTTTAGTGTGTACTATAAAGAGAAAGAATCAAGATCTGCTGGACCGATACTAGGCCTTGTACCAGCTAGCAACCAGTTCGGTATGGAACTATACATACCGTGACATGCCAGGGCATATTGAATGAGGAGAGGGAGGAAGAGAGGGAGGGAGGGAAGGAGAGGGAGGGGGAGAGGGGAGAGGGGAGAGAGGAGGGGCTTACTTAGGACATCAATCGACATCGATCAGCATCAATCGACATTAGAGAGCAGCGAGATGAGCTATCAAGTGAACAAGACAAGCAACCGAGTGAGCAAGACGAGTGCCTAAGTGAGCAAGATGAGTGATTGATGCATGTGGCGGACTTCGAAGCTCCAATCAAGGTGGAAGGGGGGAAGAGAGAGAGAACGGATGGTCAAGGGTGCATCAGGGAGGACTTGTGGGGTTTAAGGGACCGAACCATCCTAACCACCTGAATTGTCCTCTTTCTTGACTGGTTTGGTTCGGCACGGCCAGGATTGGCTAGTTCAGCGTACCCTAGAAAGAAGCATTCTATTGTATATAAATAAAAAGTTCTCGCAATATGTAAAATGTTGCACTTAAAATAAAATGGATACATTTTTTTTTTTTAAGAAAGAGAAGCACTTGAGCAAAATATCATCCGGTCCATGTGCCTTCCATCACTTGAGCTTTGTAAACCAATCTTGGAAGTGAAGGTATACATGATGTATGAGATAATAGTTGTATACAAATTGCAGCATACTTTTTCCTATTTTATGTTATAGAATACATTACTAACTTTAAGTAGAGCAGCTGTGTTGGTGATTAGCATAATCTTCATTCGAGAGAAAAGATGAAAAGTGCACTATATTTTAGAAAATGACTTTTGTGGTTCCAAAAAAAATTATGAAACACTAAGTAACAGTTTCAATAACTTAAGCAATATGCATTGCTTGTTATATTTCATGCTGAAACTATCAGACAGATTTTCCAAGATATGTATTTGTGGTGTGATATTTGGCTATCTATATTACAGGCATGAGATTGTTGGAGTTGTCACAGAGGTTGGTTCCAATGTTAAAGGTTTCAAAGTTGGTGATCATGCTGGTGTTGGCACTTATGTTAATTCATGTGGGGAGTGCGAGTACTGTAATGATTTTCTAGAAGTTCATTGTTCAAAAGGACAAATTTTCACTTTCAATGGCCTTGATTCTGATGGCACAATCACGAAAGGAGGATATTCCAGCTACATCATAGTCAAGGAGAGGCAAGTTACTTTTCATGAGCAAAAATTTCTTCTTCTATTATTTAGACTTGATTTAATCATACCATAATAGAAAAGCATAGCATATAATGATAATTTTTTTTCTATATGACTGCAACTTAAAGTCTTCTTTCTGGACAATCTAATGGTACTGATTTAGTTTTGTTAGAACACATTCTGGAGCTTTGTTGACAAAAAAATTTAAAAATGTTGGATGTGATTCTTATGTAATTATTTCAGGTCTCCATGTTCAACGTGTTCTATTTAATGGAAAGTATGTAAACGAAATCAAGATGTTCTATTTAATGGAATGTATGTAACTGAAATCATGTGGAGGATTACTGACACTAGTTCAGTAGATTTGAACGTAGAATGCAGTATAGGTGGTGGCGAGATGAGCATATTGAGATGGCACATTCTGATTAAGTTTGTCCTGTCATTTTAGATAGGTCATACAAGAAAATAGAGTGAAGTCAAGGATTTACTAAATAAAGTTTTGCAAGCTAGGCCAGTCCAACTGTTTTTCTCAAATGTCGTGCGGTCATTGCATGTTATTGAGAGACCAGAGAAAATTTATAGGACAGTAATATAAACAACAACCAGCAAATGTCAGGTAGATTAAATTGCTGGATGATAAGAGTAGTGGTACTTGCTGTATATGGGATGAGCTTTGCAGATATGCGAGCATTAATTTGGATATGAGCAAAGCCTTAGGAATTTAATGAGAAAGGAGGTCATTTAAGGAATTCCAGACAATGCATAAATTACAGGTGAGGTTATATATTATAGACATCTGCTGCTGCTTTATCTACTTAAAGAGATCCATCAAATCCTATTTAGCAGTCCAGGTGGTAGAGAAAGAAGCATATCCTACAATGAAATACAAATGGTGGAAGTGTTTATATTTGCACTTAGGGTTTAGCTTTTAGAAATTGGCCATCGAAAACTAAGGCATGTAATGTTATGAAACTATTGATTGTGGATGATGACACCATGGTTCACATATGCTAATTTACATATCTTGGAGATTTACTAGAACACCACCAGTGGTGGTCCTAAGCCCAAAAGAGGTAGAGGATAGACATTAGATCGTAAGATACTTGAAGTAAGAACCTCAAATTATGAAGTGAAACCTAAATTTATTCATAAGTGTTAGGATGTCTTTATAACTGATGCTGGAATTGCTTAGATATAATTATAAATGCATGAATTAGATTCAAACACATATCCAAGGGTTTGACTCAAGAAGTAAAAATAATAATAATAATAATAATAAAGATATGCAGAGATACAAAGAAATGGAAGTAAGTTTAAATAGATATTAATTGTTATAGTATTCTAATATACATGTATCATTAAAAACTTCCCAAGTAATATAAGAATGTAAGAAACATGAATTGTTGTAGAGCTTAGGATGTCAGCGGGGACTTTCCCTACCTATCTAAAAACAGCAAAAGTCAAACCATTTGCAAAGTTATTTTCGTACTACATTGTTGGCCAATTTCTAGAAGAAACAAGCGCCCACTTCTAACTAGACCTGCTCGTTGAACAGGCTAGGCTGGGTTTAGGCCCCAGATATGTCCAAACCTAGCTGGCCTGAGCCCAGCTCAGCCTGGTAGCTTCGGGCTTCAGGCTGAGCCTCGGGCTTTCTAGACCAAGTGACAGTTTTGCAAAGGATTTGAATGAGCTTACAGGGAATGCTCGAAGAAAAATCCAAGCAGTTGGAATGAAATATAATGGTTTTGGTTATAGTTGTAATTAATCTTTTAGATTGACCAGTATCTCTCTCTCTCTCTCTCTCTCTCTCTCTCTCTCCCTCCCTCCCTCCCTCCATCATGTGCCTTGTGATCCCATGAATCTTACTAAAATGATTTTTACCTTTTCGGGTATGAAAAGCTTTGGCCTTTTGAAGTTGGCCAGAAATAGATAATCAGTTAAATTTAGATAAGCTTAGTAAGTGGTGTGGTGTTACCTAAAGACAATTTTATCAGCTTCAAAATTCTGTCTTTGACAGTCTAAAATATGCTACCTTATAGTAATGAATAAGGAAGTGATCTGCCTTTGTAATTCAGAGTTCCAAGTTAAATGAGTCCATGGCAAATATTTCAATGTATGTTAACCATATTTGCTGATGTTTTCTATGTTATTGGTTTGGAGTCAGGTACTGCTACATGATACCTGATGGCTACCCATTAGCTTTGGCAGCACCTTTGCTATGTGCTGGAATCACAGTGTACACCCCCATGATGCGCCATAAGATGAACCAACCTGGCAAATCTCTTGGAGTCATTGGGTTAGGTGGCCTCGGTCACATGGCGGTGAAGTTTGGAAAAGCTTTTGGTTTGAAAGTAACAGCGTTCAGTACGAGTGAGTCCAAGAAAGAGGAAGCACTAAAACTTCTTGGAGCAGACAAATTTGTGATCTCATCAGACCAGCAGCAGATGGAGGTAAATACAAATCACTGTTTCTTTAACGTGCCTTGTATGTTTCAAGCTTCTTTTTCAAGTTTGTGGGAGGGCTAAATACGAAGTGCCTAATTCTCTATGAATATATGGTGAAATAACTTAAATTTGTATTATATGGTCCACAAAACTTTGTTCAATAATTAAAGCTGTCGAAGCTATCACAGTTTCCTATTGTTTCCTTTAATTGTTTTGTGGTTAGCACCATAGCGCAGCTACTCCGAGTTCAGGGAGTTAACCAAGGTGAACTTGTGATCTCAATTTCGAATTACGCTTCATATCTAAATATTTGAAACTAGGATTTTTCTATCTAAATAATTAACCCCTTTTCTTAAGATTTTCATTTTAAGGAAAACCATCTTTTTATTTTGTCAAGGAAATATACAAAATTCCATCATCTGGCTGTCATACATTGCAATGATCGGACGAATTCTATCCTGACATACAAAATCACCTCCATTTGAATTACCTTAAATCATTTATGATTTCTTTTTTCTTGAGAACAACGGATAGTTTTGTCATGTGAAAGGTAATCAAGTACTGTAGAAATCACTATGACAACTTCACTGCTGAAAATTTTTGGAAATGGCTTTGTCCGCTGCTGGCTTCTAATGTAGTCTTTGTTGCAGTCCATGACAAAATCCCTGGATTTCATCATTGACACTGCTTCTGGTGATCACCCCTTTGATCCTTACATGTCACTTCTGAAGATTGGTGGAGTTTTGGTCCTAGTGGGCTTTCCTAGTGAAGTCCGTCTGCATCCTGGAAGTCTTAACCTTGGTATTCTTCTTGTTCTTTAAAGTAATTTTGTTCCTTCTAGTAGTCTAATTTTTCCTCAAAGCAGGATGACCAATATTGGCTCGAAGTTCTTGTTATATTTGACTAAAAATTACTTTTGTTAGGTTCAAGAAGTATTTCTGGCAGTTTGACTGGTGGTACCAAAGAGACACAAGCAATGCTGGAGTTCTGTGCTGCAAACAAACTATATCCAGAAATTGAACTCATCAAGATTCAGTACATAAATGAGGCACTTGAGAGGCTCGTAAAAAGAGATGTGAAGTATCGTTTTGTGATCGACATTAAGAACTCTCTCGAGTGATTTCATAATAACAGAGCTGCTGCATGGAGCTTTCCCAGAGCTTATTTAAGTCACGGTTTATGTGTATCAGAAATATGGACTCTTAATAATGATATTTTTGTAAGTCCATAACGGACAAACATTTAAAATTTTGAACTTTTGCTGCCAGCTTTCCCTCATATATATATATATATATATATATATATATATATATATATATATATATATATATATATATATATATATATATATATATATATATATATATGCTTTTTGTGTGTTATTTAATTTGTTTCTATATACTCTGGGTTGAGAAAAGCACATCAAATTCTTTCACATTAAGTCCACAGCAAGATTCAGAACGACGAATGGAGTCCAACGAGCCCAAGAACACTTCAATCGGAATTCAAATGGTGAAGATACGTGCGAAAAAAGCATGCAAAGCATCCAACGAATCGCCAAAGTAGGACCCATGGACGTGAGACCCAAGCATGCACTAGCATGCTGGGGCGGCCCAGGCGTGGGCGCACGGCCTAGCGCCATGCACGGCCAAGGCTGGGCAAATGCGGGTGCAGCCTAGACCCAAGCGTGCACAGGCGCGGCCTGGGCCCAGGCAGCCTCGTGGATGCACGGGGGAGTTCTTTCTTCACGCGGACTGCACGCGATCGTTCTCCATTTTTGCTTAGGTTTTGGACTGTGATCATGGCTATTTAAGCAGCAAACCGAGAAAGGTAGAAGATGTGGCTTGGCAGAAGGACCATGACTTGAGGTAGAAGGTGTGGTTTGGTAAATTTGAGGAAATCTGAGATGATTGGAGCAGAGAGAAGAATGCTAGCGACAGTAGAAGTAGGAGCTTCGGACAGACAGCAGGAGAGTGGGTAATCTCCTCTTATATCTCTCCCTTTTTTCATAGTGAAGTTCTATATATTCCGTGAAGACGAATTTTTAGATTGATCCACGTACTTGATTATTTTTATTTTGATTTTCTTCTTTTTTTTTCTATCGTAATCTATTGGTATTAGATCCTTAACAAATGGTATCAAAGCGTGTTGATACTCCCAATAGTACGGTCAAAATTCATATTTTACGGGATTGTAAATTTAAATTTCTATGATTTAAGGTTCTTCAATTTCCCGGGTGAAAAAAAATGAAAAAAACCAAACAGAAATACTTTTTGTTGCAGGTTGCACAAAGAAATTGTGAGCCAACAAAATATTGCTCCTCTAAAATGTGGTCTGCCATTAAATTCAATAAAGCTCTGGCACATGATGAGGCATCGAAGCTTAGACTACACTTTTTGTCGTTAGGACTTTGTCATTACTATTAAACTCACTCGCTAACGCAATTGGGTGCTTAAGGACGGCATGTTTAACTTATTTTATTTCATATTTTTTTAACACTATCTATTAACCCGTGAAAGAACCCAAGTTGGATAACCTGGTTCGCGATGTCCAACATGTGGCCTACTGCAAGTGTATCAAAAACATTTACTTGGATCCTAGAAAGAAAGAAAAAATCAATACTCGTTGCAGATCCCGGATCACAATAATTCCACCTGATCTACCCTTTTAACAATGTGCGACGCCTCCACTAATCATTCATTTTATTAGCAAACGTCTGTTTTCTTTTCACTGCCAAGGTGAGTTCTGACGATGAAAAATACCAAAGGCTAGTGCCCTCTGATTGCACTAAAGCAGATATTTATTAGCAAACATCAGTTTTTATTTTTCAACTTGATCTCCCTCTATCTTCATCATATATAAATATATAAAATAATATTTTATAAAAAAACATTATAATATTGCCAACTTAGCATTTTAAATAAATTTTATTATACCACGTGGATTTAAAAGAAAATGGCACACGGAATATATCCGATTTCGACTCCCAGGATTCAGGAACCAAAAAAGGTGAAAAAAAAAAAGCCATCGCATTAGCTTCGCTATTCGGCCTCCCACCCGATTCAGACTGACAAGGGACGAGGACCAAAACGGTGAGGAAAAAAAAAGTACGCTAGCAATACGGAATGGGCCACCTGAAAGGAAAAAGGCAAAATGCAGTGAAGATGGTTTATATATAAGAGATTGAATCAAAATAAAATTAAATATTATTTTAAAAAATTTATATTTCATATAATTCATGGATTATGATGGAGGCTTTTACCTTTGATACATGGGATTTGGAAAAAAAAAAAAGAAAGAGAGATATGAATGGTGCAAGGGATAGGTTTCCAGTGATAAATACGGGTAATAGAGAATGCCGAAAGAAAGAAGAAAAATAAATTTAGATTTTAGATCTAAAAATAGGAGATTCATAGCTTTTTTCATGAATTTTTTTTTCGACAAATAATACGGGCCAACGATGAAATTTTTTGATTTTATGGTGAAATTATCTTTTCTACATATAATTTTATTTTTAATTTTAAATTTAAAATAATTTATTTTAAAATATTATTTTAATTTAAAATTGCATCTTAAACATGCAATTTTAAATTCGTTCATAATTTCGCCACATACACATCACCATAACTAAAATATTTTTAAAAATAAATTTAAAAAAATAATATTATTAAAATTAATTATTTAAATAATAATATTTTTATTAATAATATTTTCAGAAAAAAATCTCAGTTGAACATCTATCTCATCAAAGAGCCAAAGCCACCAACAATATGGCTGCAAATTAAAAAAGAAAAGAATCGGAGGCGACAATACTAATAGGGGAATCGGAAGATGCGATCGAAAATAGAGTGGTAGAGAGATGGAACGGCACCGACGAGTATAAAAAAGATATGAGAAGAAGAGAAGGGATGGATATGCAATCAGAATCGATGTTCGTCGAAAAAAAAAGAAAGTCATGATAGAACGGCATCGACGGACATGAAGAAGATATGAGAACAGAAAGAAAGAAAAAAATAAAAAAAATAAAATTTTATTATATAAAATAATAAAAAAATATAATATATAATAAATAAATAAATATTTAAAATATTTAAAAAAATTAAAAAATATTTATTATTAAAAAATTTAATAATTATATATCATAATTATCCACCTCATGTAATGCATGGATCTTTGAGCGGTGGTAGGACAGTAAAAGAATGGACGGTACCGACAGATGTGAAAAAGATATGAAAAAAAGAAAGATGGAGATACCATCCAAATTAATATTTGTTAAGAGAAAAGAAGAGCCATGATAGAATGGCACTGATGAGACGAAAATAACATGAGAACAAAAAAATAATAATAAAATATTATTTTATAAAAATAAAAAAATTTAAAAAATATTTATTATTAATATTTATTATTAAAAAATTAATAATTATAGATAGTAATTATCCATTGATATTTTATTTCCAACATTGGAACCGCCTTGACCGATATAATTAAACATGCTCCAAATCGGACGGTTTGGGATTCCAAACCAAGCAAACCAAATATCAAATCCAGCAATCTGATATTAGGTTAGATACATCAATCTGAGTTTTAATGATTCAATAATAGAAAACAGAGATGGTGACACTGATAATGGAGAAAAAAAGATTCCCTTGAGCATCATCCCTCACCCTACGCTGAACGTCCATAATTTAAAGATAACAACAATTTTTGATCTGGGATGATGGATGCCACAATGGCACGACAATGTTTCCATGAATTTTGGTAAAGCACCCAATAAGCATATTTGATCTCGATATACATATTCTGGTGTATCCGAAAGAGACTTCAAAACCATCCACCAGATATTGCCGGGTAATTTGCCTGGGTTCACCTTTAAGGATCTGCAATTGGTCATCAAATGATGGAACGATACATGAAAGCCATTTATATGTAAAATCAGCTACATGCATATAAAATTGAAAAAGAAAAAGAACGCTAAGGCAGCGTTTGCAACATTGTCACTTTTCTTTTTAGAAAAATTTAAAAACAAGAATTCTATTTCTATTTTTTTTACCAGATTTTTGACAACAAAAAATTTGTTTGCTTCATCTTTTCTTTCTTTTTTTTCCTACAACGAGGGCCAGCGACGTAACAAGGGAGAAGAAGAGGGGATGGGGCTGGCAACATGGTCAAGGATAAGAAAAGGCTCGATATCATGAGGCGGTCGAGGGAGCGGCATAGGAAAAAGAAGTGGGGATGGTTCCACACTTCCTTCTCATGTATGTTCTATTGCTGGACCCACATATGTACATTTTTCAATGGTGCTGCACTGAAACAATTGAAAGTTATTATTTAAAATTAAAGAATGTAAGAATCATGTGGCATTTTAAGGTCTAATAAATGATATATTGCTCAAAGACACACTAATAGATGATGATATAAATGTCCCTGAAATATAAGATCTATGATGGCTAGATCTTTTAGGTTTTATTCTCTAGAGTTCTTTTACTCTATCAAATGTTTCTATTTCTTTTCAAGACTTGCAGAATTCAAGTCTAGTTTTCACAAATGCTTTTTGAAATTGAAGGAAATGGAAAAGATGGCAAAGAGCTGCAAAAATGAGCACACATTAATTATCAATCAGAAATCTGGATCGGTTTCAGCCAAAAGTCGCGTTTCCTGATTCCCCAGGCACAACCAAAATTTCAAGTCACAATTAGGGCAATATAGCATTTAAAATTTCTCAAATAAATGCTTACATGGACACTCTTCCCTCTTTCCTTTCCTCTCCATATTTCTTTCTTTTATTTCCTCTAAACTTCGTTCTACTCCATCAAAATTTATCATTCTGTCTTGTTCCCTTATTTTTCCCCATTGCTGACTTGCTATAACAAAGGCAAAACCCTATGCGGCGGACCAATTCCATCTAGCTGAACAAGAACGAAAGGCAAAACCCTGCTTATTGGCACATCCAGTCCCCTAAGATCCATCCAAGAAACCCATTGCCAACACTAAGCTCGAACAGTGATTCCATCATCCTAGCCCCTCAGATCCCTAAAGAAACCATATCCTTCCCTCATCACAGACTTTAGCTTCTGCCTTCAACTTTACATTTTTCAGACAGCAACAAATCACTTTCATTGCTAAGCTTTATTAAAACTCTCCCCTTCATCATCCCCACAAGCAATCTCAGATGCTCAGAAATTACATCATCAGAGGTCCAAAAGAAATCTAGAAATCTATTTGGATAATTATCCTATTTGGGCATATTATGAAGTCTAACAACCAAAAATAAACCTTAATTCAACACTGCTTGCACTTCTTGACAGAGCATACGTCAATGAAATATGATGGAGTGGTGCAAAATTTACATGAAAAACAATTATAAAAAAATTCCATCAAGGATACTTGATGGTATTTTCAATAATTAGACTGTGAACTACATATCGTAAACTTACTACATTTCTTTCTAGACAGTAGTTGTGTTTATAAAATTTTAATAATAAAGGCACTAAAAATCACAATACACAAACGCCCAGATATGAAAGAATCTGTTACATGATGACATGGTGGCCAAAATGTTATGCATTTTGTGGTACAAAGGACTAGGCTCAGACCTTTTATGATTTTCTCGCACATTTAGGGTATCTTCAAGCAAAATGATAAAGCTAAAAGGATGGATAGTTTGAAATTTGGGGTCAGGAAAAAAGTTTTGGTGTAGATTGCCAAAAGCATTATTTGTGGAATTTGATAAGAAGAAAGAATCAGATGTATTTGAGGGAGATAAAGTGTAGTGATGCCAAAGTTAAATCTTCTGGGCTTAAGTAAACTGATTACCAGACTTGTGGCAACCATTTCAATTAACTAAAAAGAGGCTTCACCCGCAAATCCAATAATTCTATTATCAATAAAGCAGTTAGAAATGTTGGAAACACCCTCCCATGGTGCATGGAATAATGTAGATGAGGTATATAGGTGTACATTGAAGGGTTAGTTTTAAAACTTGCTTCATGGGAAAAAAGTCATATGGCTTTTAATGTAATAATTCATTCAACCGCTGAATGATAAAACATCACAATGAAAGGAAGAAAAAAAGTTTTTTTTTTTAAAAAAAAAAAAAAACAACAACAACAAATTCCTTTAAGAAAAACAAATGGGCTAACCTGGATATCAACCTATATTATCAATAACATTTACTGTAGCTTCTAATAATAGAAAAAGTTCTGCTTAAGTTCGTGAAGCCTTCAGCTGAAGTATTGGAGCACTTCATTGAAGGAGATCATAAAATTATGGTTATATTACACAACAACTTTAGACTGTTTTTTACTCATATTTTTGAGAAAAACAATTCTTCCTACCTTTGAAAAAAAAAAAAAGAAGGCATTTTATTTCAAGTAAAAGTTCTAAAAAGTTTACCAACTTTGGAGAGATAATATTATTCAAAAATGAAAACCTGAAGCATTTAACTATTGACAGTGGATAAGCAAGTTCTAAAGGCATCATTTCAAGCAGAAATAAAGTGGTCATGAACTTAAGTTTTAACAGGTCAAAACCAACAACACTTATGTTCAAGTTAGCTGTTTTATCCTTCATTGCCACCAAAGGGCATACTGTGTGTCACAATAGGCGTCTTCAATTAACATACATGCCACACAGAATGTCTTGGATTCTAATATTACAGTTAATATTTGTGAAATATAACTATGATGGAAATTAAGAAAATGCTAAAACAACTTTCTGGATACTTCCAATTTCTGATTAAGTGATGGTCTGTTGCAAAGGATTCAAATGATTTAGAATAAAAGGGGGAACAAAGGCATAATCACCACGAAATAAATGGATAGCACAAATTACCTCTGCCCAAAAACAGCTTCAACAATACTGTCAGCTGTACAAGGATCAATATCCAAGATCGCTTGGATCGCCAGTGTACTCAGCGATTTGTTCCAGTCTTACAGTGATCAAACAATGAGTGTCAGCATCCCTGATGACGGCTGTCTCATCTTCCTTGTTCCTCTCTACCAGGCTTCCAAAGACACCCTCATGCTTCCCGCAGAGCACAAGAACCGGTCCCCCTCTTCTGGGCAGTGCAGTCTCAAGGATCTCCTGGTCCACTCCCTGTAGCAGTTCCCTGCTCCCATCCAATGCAAGATCGCATGTGTTGGGGCCAACAACATCCACCACCTCCCCTTTCCGCAGAAAAAGCTTTCCTCCCATGAAATCCTCACTGATTATCCTAACTCTGATGTGACTTTTGAGCCATCGAACTGTTCTCCCCCTTTCCCCACTGCCACTGTCCGACCTCTGGTGCAAGTCCTCACCTTTTTTCACTTCCTTATCCCTACTCCTCCTCTCCTCCCTCCTCTTGTCACTGCTCCTCCTATCCTCCCTCTTGTCAGTCATCTCCACAATCCTTAACTCATTCAATCTCCTTAAGAATTTCTCTTCCTTTGCTGAGCCTAACTCCACAACCATATCACCTTCAAGCTTAACCTCCTCTCCAGTCTCGAGCAGCTTCAAAATTACCTTGGAGGCTTCTGAGCCCTTCAAAATCTTGCCTTTCATTCCAGCGTGCCTTCCTGATATAACCCTAAGAATCTTCTCCTTCTCCTTTTCCTTCCCTTTCTTCTCCTTCTCGTCTTCCTTCTTCTCCTCCCGGGCAACCCATTGGCCCTTCCGCTTCCTGGGATCGGTCGAGGAAGGGACGTACCCCAACCCTTCGGTGCCAGCCCTCCGCTCATACTGGACGACCTTGGTATCCCCCTTGTTATTCCGGCCGATCCCTTTGCCCTCCGACCACCCATACCCCGCAAGGAGCGCAGCACCAAAACCCTCGATAGGGATGTCGTTAAATTCGTCAAAGCCGCGATCTTCCGGGAGGTTCTTCATGTCTTCCTTGAATCTCCTGAGGATCGACTCCTCCACCGAGGGGCGACGGCTGCCGCCGTCCCCCTCCTGGAATCTAGAATCGTCGGACACGGCGCCGTTGGACCGTAGACTGAGGCCGTAGGGGATGTTGGACGCGGGGGCGTCGCCAGTGGAGGTGTCGAGGACGAAGCGTGTGTCGGCGGCGGCGGCGGCGGAGGGGTCGTCATCGGCGGTGGGAAGGGGGAAGCTCTTCATCTTCTTGGTCGGGCGGAGGTCAGCGTTGGGAATGGGGGGGATGACGAGCTGGGCGGGGGCGTCTAGGGTTTGGGAGGGGTCGAAGACGGTGACATATTGGGGCTTGGGCTCGCCGTTCTCCGCCCCGCCGCCGCTGGCGGCCTCTTTGGGGGGCTTGGGGCGGGAGGAGGAGGCGGGTTTGGAGGAGAGGGAAAAGGAGAGCTTCATTTCTATTCGCGCTTCGAGAGAGAGGAGGAGGAAGAAGGGAGGGGGTGAGGGGAAAAGGAAGGGAACGACGGGGAGAGAAACTAGTATAATAAAGTAGTGGAGGTAGGAGGTACCTGAGGCCGCCGCGGAAGACTATCCCTAATAGCCTTGCTGCGATCGACGCTTGGTGGAAAACTGATTGAAGTAGCAACTCTCCTGGACGATGCCCGGCTCGTATTCGTTTAACAGTTTGATTTATCTGATTTTCACATAAAACAAATGATAATAATATAATAATTTAATTTATGTTTTAAAAAATATATATATATTATGATATATCATCTTTATCTTATAAATACATATTTTTTTTGATAGATAATTATAAAATGCACATAAAATTTATAATAATATATCATAAATATTTTAAATTATATTATATTTTTTATAAAATAAATTATAAAAATTCTCTCGAGTTTAGATATAAATTATACTTACATCCAAAAATTTGAAACATCTATCGTTATATCCTTGAGATTTATTTTTAACCTACAAAAATCCTCGTCTGCATCAATTAAAATAAAGATTAAAAATATAATAATAAATTTTTTAAATTTTTAACTATAAATATAATTTACATCTAAATTCAAAAAAAAATTTATAATTTATCCATTTATATATTTCTCGATAAATAGTTATATTAGTATGGTAATTACTAATATATGCCTTTCGAGAGATTGATCTAACTAAATTTGAGCAATATTATTATCATCAATTTCGTACCAACTTGATTATTAGGTATTTTTTCTTGTTGGCAAATTTTATTTTATATTATTGAATTATACTTCATTCAAATTCAACATACTATCCACTTTGATTTATCACATATATTTTTTTCTCTTTATTTTTATTTTTTTTTTACTGAAAGTTACAAAAGTAGAACACAACCACTAAATTACCATTAATACAAATACAACATCAACCAAATCAAAACTTTAAAATCTATCGGTAGAAAGGATTAATACCGATATTAATAGATCGGCTCAATAGGAGCCATATCCATCTTTCTGGATCTAATTTCTCTACTGATTTATTTATGATCAATCACATGCAGCTATAGCAAATAAAAGGACCCACATCACATATTCCCATATCATGAAATCCCCCACCACATATAGATCAAACAATAATAGCAAGAATTTGTTTTCTTTTTGAAAATCAGATTTAAAAGCCAATTGTGATCTGTGCATGAACTCAAACTCAATTCTGCATTCATGTAGGTATCTCTTCTCTATTTGCAAATCATTTCGCTAAAAGCTAAAGCAATAGAATTCAATCACCAAAATCAATATGAACATGAACACAATATCAACAAAATTTGTCAACATAGAGCATAGAAGGGATTAATACCTACATTTAAGTGATACTCTCCATGACCTACCTCCATCTTTTCTATATAATTTTTCTACTGATGCACCTATAGCAAGAAGAAAGTCCCTCATCAATAAATCCTCCACCAAACATATATCAAATGATAACAGCAGAGTATTTATTTTCTTATGAAAATTAGATTCAAAAGCAAAGTGTAGTTCGTGCTTGAAACTAAAACTCATCTTGGTTCCAACTGAGCTTTGCAATTAAAGCCCTATAAAGACAAACCCACCATCATCTTTTTATTTGTCAATGACTCGTGTCTTTTAGTTCATGCACCAAAGCCAAATTCTATGAGCTCAACACCTCCATTGATGCAATCGCGATTAATAACTGAAAGGCAGTCACCTTCCTTAAAGAAACATAAGCCAGAGACACCCAATTAACAGAGTGACTAAATAAACCTCATCTTTAAAAAAAAAGTCATAAAACAAAGCTCAAGATAAGAAAAAACAGAAGCTAAGAACTAAAACTACGATCGAGAACCATGCGTTTTACATTAGTGAACGCATCATCTCGAAAACTCCCACTAACAGTCTAACTCCTTATTAAAAAAACCTCGTCAACTAATTAATAGTTGGATACTGATACATACACATCTTTACTGCAATTTTAGAAAAAAAAGATAACAACATCAACATCAGTGACGACAATTAGAATGCCATAAAATTTATTCACAAATAGAATCACTCATTTCTACCATCTGATTCATAAATACCACTTTCTGCTAAAAATCATCCACTTCGGTAGGGTCGATTGAAAAAAGCCATAGTAGATAGGCCTGCATATAAACTAACTCTAAGAGAGTTTAAATTATGCCAACTTAGAATAAAAATCGAGAACACTAAGCATGCAGTTTGCTTCGATAAATAAGTTCACTACAACCAACAGAGAACAAAACCAAACAGAAGAAAGACCTGCAAATGTCTTTTTCATCCATACAGAAAACAAAAACAAATAAAGAACCACGTAATTTTCGACGTAGCAAAAAAAAAAATCACAACAGGAGCAAAAATGAAAAAAAAAATAGATAAAAAAATAAAAAAATCCCACTATCACTGCTGAATGAACCATCGGAAATATTATCTGTGTCGTCGTCATTGTCTAGCAATTTTTCAGGTGTAGTGTAATGGTTGAGTTATAATATATCTGAGTGGTGGGTTATTTTGCACTCAATGGTGATAGTGCAACAGAGAGGGTGCGCATTGATAACAGTATGGTGGTTTGACGTCGTCCATGGATGTTGGGTGGCTTTTACACACACACACACAGAGAGAGAGAGAGAGAGAGAGAAGATAAAAAATAAGAAAATTATTGGCTTTTTGGCTAGAGTTAATTGTGAATTATATTTGGTCAAACTTTATAAGATCACTTTATGTTCTTGAGGTAGAAAGGCTTCTAAGAAAACCTAGAGATATCTGGATTTTTAAGGAGATATGTATTGGTCAAATCATTAGAGTAATTAACACACTTGGCACATTCATATTGACCTTTCTGCACTTAATTAATACAACAATATAAAAATTGACAACCATCTAATCCTATATGTCATGTGTAATCCTACATGGCATTTGCTAATGATGTTAAGTGTCAACACTTCATTTACCCTTGAAATGGTGTTTTTCATTTTACTAATAATATTATATAGATGCTCATTTCATTGTCTTTTGACGGTTATTACTAAGCTTTGCGTCTTCATCAAGAATAGTTTTTGCAAATACCGTTTGAATCCACTCATCTTTTCAGATATGAATGGATCCACCATTCTCTACTTGCCATTAAACCGCATTCTCTGCTATTATCTGTACCTTACTGGAACTGGATGCTTTTCCAAGAATCAGAGAGACTGCTTCCAAGGGGAGCTTGTAAGAAGGAACAATTTGGAAAATAATTCACTTTAGACCTTACAGAGCACCGAGTCACGTGTCTGAAAAGCCTCCGGTCCTCTTCCTTTGTTTAGCTAAGAACTTCATATTAGGAACCTCACATGACTCGAAATCGCATTCCTCCTTTTCTTTTTTTCTTCTTTAGATTTGCAAGGAGTCTTCGATTCTACTGACTATGTTTCTCTCTCTTCTTCCTCTTGTTTCCACTAACAATTACTTGGTTCCACCACCACGTTGGTAGCCCAATAGAACAGGCCTTGACTTCCAACCAAGTGGTTCCGGGTTCGAGTCACGTTAATTGGAGCATAGGATTCTTTATTTTCAATCTTTTGTTGGAGCATGTGGCTTGAACGGAACTATAGGATCTTCGTGCTAGCGGCCACCGCATCCTCTTTTATATTTAAAAAAACTAGAGGTCTGTACCAAAATTGAATGAAAATCTATAATAGGAAAGCTAAAGAAGTATCAGCTAAATTCTGTAGCATACTATTCATTAATGTGGATGCAAATCAACAGGAAACTTAAACACTAACAACTGATAAAATAAAGAAGAAGCAAGAGTGTAAGAACAACCAGTAACCAAAGTTTACAAAGAGCCTTATATCCACTCAACTGCAACTAGCCTCTGGATCTCTATCTAGATATTCTCTTGATAGGATTAACTCTTAATGATTCAAGGAAATATAAGAATGCCACTGCAGCATTTCAGAAGATAATTTCTTTCTTTGTTTGTCTGTTGAATCCGTGAATATTTAAGGCAAACTCTGCTGATGCTCTTACATTGTCTTTTCTTGTTATCACTCTCATTTATGTTCTCCATTTTTCACTCCCCTCTTCTCTTCTGATCTTTCCTGTATATTTCTTCCGTAACTTTGATTTAGCATTAATAATTGCTTGGTGGCACCTTGCCTCCTCTTTTCATTTAAAAAAAAGAAATAATAATTACTTGGTTAAATTATTTAGTTCTTGAAAATAGTACTTTAAGCGGTTTGAAACAACTCACTGCACTTGAGCCATAGCTTTGGCAACAACTTCTGCTTGAGACAACTTCTTCCATTAATGAAGTTTCTTCTTGACCTACTCTTTAATTTCGAAAAGAAAAAAAACTTCTCCTATATATGCTAATCAAATTTGGAAGAGCAGATTTTTTCTTTTGACATCTCATAAACTTTAAGCTAGCTTCTAGAGAAAGAACCTCATCTCACGACTGTCGCTTGTCTCCGGTCGACAGTAGAAAGGAGAAGAAGAAGGGAAATAGGAAGTAGAAAACCTATCCATTTGGGGCAAATACGGGGGAGAGAGAAACTTACGTTACTTTTGTCCACATCAGCCAGTCCTACCCACCTGCTACCTCGTGACCTACTTCATCAAGACCATCTAACGAGCGTCATGGTCAAGGTTTGGAATGTTAAATTTCATAGGTTGAATAATTTAATTGTACTAAATTGAAGTACAAGATAAAAATGAAAAATCTCAAAAAGCTCGAGATTTTTTATTTGATTAACCATTTTTTTTTCTCTTGTCCGATCCGTGGACAATTTGGCAAGCTTGAATTCAAAGAAATGCAGGTTGTATCTAACCGATTCACGAAGGACCAGTTTCTTTTCTTCTTCTTCTTTTTTATTACTTTTATCTTTTATGGCAAAGGTGGTAGGCAACTCTATTCCTAGTTCACCTAATGTGCAAAATCGTCGGCAAAAGATCTTCATATATTATATAATTAGCCATTTATATGTGGGTATAATTTTCATCTCAACTCGTGTGTTACGTGCGTGTGTACGCATGCACATGTGTGAACATTTGTCAATGCGTGCTTGTAGGGGTGTATTTGTGTTTTTCGATTAGCGATCAACTCGTGCTTGAATGCAAAATGTTTGTGATCGATATGTGCTATGGAGCTTTTAAGGTTCTCCTCTTCTTAATTTTTCACCTCTTATCCATTACCAAATATTTTTGCCAACCTGCATGCTGCTCGCATATTATAAAAGCATCCAGGCTATGGATCGAGAAGCATAATGTAAAACATTCTCCTTCAACTTTCTTTTTTTAAAAAAAAAAAAAAAAAAAAAGATAAACGTAGTCAGCAGCTTTCATTTACAGCATTTCACCATAAAATTTGCATAGAATGACTCAACTTGCGCTTTCCAAATTGCTTCCCCACTGTTACCGATCACAATACTTTCCTCTTCGAGCAGATTTGACGTTCAACTTCAAACTCGTCATGGACCTTATCCAGCAGAAACTGAACATAATTTGGAGGGCATTCTAGTATGGAGGTAATCCACCATTTGTTGAATCAGAATGATTGCATTATTTAATGGACAATTTATTGTCATTCCATCAACCACTATGCTGGTTTGGCACTTCGTTTGCAATTTAACCGAGTTAAAAGTTTCCAGGTACATTGCCCATCACTTACTCAAGAAGGAAAATTCGATGTTCATTCCTTATCCTATCATCCGACTTGATATTTAGATAGACACAACGACCATGAGTTTTTAAGCTCGAGAACTGTTGTTGCAGAATTTCAGAAGAGAGCGAAGATCTCGCGCTGGAGAGTTGGTTGGGTTGGATCGACCAAGATCACTGAAGAACTTGCAAGAAAAATCCAAGATTTGATGGGGTACTCTTCAATTTACCATCCTTCGATACCTAAGTCAACTGAGGCCTTATAGTGAAAAATAGAAATTCAAAAGACGAAATGAGAGGATGTTGAAGGAGATTCGATCTTCCTTCAGTAAAAAAATCGAAAATTGATTTTAGCAGAGTTTCGGCTCTTTGAATCTTGAGCGTGAGCTTATCTGAAGGTGTACCTACTCTCCCATTTATAGAGAAAATTACTTAGGCCTTAAAAAAAATTTGCTAAGCCATTAGTTTATTGTGGCCAGCTGATTGTAGCTGTTGGCCGTTGGTCTTGCCGGCGATTAGTTGGAGTATAGCTGGAGGAGGGTCGAAATTTAAGTGGAGCGTAGTGGATGTTTGGTTGGTTGTTGGAACATGTCGAGGTTGGTAAATCATCAATCTGGCTTGTATGACTAGGTTGGCAATTTACCGATCCTGATATGAGCTGACTTTGCTGTACTTGACTACGTCGGTATTTTACCGATCTAGTATATCAGAGGTCATTTAGCTAAAGCTGCTAATTACTGACGAGGTCGGCGTAAACCTGATCTCCTACGGAGCTCAACGGCCACTATCCTTCAGGGTAACAAAATATTGGTCTAGTGGTGTGAAGTCAAGTTGAGGTGGATTTGTTATCGATTTTTATTGAGATTGTTTCAAATATCATGGAGGATCGTGTCAGACTGATCTAAGATTCATCGAGATCGATTTTTTATCAATTTGAACCTGATCACTTGGTCAATCTAATTCTGGCTAATATTCTGATCTCTAGATCGGTATTTTATCAACCTGACATCAATCTTGTTGATCACCTATTATCTAAGATGGCAATTCCTTTGATGGTGCCACATGTCTAACAGGGGATGATCGTAGCAACAGGAACCATCATGATTTATGACAAATCTCAAGTATAAATAAGGGATGACCAAACTGTATGTTGTGATCTTGTAAGTTTACCCCTCTGATTCTATCCCACTGTAAGCCTCAGGAACCCTTTAATTTGGATTGATTCTAGGAAGTGTAATAGTTACTCGTTAGATGATGATGGTATTTGCCGATCGGGTGGTAGCGCAGGCAGAATAGGCCTTATGTTTCCATGGAATTGACTCGGGTTCGAAACGTACGCGCGTCGATTAAATGCAAAATCAGATCCATCTACCACCCGACTTGTTAGGATGACGTACTCACCTACGAGTGGGAAGGGTGCACTTTTAGTGCCTGCATCGAACATTCTTTGGTGGGAGGGAGCCTCAGTGGTGGGAAGGGTGCACTCTTAGTGCCCGCATCGAACATTCTTTGATGAGAGTGAGCCTCAGTGGTGGGGAGGATTTGCTCTTAGTGCCCGCATCGAACATTCTTTAGTGGGAGGGAGCCTCAGTGGTGGGGAGGGTGCACTCTTAGTGCCCGCATCGAACATTCTTTGATGAAAGTGAGCCTCAGTGGTGGGAAGGGTGCACTCTTAGTGCCCGCATCGAACATTCTTTGATGAGAGTGAGCCTCAGTGGTGGGGAGGATTTGCTCTTAGTGCCCGCATCGAACATTCTTTAGTGGGAGGGAGCCTCAGTGGTGGGGAGGGTGCACTCTTAGTGCCCGCATCGAACATTCTTTGATGAGAGTGAGCCTCAGTGGTGGGGAGGATTTGCTCTTAGTGCCCACATCGAACATTCTTTGGTGGGAGGGAGCCTTAGGGTGCACTTTTAGTGCCCGCATCGAACATTCTTTGATGAGAGTGAGCCTCAGTGGTGGGGAGGATTTGCTTTTAGTGCCCGCATCGAACATTCTTTAGTGGGAGGGAGCCTCAGTGGTGGGGAGGGTGCACTCTTAGTGCCCGCATCGAACATTCTTTGATAAGAGTGAGCCTCAGTGGTGGGGAGGATTTGCTCTTAGTGCCCGCATCGAACATTCTTTGGTGGGAGGGAGCCTTAGTGCCTGCATCGAACATTCTTTGGTGGGAGGGAGTCTCAGTGGTCGAGGGTAGTTACCCAACATGGGGTTAAGTCTCCATCCCCGCTTCCTTTCTTCTTACCAAAAAAAAAAAAAAAGATGATGATGGTATTTCAACCCCACTTGATATTTCCATGCACTCTTAGTGCCCGCATCGAACATTCTTTGATGAGAGTGAGCCTCAGTGGTGGGGAGGATTTGCTCTTAGTGCTCGCATCGAACATTCTTTGGTGGGAGGGAGCCTTAGTGCCCGCATCGAACATTCTTTGGTGGCAGGGAGCCTCAGTGGTGGGGAGGATGCACTCTTAGTGCCCACATCGAACATTCTTTGGTGGGAGGGAGTCTCAATGATCGAGGGTAGTTACCCAACATGGGGTTAAGTCTCCATCCCCGCTTCCTTTCTTCTTACCAAAAAAAAAAAATGATGATGATGGTATTTCAACCCCACTTGATGTTTCCATAAGGCTATAAGTCATGTTGTCTGCTACACTTAATGTCCGCATCGAATATTCTTTAGTAGGAGGGAGCCTCACTAGTTGAGGATAGTTACGCAACGTAGGATTAAGTTCCCATCCCCCCTTTCTTTCTTCTTACGGTGGGAGGGAGCCTCAGTAGTTGAGGGTAGTTACGCGGCGTGGGGTTAAGTTTCCATCCCCCTTCCTTTCTTCTTACCAAAAAAAAAAAAAAAAAGATGATGATGATGGTATTTCAATCCCACTTGATGTTCCCATCCCCCTTCCTTTCTTCTTACCAAAAAAAAAAAAAAAAAGATGATGATGATGGTATTTCAATCCCATTTGATGTTTCCATGAGGCTATAAGTCATGCTATCTGCCATCCAGGTTGTTGCCAACAAGTTTCTTGTACATGGTTGGAGCCTGATGCCGTAATTCTATATGGACTAATAAAATAGGTGCCATATAAGTTTAAATTGATCATCCTCCCAACAGCTTAAAATTTTGGGCTACGAGTCTATGGCAGGCGACATCGGAGCCATCGCCAGTGCATGGGTGACACGACCTGACCTTTATTGGTCATATAGCATCCGGACTTATCATGTCCCAAGGGTTTCTAGCAGCACTAGGAAGCAAAACTGGGGTTTCTGGAAAATGAGGACAAAACCTTTTGCCTTCTCAAACAGAATCCAAAAGTATGGATCTTTTGATAGAATCAGTTTGGATGGCTTATAATTGACCATGCCATCTATTGAGGATAAATCTTGCTCCTGCCGAAGTCTAGCTCGATGCTCAGTCTAAGATAACTAGTAGCCATAGAAGAGCTTTAGCGGACGGGTCTAAGCCAAACCCTTACAGCCGATCGAACTACTCAGTCGATCGAGCTCCTTCGAACTTCTCAGCGGCCGAATTCCTCAGCGGTCATCTCTCGGCCGAACTTCTAGCGATCGAGCTCCTTCCGAACTTCCAGCGGCCGAACTTTAGCCGCACTCCTCTAGCCAGATGCTTACGAGAGCCGAACTCCCCTCCAAGCTTTCTCTTCGGTCGGACTTTTTCGAAAGCTGGACTCATCCAAGACATCCTTCGAACGGACTTCTTCAGGAGATGGACTCCTCCCTGACACCTCCTTCGGCCGACCGAGCTCCTACCGAACTCCCCAGCGGCCAAGCCTTAGCCACGTACCTCCAGTCGGACGCCTGCAGGAGCCGAACTCCTTCCAAGCTTTCTCTTCAAGAGTCCGAACTCCTCCAAAATGGGTACACGACGAAGGCCTTCAATCCCTCATTCGGTCGGCTCTGCAGCCATCACCATCAGTCCGCCGCAAGCGATAGCGGCCTGCTATCAGGCGGCGATGGCTGTCACCATCAACTTACCGCAGACAGTACCTTCCCATGAGACTGACTCTGTCGAATCTCGAGCGGCCCACTAGCACGCAGCTGCAGCTGTCACCATCAAGCTCCGCTATAAAAAAGACCCTCCAGATACGCTAATCTGGCCAGTCTTTCTGATCTCTAAGCTCTTCTCTTCTTCTCCAAGCTCCAGAACTCATTCCGAGCACTCCATTCCTGTTGGTCAGAGCTGACTTAATCGTCGGAGGATCCTGTCGGAGCCACCCCCACCAGCTCCGGACGGAACTTTATTTTGCAGATCTCCGACAACGACCTCATCGGCCACCAATCCAGCGGACTCCGACGATGATCAGTTTCTGCGTCAACAGATTGGCATTAGAGGAAGGGCCCAAACCTTCGAGGTTTTCTTATTCTTAAAAGAGTGCTTGATGATAATTTCTCTCTCTCCGGAGATCCCTCTTCTTCCTCACCAGAGTTTTTTTTCGAAGAGAAAATACCTTCGAAAGAGAGCTTCGACTCGATGATTGGCGTCCAGCGTGCCAGGTTCATCTACTCCCATTGCAGTCCCAACAGCCCAGGCTCCACCCAAAGCCACCGCAGATATAGAGCAGTTCAACCTGCTGGTCGGGCAAACGACCCCGTTGAGATGATGCAGGCCGTATGACAACCTCTGACGGAGACTTTGTCAGCAAATCCGCCGTGAGGATGCGAGGAACCGACCTTAAGGAAGAGCATCTGGGCATACCAATCGCCCTTAGGAAGGAGAAACGGAGAGCAGAAGTTCTTCCATAGAAGGTTTCACAAGGAGGTCGGAATGAAGTTCAGCTCAAGTGAGGTCGAACTCCCCCCTCGAGTATGTCATCAACTAACCCCCTACAAAGAATTCACAAGGGGCGGAGTGAAGTTCGAGCAAGGAAAGCCGAGCTCCCCCTCGAGCTCGTCGTCAAGGAAGTCCGGATAAAGAAGCAGAAAGTTCTCCAGTTCGATGCAAGAAAAGTCGAGCTCCCCCTCGAGCTCGTCGTCAAAAAAGTTCGGACAAAAGAAGCATGAAGTCCTCCCGCGGAAGCTTTCGCAGGAAAGCAGAACGAAGTTTGGTGCAAGTGAGGACAAACTCTACATCGAACCTCGTCATCGGAATAAAGTTCGGCTCAAGTGAGGCCGAACTCCCGCTCGGGTATGTCACCAAGGAAGCCCCCTACAAAGAATTCACAGGAGGTGGAATGAAGTTTGGGCAAGCTAAGCCGGGCTCCACCTCAAGCTCGTCGTCAAGAAAGTCGGGACAAAAGAAGCATGAAGTCCTTCCGTGGAAGCTTTCGCGGGAAAGCAGAACGAAGTTCAGTGCAAGCGAGGGCCGAACGAAGTTCTCCCGTGGAATGAAGTTCAGCACGAGTGAGGCCGAACTCCCCCCTCAAACCTCATCATCGGAATGAAGTTCGGCGCAAGTGAGGCCGAACTTCCGCTCAAGTACATCACTAAGGAAGCCCCTACAAAGATTTCACAAGAGGTGAGATGAAGTTCGGCCGCGCTCACGACCGCCCCAGGGCAAGCGAGGACTCCCTCTCGAGTATGACTACAAGAAAGTCCCGACAAAGGGGCATGAAGTTCTCCCACAGATTTCACAAAGGGACGGAATAAAGTTCGGCCGCGCTTATGACCTCCATAGCGCAAGCAAGGCCCGAACTTTTCGAGCCCGCCACCAAGGAATTCCCGACTGAAGGGTGCGAAAAAGTCCCTCTCCCGAAAGGCTCCATGACTGCGTCTGCCTCAACGCTCCTCGAACTCAAATCCTCACGGAAGTTAAGAATCTATGGTTAAGATCAGAAGGATTACGGTCTCCCCCAAACAAGCGCAATCGAAATAAGTACTGCCTCTACCATCACGACCACGGCCACGACACCGAGAAATGCATCCAGCTCCGAGACGAAATTGAGGAGCTCGTCAAAAAGGAACGGCTGGATAAATTTCTTCGATACCAGTCTGAAGCAGAAAAAGATCGGCCAAGAGTGCTGCCATAGCCAGAGACGGCAAGGAGCTCGGCACTGCCATAGCCAGAGACCGCAAGGAGGTCAGCCACCTTAGGCCTCATCCACATTGCCCCTGAGAGGAGCTTGGTGTATCAGCGATTCGTCGTCTCCCGACGATAAGAGCTTGCACCAAATTGAGAAGGCCAGCATGAGGAGGTCGTCCACCTCGGAACTTATTGTCGAAGAAACGCGGAGGAACAACGCTACCACGACCTTGAAATACAGAATTTGGGGATGCACTGCTAGTAACTTTCTTTCAATAAAATTCTTTTCTTTCGATAATATTATTTCTGGATGCGAAAACTATGCGATGATAGGGAAGAAGCAGTCAATAATCACCGCGTTAGGAGCAGGAGGAGAACCTCGTCCTAACGCGAGCAACAACCTCGGCTAGAGATAAGATCTCTCCCGAGCGACCAAGTCAACCTCGGTTAGGAACTGAAGGAGGACCTCATGCTAACGGGGGCAGGTCAAAGGCCTTAAAGCTCGGCTGCAGGAGATAAGATCTCCCCCGAGGAAAGCTCGGCTGCAGAAGATAAGATCTCCTCCGAGTGTCCGCTTCAAGCTCGGCTGCAGAGATAAGATCTCCCCCGAGGTGGAAAAGCTCGGCTGCAGGAGATAAGATCTCCCCGAGGAAAGCTCGATTGCTGGAGATAAGATCTCCCCCGAGTGCCCGCTTCAAGCTCGGTTGCAGGAGATAAGATCTCCCCCGAGGAAAGCTCGGCTGTAGGAGATAAGATCTCCCCCGAGCCCGCTTCAAGCTCGGCTGTAGGAGATAAGATCTCCCCCGAGTGTCCGCTCCAAGCTCGACTGCAGGAGAAAGATCTCCCCCAAGTGCCCGCTTCAAGCTCGACTGTAGGAGATAAGATCTCCCCCGAGGCAGAAAAGCTCGGCTGCAGGAGATAAGATCTCCCCCGAGGAACCATGCTCGACTGCAGGAGATAAGATCTCTCCCGAGTGCCGATCGAGCTCGAACCTTAGCTAGAGATAAATCTCTTTCCCGAGCGATCGTGTCAAAACTCAACTGCAGGAGATAAGATCTCTCTCGAGCAATTGAGACAAACTCGGCTGCTGGAGATAAGATCTCTTCCAAGCGAGGATCAAGCTCGACTGCAGGAGATAAGATCTCTCCCGAGTGCCCATGTCAATCTCGGCCAGAGATAAAATCTCTCCCAAGCGACCGTGCCAACCTCAGCTAGAGATAAGATCTCTCCCGAGGAAAGCTCGACTGCAGCAAATAAGATCTCCCCCGAGTACCCACTTCAAGCTTGACTGCAGGAGATAAGATCTCTCCGAGTGAAAAGCTCGGCTGCAGGAGATAAGATCTCCCCGAGGAAAGCTCGTCTGCTGGAGATAAGATCTCTCCCGAGGAAAGCTCGGTTGCAAGAGATAAGATCTCCCCGAGTGCCCGCTTCAAGCTCGGTTGTAGAAGATAAGATCTCCCCCAAGGTGGAAAAGCTCGGCTGGAGGAAATAAGATCTCCCCCGAGGAAAGCTCGGCTACTGGAGATAAGATCTCCCCCGAGTGCTCACTTCAAGCTCGACTGCAAGAGATAAGATCTTCCCCGAGGAAAATTCGACAGCAGGAGATAAGATCTCCCCTGAGGCAAGCTCGGCTGCAGGAGATAAGATCTCCCCTCAAGGAAAGCTCGACTGCAGAAGATAAGATCTCCCTCGAGGAAAGCTCGGCTGTTGGAGATAAGATCTCCCCCGAGTGCCCGCTTCAACCTCGACTGCCGAAGATAAGATCTCCCTCGAGGAAAGCTCGGCTGTAGGAGATAAGATCTCCCCCAAGGCAAGCTCAACTATTGGAGATGAGATCTCCCCCGAGCTTCGATCTGAACTAGCGCAGAGCCTAGAAGAAGACTTCGGCAGTCGCCTTTTCTGCACTCCCTTCCTTCGAGTTTCGAGCTCGAAAGTGGGGGGGCTAGTGTTGGGGATAAACCCGCATTCCTGCCGAAGTCTAGCTCGATGCTCAGCCTAATGATAATCAGTAGCCATGCAGAAGAGCTTCAGCAGACAGGATCTCAGCCGAACTCCCAGCGGCCGAGCTTCTTACAATCCTTTCGCCAACTACTAGTTCGGTTGCCGAGCTTCTTCGGACTTATCAGCGATCGAACTCATCAGCGGTTATCCCTCGGCCGACCGACTTCTTAGCGACCGAGCTCCTTCCAAACTTCCAGCGGTCGAACCTTAGAATCCCGGTGCACTCCTCCAGCCAGATGCTTACGAGAGCCAAACTCCCCTCCAAGCTTCCTCTTCGGTCGGACTTCTTCGGGAGCTGGATTCATCCCAGACATCCTTCGGACGACTCCTTCACTTCTTCACTTCGGAAGAGCTCCAGACTCGAGCGGCCAAGCCTCCCGAAGTCCAACAGCCAGCCGAAACTCTCCAATGGCCCTTCGGATTCCCAACGGTCGAACTCCTCATCGAGCTCAACCGAAGTCCAACACCGAACTCCCCAGCGAGCTTCGATTCTCAGCGGCAGAACTTAGCGAGCCGCGTACCTCCAGTCGGACGCCTGTGGGAGCCGAACTCCTTCCAAGCTTCCTCTTCAGGAGTCCAAACTCCTCCAAAATGGGTACACGATGAAGGCCTTAAACCCCTCATTCGGCCGGCTCTGCAGCCATCACCATCAGTCCACCGTAAGCGATAGCGGCCCGCTATCAGGCGGCGATGGCTGTCACCATCAACTCACCGTAGATGGTACCTTTCCATGAGACTGACTTTGCCGAACCTCGAGTGGCCCACCAGCACGCAGTTACAGCTATCACCATCAAGCTTTTCTATAAAAAGGACCCTCCAGATACGCTAATCTGGCCAGTCTCTCTGATCTCTAAGCTCTCCTCTTCTTCTCCAAGCTTCGAAACTCATTTCGAGCACTCCATTCCTGTTGGTTAGAGCTGACTTGATCGTCAGAGGGTCCTGCCGGAGCCACCCCCCAACGGCTCCGGATGGGACTTTGTCCCTGACGGTGACCTCATCGGTCTCCACTTCAGCGGACTCCGATGGCGACCAGTTTCTTCATCAACACCATCATAACATGATGAATGAAAAGGCAACTGCAAGAGCAGTAAATCAAAAGCACTGCCAACGTGAAATAATGAAATCAAGGTTGAGTTCATGATTGACTCCCATTATGTTAAGCTACCATGATGAGAGGCCAACATATTTATCTACTTTCACGGCCTCCGAAAGCATCTCAAGTCCTACAGCTTCTCCGATAAGGGAGGACACCAATGTGCTTAAGAACTTTATTAGAAATTTTAAATCTTCCATGCTAAGATCATACTCCTATGCTCATATAAAATCAAGATAAAAAATAAATCATATGTTATATCATCGTATATCCAGCATAATGATCCTATAGCCCGTAGCCTACAGAGCTTCTAATCTTTTCTCCTAAAGCGTCTGAGAGCTTCTAATCTTTTCTCCTAAAGTGTCTGATCTTCTTTCTCCTCATCTTTCTCCGATAACGTAGATAATTGATGGAGAATCATTCACATCTTTCAGAGAGTTGGAGAAAGGAATCAGACCATTTCTATTTATACTTGTAATTATCTCTTCTATCATGAGACCTATTCGAATTAGAGTTCTCCAGTCTATTTTGATTAGAAATATGTCTTTTTAATTAATTGGGTTACTGTAATTGATTCAGAACTTGATTAATTGAATCAAACCTAACTAAGTGACAATTAGACTATATTAAGATCCAAATCAAACATTCACTCACTTAGCCCATATTATCATTTAAAAATAACTTTTTGATTTTACCAAAATATTTTAAAATAAATAATTTTTTTTTTTAATTTTTTAAAGTAATAATCTTGATTCAAAATTTTAAAATTGACACAACGAGTGCGCACTTATTAAAAAAATATTTTATCTAATTATTTATTCCTTAAAAAATTCTTTATACTTTGATCAAGCAAAAATCATTAATGTAGATTATGACAGTTATACATCTTAATTGATATACTTTCTTTCATATATTATTATATTAACAATTCTCACTATATCCAGTCTTATACATTGGAGTATATAAGCTATCAAAAATCATAATGCCTATGATAATAGTTTCACTATTATATCATATGAATGATACTTTTGTTTACTTTAATTTTAATAAAAATCAACTATAATGTATACAAGAAATAATTAAACAGAAGTAAATGGTAGTCATTAAACTATTAAAAGATCTCAAAATAAGTGTCTATTGCATATTAAATATCCTAATGATAAATGCTCATAACTTTTACATGTTCTTTAAAGACTTTGGGCACCAAACCTTTAGTCAATGGATCAACTATTATACAAGAAGTATCAATAAAATCAATAGACACCTGATGACTACTAATTCTCTCATTATATCAATGTGCTTATTTATATTGATAACCTTGCCACTATTAGAAAAAAAAATTACAGCAGAATTGACACAATAAATTCTTAGTGGTTTGAAAATAGAATCCATAACTTTAAGCCCTATAATAAATTTTTCAGCAATAGAGCATGTGAGAAAGCCTCATAGCAGCTCATATATTCAGCTTTCATAGTAAGGCAGGCAACAATGCACTATTTTACGCTCATCTATGAAATTGCTTGACTATCCAACAAAAAAGATAACATGTTGTGAACTTTCTATTATTAAGGCAACTAATATAGTCTGCATCTGAATAACCGATCACCTCCAATTGATCAGTAATCCTATCATGTAGTATTTAATTTCCTGAAAATATCGCATGAGCTTTCAAGTGGTCCATATCTAGATCATTTTGATATCTATCAAGCATTCCAAAAGTAAAACTGATATTAAGACGAGTAAATACTTGAGCATACATCAAACTACCTACTATAAATATATGATATATCCTTCATCTGATTTTTCTCAATCTAGTTTCTAGAATACTAAAATTTACTGAATTTATCATTCTTAATAATTAATACTTTACTTGATTAGCAGCTTGACATTCCACATCCTTTTAGGATCCTAGTAATGTAAGTCCTTTTAGATAAGCCAAATAATCTTTTACTTCTATCATGATGGATTTCTATACTAAAAACATAAGAAGCGTCTTTTATATCTTTCATATCAAATTATTCGAAAAAAAAAATTTAGTTTCATGCAAGAGATCCAAATCATTGCTGGCTAGTAAGATATCATCCATATATAGAATCAAAAATATAAACTTACTTTCATTTACCTTCAGATATATACATTGATCAGCAATATTTTTCTTAAATCCAAAAAAAATAATGATATGATCAAACTTTAAGTACTATTATCTAAAAGCTTGTTTAAGACCATATATGAATCTTTTTAATTTATATACCAATTTTTTACTTTCTTGCACTAAAAATTCTTCAAGCTGTTTCATATATACCTCTTTCTTTAAATCTCTATTCAAGAACGTAATCTTGACATCCATTTGATATAGCTCTAAATCAAAATAAGCTACTAATGCCTTAATGATTCTGAATGAATTCTTTTCAAAAATATAAGAAAATATTTCATGATAAGCAATGCCCTTTTTTTGAGTGAATCCCTTTGTTACAAGTCTAGCCTTATATCTTTTGATATTACTTTTAAAATCTCATTTTGTTTTAAAAATCTACTTACAATCAACAAGCTTAAATCCTTCAAGCAATTCAACAAGTTTTCAAACTTGATTTTTATTCATGAATTCCATCTTATCTTTCATGGCATCTAATCAAAGTTTCAAATCATCGCTATTCATAGCATTCTTAAATAAAACTGGATCATCCATCATCCTAATATCATGATCATATTCTTGTAAGTAAACAATATAATCATCTGGAATGATCGATCTTCTAACTCTAGTGGATCTCTGTAATACTCCAGATTCATGTCATTATTATAATTATTTTCAATTGAATCAGGTTCATTAACAAATTATTCGAAAAGTGGTGTAACAACCATCTATTGATGTTCTACAATCTCTGGTTGAACTAGTTCATGCGGAACATCTCTAAGTATTACTGTAATAGAAAAAGATTTTTTTTATTTTCTCTAACACCGTATTATGCAGTTCATCACTTCCACTATTTTCACCATCCTTAATGAACCTAGAAGTTTTAGTTTCAATAATTATAGTAGTGTATGATAGATAATAAAATCTAAAATTCTTTGATCTTTCTAGATACCTAATAAAATAACAACTAACAGTTCTAGGATCCAATTTTTTTTCTTGTGAGTTATATAATCGAGCCTCTGCAGAACAATCCCAAACATGTAAATATGCTAAAGATGATTTCCTATCCATCCATAATCCAAAAGGAGTTTTAGAAATGGCCTTACTAGAAATCCAATTTAGGATATACATAGCAGTTTTCAAGGCTTCTCCTCATAAATTTAAAAATAATGAGGAATTACTTATCATACTTCTCAACATGTCCATCAAAGTACGATTATGCGTTCCAGCCATACCATTTTGTTGGATATTTTCTAGCATAGTATACTATGCTATAATGTCATGTTATTTAAAAAATTTGGCAAAAGATTCAGGATCATGGCTAGATTTATCATATCTACTGTAGTATTCACCATCCCTATCAGATTGCACAATCTTAATTTTTCTATCCAATTGATTTTCTACTTCGGCTTTGTAAATCTTAAAGGCTTTCAAAGTTTCAAATTTTTCATATAATAAAAAAACATAACCATGGCGTAAGAAATTATCAATAAAAGTAATGAAATATCTTTGCCCTCTAAAATATGATGAAATATAGCCATAAATATTAGTATGTATCAATTCTAAGAGTTCTTAATTTCTGATGACATATCTTTTATGATTTTTAATTTATTTTTTTTAAATTTAATCAATATACATTCTAAAATTACTAAAATCTAGATTTAGTAAAATACTTTTCTTAATCAATATAGTCATCCTTTCTTTTAATATGTGACCTAATCGCATATGTCACAATATTGAAGAATTTTTATTCACAATAACATGTTTAATTCCAACATTGATATTTAAAGCAAGTAAAAATTGTACCAAAAAAATTCAAATTCATTTTATACAATCCATTGAACAATGTTTCAATACCAACCAAAATAGAATTTTTATCAATCTAAAATTTGAATTTAGAAAGATAACTAAAAAACTTTATAAATGATAAAGAAACTAAATTCTTAGATGTAGAAGGAATATAAAAGATATTATGTAGATTTAAATAAAATTATGAATTTAGATTCTCTAAATTAATTTTGATTTAATTATTTGATGAATAATAAAATTAAATTTTTATTTATATTTTAATTATAATAAATTTTTAACTAATTATGATCGATAGGCTTCATATTATCGGACCATATCCCTCGACCTAAATTTGGAGCATTCTAATGGCCTAATTTCTCAAAAAAAAAAAAAATGCATGAAAAACCGTACGCCAATCCGTCGATACCGATCTTCCCCATGTACGCCAATCCCAACAACATTTCAGGGACACAAATCTTTTTGAAAGATAATTTCAGGTGTCTTGAAATTTTGCAAAGGTGATTTGAGAATTGAGCCCAGAAAGTATAAAAGAAGAGAAAGGTTTAAACATTAAGGAAATTATTCCTGGAAACAGGCTACATTGATAGTTGGTATAAAGATTTAAGGCCTAGTGGTGCAAACAATCTCGCCTCTCTTTGAGACTGGAGAGGCTCTTTGTAAGATTGGGGACTCAGAGTCAAGATGGCTATTATAACAAAATCAGATTTGCAAATGACTCACAATTGATCAACTTTGGTGTCCACCTTATAGAGCTTCACCCACCATCTTATGACCATGAAAACAACAAAGGACTAATACTACTTCACAGCCAGAGCTTTCAGAAGATGACAATAGCCAGCATACATGGATTTGGCAGCTGGTGATGTAGGATGGAAAAATCCATCATCAGTCTCCCGCCGTATGCTGGGTAAATCCACTGCCAGAGCTCCTGTCATCACCAGGATGCAAGAGCCTGCATGCATGACACGGGGACCTCTCAGACTTGATTCCTATGGACATGGCTGAATAGAAGCGTTGAAATTGATGCAATCCTACAAACAAAACTAGATTTAAAAGTAAAAAACTAGATTTAAAAGTAAAGGAGAAAGGCCTACCTGACTAATAAACTAGATCGAAGATGTTAAAAGTAAAGGAGAAAGGCCTACCTGACTAATAAACTAGATCGAGGATGTTAGGAATGCATCATCCAAAGAATCAAACCAGAAAACCCAGTTGCTAGATGGAGTGGCATAGAGTACCATCACAAGCCTCCTTTCACTTTTTGTTTGTATAGTGACAAAAATTAGAAAAGCATGAATACAAGATGCTTCTCACCAAAAGTTTTTCTCACAAAAAAATTGAAAGCTAAAACATATTTGACATCACTTTTATTTATTTTCTATTTTAAAAATAAAATCTTAAAAAAAAAAGAGAGACAACAATATATTTGGTACTATTGTTTTTCATTTTTAGCATTATTTCTAGAAAACATAGAAGTGAGAAATTCTTGTGATCACTAGCTAAATTCCCCCACCATCATTGCTGCCATCACAACCTCTACCACCGTCACGACCATCATGGGACCTAGCAACCGCCACTACATCATCGGCACCCCCACCACCACGGTTGTCAAGGTCACAACACTACCACTGTCACTACCTTAGGCCCCATTATCATATTTACCTTTTTAAAAATAATTGACTCTATCAAACATATTTATATTTTTAAATTTAGAAATAAAATATAAATAATTTTCTTTTCAAATGAATAAGGAAAATGAAAGCAATGCCAAATAGCACCCAAGTTTTTTAGCTTCTCCCCTAAAAACACCTTTTTTTTTACTTTTTCATCTTATAAAAGCATTTTATAAAAATTTTGTTACCAATCTTGTCCAAGAAAAGCCTTTTTCTTTAAAAGTAATAAAAAATATTTTTAAGCAACAATAATCACATCCTACACTGGATCCAAAAATTGTAATAAGTACAAGGATAAACAACATATTTGATAACATTAAACATAAACTCACTTTCACAGTTCAAAACATGTGCCCAAAGTATCTACCTTCATTATGATCAATTTAGAAAAAAAAAGAGAGGTTCTCCACTGATAATTATCATGCACTATAAGACTAATCATAGAGTTTTTAACTTCCAACAACAGAAGAAAGAACAGTAATTCCAAATAATCACAAGACATCAAGTTTAAGAGAGAACTGTCTAGCCAGAGACTCCTCCACAAGAAAGCTTCAGTGAGGTTCTAATCATCTTAGCATCGCTTACTATTCCTCAACAATTGTTCCCTTCTCGCTCACATAGATACCATCCAAGAACTTCCTGATGTCTTTGTTCTTCACATGGCATTTCTGCTAGCACAAAAGCATCAAATCTTAGTCTTTGAAGAAGAAAATACATGAAAATATATGAAGCACGTGGCAAATTACTAATCTGATATATTTAAAATGACTGACCTGGTTGATAAGGGCAGCAGAGCGAGAAACAAGTTCAATATCATTCCCATCAAGGACAAGCTCATCCTTGACCTTCTCAGACCGAACAATTTTCACTCCCTCGAGCATATCCACCTTCCGCACCTGTACAAATAAAAGATAAAACTACTTGCGACAAGGATGGAGATGCTAAGAAAACTATTAAATGAAACATATGAATCGACATCCAATCGACATTCAATTTAAGCATCCCAAAACATCCAGACTTGCTGAGGCACTTATTCAGAACTTAGTTCCAGTAGAAGTGTGGCTTATGTTTGAGATGAGTCTGTTTTATCTATATGCATTTTTGTTGAAAAGACACCTAACCAAGGTTATCAAGTGATACAATGTTGTTGTTGTTGTTCTGTTTGGGGGAATGGGGATAGGAGCTTGACAGATAATCAGCTGTTCTAATATATGTATTGGAGTCAAGGAAAACTTACAAAAAGAAAATAAATATGAAAATGCCCCTAACACATTTTGGAACCTCAATTATGTCACATTGAAATGCAAATTGGTAAAGTCATCATCAAATGAGTGTCATCAAATATAAATATAAATCTGGAAAAATATAGTAGTTCAAATTTGATCGAACTTGTTGAACTCATTTAACAAGAGTTAATAATGCACAAACCACCAAGGTAAACTACAACTTAAACCTATCTTAGCGCCAGATAACAAAACCCACATGCTGCTAAATTACATTAAGATCGCATTGGTGAGAAAGAAGCTGTCATGTGGTTGGTAAATACTGTTAACTCTAGACAATTGTGTGTGGTATGGGTCTGGTTCAAGTTACACATGGTGTAACTCTATAAACAATGACACCTTTTTTGAATTGAATGATAAAGGTCCCACATCGACGGTCCAAGCCAAAAGATATGATCTACTACCTCTAAAGTGTTTATACATCACAAATTATATGATTTGGAGACCCCAAGCCTATACGTCAAGTGATTAAAAGACATCTATTATTTCAAGTTATTTAAACTTTCCAATTTTTTATCAGCCAATGCACAAGTTAGGAGCCTCCAAATTACATGATTTATGATATACAAGTAGTTTAGAGTTAATAGATCATATTCAATGGCTCATATCATCAATGTGGGATCCACATCATCTAATTTAAAAAAAATATGTAACTCTTATAGAGCTACACCAAATTTAACCTAAAACTAACCATATATATGCATACGTATATATGCATGTGCGTGTACGCACGCACACGAGCGCGCATGCGTATATATGTATATACACCAACTAATCCAATAGAAGTTATATTAGGAATTAAAAAAAATGCATAGGTGAAAGATTTTCAAAAGGCAATCTTTTTCGAACTCAAATGATTGATCAATTAAATATAAAATGTTTGATCAAGTTCAAGAAAATTCTGCAATTATTTTTACATATCACAAGTATAAGATTTAGAAGAATAAAAACATGGCATACAACGGGTTTCAATGGCATACATCCAACCATATTCTTCTTATAATTGGCACATACATACATCAACTTTCTGATAAGCTAGATTGCATATGCAAACTCTTCAGATAAAGTTGGAACCAAGGTTCACCATCTTGGTACTGGACCACATACCAGTACCATCCTATTATAATGTTGGTACGAGATACGGTATGAGATGGTGGGGCATACCGAGTGTCTATATGGTATGAGACTATGTAGCAGTTTGGCACCGATACATCAAATCTTGGTTCATACCATCAAAATTTTAAGATGTATTTAATAAGCATATCAAAGAATAAAAGGGGGAAAAATGATTGAGGAACATCAGAAACTAAAGCAAGTAATAAAATATCCGTTAATGGCCTGTTTGGATGGCCGGGTATGTTAGTCATTGGATAATGCCCACTCAGATTTTCCTAAAGAAAGGAAGAAACAAATGTTCTGAGAGAAGTACTGGGATCAAGACTAACCAGAGCCCGAACATCCCTGAAAAAAAGGATCACGAGTTCCGAGTGAGAGGTGATTTTCCTTGTGCATGCGGCTAGGAATAAAGTTTCCTATTATAGTTAAAACTCCCTCCGCATTGCATAACTACTCCTCAAACTCTTATTTTTAGCCATATGAGGATCAAACCATATTGTATCACCAGAAAATGATCTGGCTTCCAAACATGGCCTTAAGATATTGAAATATGTAAAAAAAAAATTGTCACAGAAAGATGCAGATATATCTTGCTTTTGATTTGAGATCCTAACCAAACCAACAAGTGTTAGCATACCTACAGGTCATTTGAAAAGGGCAACTTGACGACACATGGAAAATAAGGCAAATCATCACCAAGAATCTTATTAGACCACAAGCCACAAGAAGCTTGGCAGTTGTAGCACTCGCATATGGAGCACAAACTAATCGGGTGCTAACAAGTCCAAGATACAAAGGAAAGAAAACGTCCCATAATTAGAAGTAGACTCTACCATTGCTGAGCTAAACAATTGGGGGATAAAAGTAAAGAAAGAAAAGAAAAGAAGAAAAGAGACGAGAGCTTAAACCATGCAGCTACTTAAGATCGGTAAAATCACTGGCTACAAAAAAATAAATGACATAACGAGTCATTTTAGATCTTGTTACTTATCTCGAACTTAAGTTGTACAAACATCAAAAAAAAGTTGCAATTACAAGATAAAAATAGGGGGGAGGGGGATCAGACATCATTCCAATCGGGAATTGCATAAAAATAATTAAAGCAGTCAATTTCGCCATCAGGACTTCACAGTTTTACCAACAAAAAATGCATCTCGAAATTAAAAAATCAAATCCCTCAATCCCATATATTATAAACAGGAGATGGATTCTTTCGGGGGGAAAAAACAATACAGAACAAGCGAAAAACGGGGGGAATAGATCGAGGGAGAGGAGACCTTTTTCTCGCCAAGGAAGTTGCGGATCTCGATGGAGGAGTTGTTGTTGGTGATGGAGGCGTTGATGGGGAAGTGGGCGTAGACGAATCGCATCTTGTAGCGGTACCCTTTGGTGACGCCGGTGATAAGGTTCTGGACGTGGCTGATGGCGGTGCGGATGGCGGCGGTGGTCTTGCGGGAGCCGAACCAGGCATCGACTTTGAGCTTGCGGCCGCCCTCGATGAGCTGGAAGTCGAGGTTGAGGTGCTTGAAGTTACGGGTCAGCTTACCGCGGGGGCCCTCCACCTCGACCACCTTCGCCTTCACTCGCACCGTCACCCCCTCCGGGATCTCCATCATATCCGTCGACAGAATCGTCTTCATCTCGACCGCGCGAGATCGGACTCTCTCTCTCTCTTTCTCCCCTTTTGCCGCCCCCGCCGATGCGATGTCCCTGATGGAGGATGGAAAGCCAAAGATTTATACCTGGGTCTCATTTTCTGTTGTTTGGGGGCCGCCGTAGGGACAGGGATTAGGGTTTTGAGTGCCATTGGGTTGTGATCGTGGCCGTACGGGTGGTATTGGATGGTCTGGATTGATTTTGATGGGTATGAGGGATGGGTGGTAGATGTGCTGCGCGGTTGATGCACCGTGTATCACAATGTTAACTGGCATCCGCATCGTGAGGCAAAGCCAAATTGTTTCTAATCGTGAAAAATTTTCATTCTTATGAACTAATTGCAGCCTAACTACGATCGGGTGCCCATTGGCCTAAATCCCATCGTCTATGGGTTGGCTGGAGTGCAAAATTATTTTTTTTAAAAAAAAAAATCTGGAGAATTTGAACCATAGAGGAATGGAATTGATATCAGCCTTGCTTAAACAGACATGATGCCATGGGAAATCCAATAAACAGGTCCTAAGGGATGCATTTAATTTATGATTAAAATCAAAATTAAAATAAAAATTAGAATAGCCATGTCCTCCAACAAGTTTGGTTCATCCATATCCTCCAATGTATTTGGTTCGTGATTAAAATTAAAATTAGAATCAAAATAACATTTGAACAGTGAGGAAGAGTAGGAATTGAACTTTTCAAAAATTAGGATATTCCTATTTTTTTCATAGAATCAGAAGGATAATGAAATTCTCTCCAATTAAATAGCTAAAATAAGAGACACATTTTCATTTCCATTCTCAAATTAAACTCTTCCAAACCAAACATATCCTAAGCGAAATCACTCTTTTGTCTGTACAATCCATTTCAAATTTGATGATACGAGGTCCATGGGCAAATAGATTGGATTGGAGGTCTCCTTGGCCATGTTGTTTTATTTTTATCTTGGTAAAGAAGATTATAAGAACTGGTTCCTTTGGACCCGATTTATCTTGAAGCCAACATCCCCTGCCGACTTCACCGGAACAACAAAAAAAATAAAATAAAATAAAATAAATGAAGAAGACTTCCATAAGAAGTCTTCTCCTTCATCTCCACCAACTCTTAAATGGAGTTGGAATCTACCTCAGAGCCTCCCCTCCAGCTCTATATTAAGAAAAAAAAGCCTTCTCTCTTCTCCATCAAAGAATCAAGATTTAATCGATGGGGATCGTTGGAGTTTCTTCTTAGAGGTTGTTAGTGTGCCCGCCTTAATTTCTTACCACAACCATCATCGGAGTTCAAGGTAAGCCCCGGCTTCTCTTTTTCTCTTTCTTCCCTTCCTTCCCTTGCCAGTGCACACAACCGTCAACCATCGAAATCATCAAAAAAAAAAAATCTTGAATCTTTACCCTATTTCAAGTGTTCCGCCCTTTCTTCTTGGCTTTTCCATCACCGATGGTCACCACCAACCACCGATTTGGCTTCTCTAGATTGTGGCATCGCAACCCCAGTTATCGCCAACCATCAGCCAGCAACTATAGTCTCCAATCCAAGAAACAAAGGAGGACCTTATGGTCCTCTATTTCGTTAAAAAGAAAAAGGAAGAGAGGGACATGGTCCCCTCTTCCATGAAGAACAAAAATGAAAAAAAAAAAAGAAAAAGCAAAAAAAAAGAAAAAAAAAGAAAAAGAAAAAGAAAGAAAAAGAAAAGAAAAAAAAATAGAGAGAGAGATGGTTAATTCGGTGAATCGAGTTTTTTTTTTTTGATTGAATTCAATTTAAATAAGTCTAGATCAACTCAAGCCACTTATATCCGATCTAGAAATTGATTCAAATCTGAATCTAAATCCTAACCTAGGTTGGGCCAGATTAAAGATTTTTCTATTTATCTTAATTTCTCTAGAATTAAGAATTACTAAAACTTATTTGATATGCTAGAGCCTTTAATACTAGAAAAATATTGGATCTAGAGATCGGTTCGAGAGAATCATAGAATTTTGGGTCTGATCAATAGATAAGTTTTTTTTATCTTTGAGTTTATTTTTATACATATTTATATATTTAAAGTTAGATTTTATATATTAAATATTTAAAATTTATTATAAATTAAAATTATAAATTTATTTATGAAAAATGATTGAAAAAAATTGGATCAAGCATGATGACACTTTTACATGTTACAATTTTGAAATAGATGATTTTTCATAAAATTGCATGATATCTAAAAAAAAATTATATTTATTCATCGATGCATGAAATCTCAAATAAAAATTATTTTTATTATTTTTTTGGATTATATGAAAATTGAGTTAACACTATTATAAAATAAGCATTTTTATTTATAAAAAATTAGTTATGATAAAATCATGAGAAAAATTCTCTAGTTAGATTATAATTTGGATCTAGCCAACAAGACTGATCATTGACCACACATTAAAAACATATTTTTTTTGAGCCTAATTAGTTAGCTCTAATCGCTGGTAGAGTTAGTTCTTTTAGACCTAGCTAGTGAGGCTGATCACTGGTAGCATGCCAAATGATCGGATATTTTTCATTCAGGATTAATCTTTTTATCCTATAATGGGATGAATTATGACCGTGTGAACTAGAGCTAGTTTTTATTTTGGACCTAGCCTGTAGGGTTGATTATTGATAGCACGCCGATAGATTGGATATTCTTCGTTCGGGACTAATCTCTCTTAGACTTTGTTATGAGGCTGATTGTAGCCATAGTTAATGAAGATCGAAAAAATTTTTTTGGCTTTTACTGATGTGTATGGTATGCTTTTAAAAAAAATTATCTTATTATATATTATTGATAATTGTTATATTTGAAAAGTATTTATGCTTGATCCCTCAGAGATAATTGGTAACTTATTGAACCTGTAAAGCTTACCTCCTCTTTTTTATTTTTTTCAGATCCAAAAGAGTATATTAGGCTTGGAACTAAGCAGTGAGGAGACCTCGCATATTCTTTAAGATTTTGCCCTAAGAAGTGTATTGCATCATGTGCCTAATTCGAGTGCTAGATTCAAAGCGTGATAGAGTGATATCAGAGCTTAGGTTTAAGATAACTAAGGACTGAAATTTAAGTGATATTTGAGCTTAGATTTAAGGTCACTAGAGATTGTGGTATAAGTGATATGGAAGCTTAAGATTATGATTAGTCAGAAGTATGACTTAAGTGGTATTTAAGTTTAAGGTTATGATTATCAAGGATGTGACAAAATAATATTAGAACTTAAGGATATGATCACTAAGCATTGTGATGATATTGATTCATAAGATTTGGATGGATAATTTATATCTCGTATTATAATTTGAGGAATAGATAATCTATGATTTTATTTGTTCAAAAGTTATATAGCAAATTTAAGAAATTCGATGGACGTAGATCAAAGTGCGCAGTAGAAGCATGGTAATTTAAATTATTTAAAATTAATTAAAAATTTTAATTTTAATAACAGGGGATTCGAATTTCTTTTTCAGCAAGAGGTAGGAGGTCAAAGATGGAATAGAAATTTAGTTCACCTAAGTTTATCGGCTTTATAGTATACTAATTTCGAGAATAAAATTACTTTAAGAGGGGAGAATATAAGAACCCATCTCTTTGGACCTGGTTCACCTTGAAGCCAGCATTCCTTGCGTACTTCACAAGAATAAAATAAATAAATAAATAAATAAGACTTCCATAAGGAATCTTCTCTTTGCTCCCGATCAACTCCTAAACGAAGTCGAAATCCACCTTGGGGAGGAGTGAAACTCCTTCCTTCTAGCTCTATATTAAAGGAAGAAGCCTTCTCTCTCTTCCCCATCAAAGAATCGAGACTTGATCGGTAGGGATCGTCAGAGTTTTTTCTCAAAGGCTATTAGTGTGCTTGCCTTAATTTTTTACTGCAACCATCATCAGAGTTCGAGGAAAGCCCCAGCTTCTCTTCCTCTCTTCTCTTCCCTTCCTTTCCTTGCCAATGTGCACCATCGTTGATTGCTGAAATCATCAAAAAAAATATCTTAAATCTTTACCCTATTTTGGATGTTCCACCTCTCCTTTTTCTTGGCTTTTCCATCGTCAGTGGTCACCACCGACCACTAGTTTGGGTTCTCTGAGTTATGGCATCGCAACTCTAGCTATCGTCGGTCACTGGCTAGCAACTATAGTGTCTAATCCAAGAAACAAAGGGGGACCTCATGGTCCCTATTTTGTTAAAAAAGAAAGGAGAAGAGAGGGACATGGGTCCCCTCTTCCATGAAGAAAAAAGAAGAAGAAAAAAGGGAAAAAAAAAAAAGAAAAGAAAGAAAAAGAAAAGAAAAGAAAAAAGGAATTAAAATGAGAGAGAGAGAAAGAAAGATAGAGAGATGGTTCTAATTGGATGAACTGAGCTTATTTTTATTGGACCCAATTCAATTAGATCTAGGTCAACTCGAGTTACATAGATTCGATTTAAAAATTGATTCAAATATAAATATAAACCTTAACTTGGGCTGGGTTAGATTAAAAGTCTTTCTATTTATCTTAATTTTTTTGAAACTAAGAGTTAATAAACTTATTTATTGTACTTGAGTCTTCAATATCGAGAAAATACCAGATTTAGAGATAGGTTTGAGAGGATCATAGAATTTTGGATCTGATCAATAGGTAAGTTTTTTTCTCTAAATTTATTTTTATAAATATTTACGTATTTAAAATTAGATTTTATATATTAAATATTTAAAAATTACTAAAGTTTGAAATTATGATTTTATTTATGAAAAGTGATTGAGAAAAATTAGATTAAACATGATGATACTTTTATATGATACAATTTTGAAAGAAAATCTTTTTAAAATTGCATGATCTTTGAAAAAATTATATTTTTCCATCAATGCATAGAATTTTGAATAAAAATTATTTTTATTATTTTTTTAAAATATATAAAACTTGAGTTGATACTGTTATAAAAATAAATATTTTTATTTATGAAAAATTGGTTGTGACAAAAGAATGAGAAAAACTCTTTAGTTAGACTATGATCTGGATCTAGCCAACAAAATTGATCATTGGCCATACGTCAGAAACATATTTTTTTTAGGCCTAACTAGCTAGTCAGGACTGACTACTAGCAGAGTTAGTTCTTCTAAATCTAGCCAATAGGACTAATCACTGGTGTTGGTGCAGAAATCCGTCGCCGCCGGAGGTCGCCGCAATCGAGGCCGCTGGGCGCCGCCGGGGACCTGCAAAACGAAGTCCCGTCCGGAACCGGTGGGGTGGTGGCTCTGGCAGGACCCTCCGACGGTCAAGTTAGTTTCCGGCCAATAGTAATGGAGTGCTCGGAATGAGTTCCGGAGCTTAGAGATGTGGAGGAGAGCTTAGAGAGTCGAGAGTTCAGAGAGCTTAGCCTTAGTATGTCGGGAGGGGTCCTTTTATAGCGGAGCTTAGTTGATGGTGACGGCTGTGCCGTCTAGCAGAGAGTCATCGAGCAGCATGGAGTTTGGTACGGGGAGGACGGAGGCGTCGTCCGGTAGATCGTGGGAGCCATACCGGCGAGTCGTGGGCCGCATGGAGTCCGGTACGGAGAGGAAGGCGTCGTCCGGTGGATCGTGGGAGCCATACCGGCGAGTCGTGGGCCGCATGGAGTCCGGTACGGAGAGGAAGGCGTCTCCGGGATCGTGGGAGCCGTCGTGGGCCGCATGGAGTCCGGTACGGAGAGGAAGGCGTCGTCCGGTAGGATCGTGGGAGCCATACTGGCGAGTCGTCGGCCGCATGGAGTCCGGTACGGAGAGGAAGGCGCCGTCCGGTCTTGCTGCAGGCGACAGTTCGTCCAGATGGAGTTCGGACTTGTAACAGAGTTCGGCCGAAGGGGGAAGCTGGGGGAGTTCGTCTGGCTGAAGGGTCGGCCATCTGTAGAGTTGCCGAGGAGTTCGACCGCTGAGAGGCCCGAAGAAGCTCGGCTGGCCAGTTGAAGGACTTCGGTTGCTAGTTGGTTCGGCCAGGGCTCGCTGAGGAGTTCGGTCGAAGGAGTTCGGCTGCACGGGCTCGCCTGGGGTCGGTCCGAAGGAGTTCGGCCGTGGGAAGTCCGAAGGAGTTCGGCTGCATGGGCTCGCCTGGGGTCGGTCCGAAGGAGTTCGGCCGTGGGGTCCGAATGGGTTCGGGCTTCGTAGGAGAGTTCGGCTGAAGGGAAAACCCGGGAGGAGCTCGGATGGCCGAACGGGCGTCTGGGAGGAGTCCGTCTCCCGAAGAAGTCCTGCCGCTTGGAGTCCAAGGAGCTCGGCCGTCAGGAAGTTCGGCTGGCGGTGGGAGTTCGTTCCTCTAGGCAGTTCGGCCCGGACCTTGGCGCAGGGGAGTTCGGCCTCTAGGCAGTTCGGCCGTGGTAGGGGCTCGGCTGGGCCTGGCGCCTGGCGCTAAAGCTCTTCAGCGGCTACTGGTTGCATTGGGCTGAGCGTCGGGCCGGGCTTCGGCAGGAGCGGGATTTATCCCCAACACTTAGCCCCCCCACTCCCGAGTTCAAAAATTGAAGGAAGGGAGTACCAAAACAGGCGACTGCCGAAGTCTTCTTCCAGGCCTCCGCATTTGTTGCAGCTGAAGCTCGGGGGAGGTCTCATCTCCAGCCAATGTTGACGCTGAAGTTGAAGCTGAGGCTTGGGGGAGACCTCATCTCCAGTCGATGTTTGGAGTTGAAGTGGGACTCGTTTCCAGCCAAAATTGGTGAAGCTGATGTTGAGGCCGGAGTCAATGTCGCCCCCCGTGGTCAGGGTCGGAGTTGACATTGCCTTCATCAACCGAAGTCGATTCGGGGGAGACCTCCTCTTTTGCAGTCAAGGTTATGATCGCTTGGGGGAGATCTCGTCTCCCGCTGATGCTGACACCGAAGTTGAAGCTGAGGTCCGAAGGAGACCTCGTCTTCTGCAGTGAAGCTTGCCGTAGACTCTGGGGCTCGGCCTTGGACCTTGCTCACGTTCAGGACGAGGTTCTCCTCCTTGTTCCTAACGGGCTGTGGGGGCACATGGGGACCGTCGTCCTCGAGCTTCTCCCCCCATCCCGTCCTTGGTGAACGGGGCCTTCGACTTTGCTCACGCTAGGACGAGGTTCTCCTCCTGTTCCTAAGCCGGCTGTGGGGGCACATGAGGACCGTCGTCCTCGCTTCTCCCCCCATCCCGTCCTTTGTGGACGGGGCCTTCGACTTTGCTCACGCTAGGACGAGGTTCTCCTCCTGTTCCTAGCCGGCTGTGGGGGCACATGAGGACCGTCGTCCTCGCTTCTCCCCCCATCCCGTCCTTTGTGGACGGGGCCTTCGACTTTGCTCACGCTAGGACGAGGTTCTCCTCCTGTTCCTAGCCGGCTGTGGGGGCACATGAGGACCGTCGTCCTCGCTTCTCCCCCCATCCCGTCCTTTGCGAACGGGGCCTTTGACTTTGCTCGTGCTAGGACGAGGTTCTCCTCCTATTCCTAGCCGGCTGTGGGGGCACATGAGGACCGTCGTCCTCGCTTCTCCCCCCATCCCGTCCTTTGTGAACGGGGCCTTCGACTTTGCTCGTGCTAGGACGAGGTTCTCCTCCTGTTCCTAAGCCGGCTGTGGGGGCACATGAGGACCGTCGTCCTCGCTTCTCCCCCCATCCCGTCCTTTGTGAACGGGGCCTTCGACTTTGCTCACGCTAGGACGAGGTTCTCCTCCTGTTCCTAGCCGGCTGTGGGGGCACATGAGGACCGTCGTCCTCGCTTCTCCCCCCATCCCGTCCTTTGCGAACGGGGCCTTTGACTTTGCTCACGCTAGGACGAGGTTCTCCTCCCGTTCCTAGCGGGACATTTCCGCTCGCTTCTTCTCTTTTTCTTTTTTTTTTTTTTTTTTTCAGCGACCCTGAAACGATAGTGTCGAGCAACAAGGTTTTATTGAGGGAAACTATTGGTGGTACATTCTCAGGTTTTCTGAGTTCCAAGGTCGGGGAAGCGTTAGTCCTCCGAGCTCCTTTAGGCGATAGGTTCCAGGTCGGACGACCTCTACCACTTCGTACGGACCTTCCCAATTTGGGACGAGCTTCCCTTGACTCTGGGGCTGAGAGACGGCTGCTCGTCGGAGCACCAAGTCCCCAACTCTGAACGCCTTGCTTTTGACTCTGGAATTGTAATACCGAGCCACCTTCCGTTGGTAGGTGGCCATCCGGATGCGGGCCGCCTTCCCTCTTTTCTTCTAGAAGGTCGAGGTTGGCTCTGAGGTCCTGGGGGTTGAGTTGCTCGTTGAAGCCCACGATTCGAGCAGATGGAAGTTTGAGCTCGATCGGGATGACTGCCTCGGTGCCGAAGGCCAAGGCGAAGGGCGTCTCGCCGGTCGGTACCCTCTGCGTTGTTCGGTATGCCCAGAGGACGTGGTAGAGTTCGTCTGCCCAGGCCCCCTTTGCCCTGTCGAGCCTCGTTTTGAGGCCTTGCAGCAGGGTCCGATTGGTCACTTCGGCTTCCCCATTGGCTTGCGGATGAGCCACCGATGTGAAGTGGTGGGAGACGTTTAGTCCTTCGCAGAACTCGGCAAACCGGGCTCCAGCGAACTGTCGCCCATTATCGGTTATGAGGGCTCGGGGCAGACCGAACCGGCAGATCAGCGTCTTCCAGACGAAGTCCTGCACCTTGGCCTCGGTGATCTTCGCTAGTGGTTCCGCCTCGACCCACTTGGTAAAGTAGTCAATCGCGACCAGGAGGAACTTCCGTTGTCCGGACGCCGTTGGGAAAGGGGCCGAGGATGTCCATCCCCCACTGCGCGAAGGGCCAGGGTGCAGTGAGCGGAGTGAGTTCGGATGCCGGCTGCCTTTGCACGCTGGCGTTCTTCTGGCAGCGGTCACATCTCTTCACGTATTCCGTGGAATCACGAAGTAGGGTTGGCCAGTAGTACCCTTGCCGAAGTAGTCTTTGCGATAGGGATCTGGCTCCCGCGTGACTTCCGCAGAGTCCTTCGTGGACATCCTGTAGCGCGATGCAGGCCTCAGAGGGTCGGAGGCACCTCAGCAACGGGAGGGAGTACGACCTTTTATATAACCTGCCCTCGTACAAGACGTAGCGGGAGGCTTGACTCCTGAGCTTCCGAGCTTCTCTCCGGTCGTGAGGGAGGACCCCTTCTTCGAGGTAGGCGATCAGCGGGATCGATCCAGCTGGGCTCGAAGTCCGTCCGCAGGACGGCCTGAGGTTCCTCGGTGGTCGGGCACTTCAGAGTTTCCAGAAACACCTCTTTTGGTAGTTCGGCCGGGGCAGAAGGTGGCCAACTTGGAGAGGAGGTCGGCCCTTGTATTCCTCGGTCCTTGGGATGTGCCGAATGTCGAAGCTGTCGAAGGCTGGTATTAAGTTCTTCACCTTCCCGAGGTACATCACCATGCTTTCCTCCCGCGCCTCGTAGCTGCCGCCGACCTGACCGACCACCAACTGGGAATCGCTATAGACTTGAAGCCGACCCACCTTCAATTCCCTGGCTATCTGCAGCCCGGCTATCAGCGCTTCATACTCGGCCCCATTGTTGGTTGTGGGAAACTCGAAGCGCAATGCGTACTCGGTGACGATCCCCTCGGGGCTAACCAGGACCAGCCCTGCGCCGGCCCCGCTAGAGTTGGATGAGCCATCCACATGCAGAACCCAGGCGCCTTCAAGAAGGTCGGCCCTTTCTTCAGGGAAGCTCGACCGCCACAGCTCGGCTTCGTTGGGGCCTGGTCTCCCTCCGATGATAGTCTCGCTTGATTCAAGCTCGGCTTCAACTGGTGCGGTGCATTCCAGCACGAAGTCCGCCAGTATCTGAGCCTTGATCGATGGCCTGGGCCGGTAATTGATGTCGAACTCCGTGAGCTCGATCGCCCATTTGGCGATTCTTCCTGAAGCGTCTGCTCGGTGGAGGACGGCTCTTATTGGTTGGTCCGTGAGGACCGTGATGGTATGCTCCTGAAAGTAAGGTCGGAGCCTCCTGGCTGCGATCAGAAGACAGTAAATTAGTTTTTCTAACTTGGAGTACCTGGTCTCCGCGTCCCTCAAGGCTCGGCTCACGTAGTAGACTGGTTGTTGCGCCTTCGCATCTTCCCTGACCAGGACAGCCGCCAGGGCCATTGGAGAGACAGCTAGGTATAGGAGCAGCCCTTCTCCAGGTTCGGGCTTTGCCAGCAGTGGGGGCGCGCCGAGGTAGTTTTTAAGCTCCTCGAATGCCTGTTTGCACTCCGCTGTCCAGCAAAAATCTTTCGGTCGCCTGAGGACCTGGAAGAAAGGCAGGCACCGCTCGGCCGACCTCGAGACAAAGCGGTTCAGGGACGCCACCTTCCCAGCCAGGCGCTGAACTTCCTTAATTATTTTCGGGGCAGTCATCTCCTGGATGGCTCGGATTTTCTCGGGATTTGCCTCGATTCCGCGTCTCGACACCATGAATCCTAGGAATTTTCCGGAGGTCACGCCGAAGGCGCATTTGGTCGGGTTCAACTTCATCTTGTGCCTCCTAAGCGCATCGAAGGTTTCTTCAAGGTCGGCGAGGTGGTCCGTCGAGGCTCGGCTTTTGACTAGCATGTCGTCCACGTACACCTCCATGTTGCGGCCGATCTGCCCCTTGAAGACCTTATTGACCAAGCGCTGGTAGGTGGCTCCTGCATTCTTGAGTCCGAAAGGCATGACCCTGTAACAGTAGAGACCTCGGTCAGTAATAAAGGTGGTCTTTTCTTCATCTTCGGGCGCCATGCGTATCTGGTTGTAACCAGAAAATGCGTCCATAAAAGTGAGGAGCTCGTGGCCCGAGGTTAGCGTCCACCAGCTGATCGATCCTCGGCAGGGGGTAGCTGTCCTTTGGGCAGGCTTTGTTCAGCTTCTTGAAGTCGACGCACATCCTCCATTTGTTGTTTCGCTTTTTTGACGAGGACCACGTTCGAGACCCAGGTCGGATAGTTGACCTCCCGGATGAGTCCGGACCTCGAGGAGCTTATCCACTTCTTCGGCTACCGCCTTCTGTCTCTCTGGGGCTTGGTGGCGCAACTTTTCTCTGATGGGTCGGTGCCTTGGGTCGATGGCCAGCCGATGCTCTATAACATCGGCGTCGATCCCTGGTACATCCGCTGGGGCCCAGGCGAAGACGTCCGCATTCCTTCTGAGGAAAGCGACGAGCTGTCTCCTAACCTCGGCCGCCAAGTTGGAGCCGATCCGCACCTCATGCCCCGGGTCTCCGTCGTGTAAGGACACAGGGACGAGGTCTTCCGCAGGTTCGCCCCGTTCTTCAGTGAGGTCGTCGCGGACGTCCAGCCCATCAACAAGGCAAGGGTCGGGCCGGTCTCCCCCGCGCAGGGCAACTGAGTAGCAGTACTTTCGCCAGGGCCTGGTCTCCTCTGACCTCGCCGACTCCGTGGCTCGTCGGGAATTTCATCTTTAAGTAGTAGGTTGACACAACCGCCCGTAATGCGTTTAGGCCGGGTCGCCCAAGGATTGCATTATAGGCGGACGGGGTCTTCACGACCAGAAAGTCGATCCGCGCCTTGGCCAATTTTGGGGATTGGCCCGCCGTCACCGCCAAAGTCACCATGCCTTCGACCGGAACGGCGTGTCCGGCAAATCCTACCAGGGGGGAATTTACAGGCCCTAAGCGGGTGTCAGGTAGGGACATTTTTAAGAAGGCATCATAAAACAATATGTCCGCCGAACTTCCATTATCCACCAAAACGCGGCGTACATCATAATCAGCGACGTTTAAAGAGATTACAACCGCGTCGTTATGTGGAAATCGGATCCCTTGGGCGTCTGCCTCGGTGAAGGTCACGGGCTCCGAGGTCCTCTGCCTCTTCGCCGGTCCCTCGGATTCGTCGGTCTTTCTCCGCTGCGGTCCTCCCGAGACGGTGTTAATGACGCCGAGAGGCGGCCGATCCTCCTGCCGATCCTCCTCATCCGGCGGCAACATTCTCGGCCGATCTTCCCGCTCTTTAGGTTGTCTTTGCAGGAATCGGCCAAGCCTGCCCCGCCGGATCAGCTCCTCGATTTCATCCTGGAGCTGGATGCACTCCTCGGTATCGTGACCGTGGTCACGGTGGTAAAGGCAGAACTTGTTGGGGTTGCATTTTCTGGGATGGGAACGCATTCTCTCCGGCTCCGGAAGTCTTCCCTTGATCTCCAGCAGCACTTGAGCCTTCGAGGCGTTGAGGGGGGCGTAGCTGTGAAAAGCTGTGAAAACGCCGCCGGAGGGGAGAACCTCTCGCGCGGAGAGATGAACCTCGTCGCGGGGGAGAACCTCGGCGTCGGGGGGAACTTCGGCGCCGGAGGGGAACTTCGGCGTCGGGGGGGACTTCGGTGTGCCCTTCCGTCGGTGGCTTCCCGCCCCCGAGCCTGAGGTGGAGTCCGGGCTCGCCCGCGACCAGGCGGAGTTCGGGAGCGCGGCCAAGCTTCGGTGCGCTTTCTTTCTTCGGCGGGCCTTCCCGCTCTGCCTACTCGTCGCTTGTCGCGAGCTTCATTATCCTTGGCCTCAAAAGCCTCCTCTGCCCGGGCATAGCTTTCCGCCCGAGCTAGCATGTCAGCGAAATCCCTGGGATATTTCTTTTCCAGGGAGAACAACAGGTCGTTCTTCTGAAGGCCGCCCTTGAGCGCGGCCATAGCAACCGATTGGTCCAGGTTCCGGACTTCCAGCGCGGCAGCGTTGAACCGGGTGACGTAAGCCCGGATGGGTTCCCCCTCTTTTTGCCTGATGGCCAACAAGGAATCCGAGCCTCTGCGCGGCCGTTTGCTGCTGACAAAGTGGGCCGCGAATTGTTGACTCATTTGGTCAAATGACAGGATGGTGCCCGGCTTAAGCGCCGAGTACCAATTCCTGGCCGCTCCTTTGAGGGTAGAAGGGAAAGCCCGACACAGGATGGCATCAGGCGCGCCATGGAGCAACATCGTAGTCCTGAAAGCCTCCAAATGGTCGACCGGGTCGGTGGTCCCATCGTAGCTTTCAAAATGCGGGAGCTTGAAGTTCGGCGGTACCTGTTCCTGCATAATTTTCTGTGAGAAGGGAGGATCAGTGCAAATATCGTTATCGTTACCGCGGGAGGAAGGAGTATGACGAAGTTCTTCTATGCGTCGTCCCATCTCCAAGAGCCTTTGATCCAGGAAGTCTTCACGATCCTTAATCCCCAAGGTCTTCTCGCGGAATAGGTGTGAAGCTTCTCCCTGGGTCGAGCCGCGGTCCGAGCAGGGGCTCCTTGCCGGCTGCCCTTCTCTCCCGAGGGCCGGAGGTCGGGTAGCCCACATCGGTCGCTCCTGGACTGGGTTCCCGGGCTCCGGGGAACCCCGCGCCGGTCGAGTGGGCGCCGGACCTCGCGAATGCGTGGCCTGCACTGCCCGCACCGCCTCCGTAAGATCGCGGACCTGCTGGGCAAGCAGGTCGAACCGCTCCGCATCTACCGCAGGTACGGAGCGGGCCCGTGTCGCCGGGGCCGGAGTGGGAGCGGACGGACCCGAACGGGATCGGGCCGCGGAGGCTGCCGACCTCCGGGTCGAGGCTCTCCTGGGGGGCATTTTTCTTTCCAGAAAAGGGATACTGAAGAGGGAGAAGAGAGATCCGGAGCAGGGGAAGGAAATCGTCGCCGAGCACTCCTTTAAGAACAAGGGAACCTCGAAGGTTCAGCCCTTCCTTCTAGCGCCAATCTGTTGGTGCAGAAATCCGTCGCCGCCGGAGGTCGCCGCAATCGAGGCCGCTGGGCGCCGCCGGGGACCTGCAAAACGAAGTCCCGTCCGGAACCGGTGGGGTGGTGGCTCCGGCAGGACCCTCCGACGGTCAAGTTAGTTTCCGGCCAACAGTAATGGAGTGCTCGGAATGAGTTCCGGAGCTTAGAGATGTGGAGGAGAGCTTAGAGAGTCGAGAGTTCAGAGAGCTTAGCCTTAGTATGTCGGGAGGGGTCCTTTTATAGCGGAGCTTAGTTGATGGTGACGGCTGTGCCGTCTGGCAGAGAGTCATCGAGCAGCATGGAGTTTGGTACGGGGAGGAAGGCGTCGTCTGGTAGATCGTGGGAGCCATACCGGCGAGCCGTGGGCCGCATGGAGTCCGGTACGGAGAGGAAGGCGTCGTCCGGTAGGATCGTGGGAGCCATACCGGCGAGTCGTGGGCCGCATGGAGTCCGGTACGGAGAGGAAGGCGTCGTCCGGTAGATCGTGGGAGCCATACCGGCGAGCCGTGGGCCGCATGGAGTCCGGTACGGAGAGGAAGGCGTCGTCCGGTAGGTCGTGGGAGCCATACTGGCGAGTCGTCGGCCGCATGGAGTCCGGTACGGAGAGGAAGGCGCCGTCCGGTCTTGCTGCAGGCGACAGTTCGTCCAATGGAGTTCGGACTTGTAACAGAGTTCGGCCGAGGGGGAAGCTGGGGGAGTTCGTCTGGCTGAAGGGTCGGCCGTCTGTAGAGTTCGGCCGCTGAGAGGCCCGAAGAAGCTCGGCTGGCCAGTTGAAGGACTTCGGTTGCTAGTTGGTTCGGCCAGGGCTCGCTGAGGAGTTCGGTCCGAAGGAGTTCGGCTGCACGGGCTCGCCTGGGGTCGGTCCGAAGGAGTTCGGCCGTGGGAAGTCCGAAGGAGTTCGGCTGCATGGGCTCGCCTGGGGTCGGTCCGAAGGAGTTCGGCCGTGGGGCCCGAAGGAGTTCGGGCTCGTAGGAGAGTTCGGCTGAAGGGAAAACCCGAGAGGAGCTCGGATGGCCGAACGGGCGTCTGGGAGGAGTCCGTCTCCCGAAGAAGTCCAGCCGCTTGGAGTCCAAGGAGCTCGACCGTCAGGAAGTTCGGCTGGCGGTGGGAGTTCGTCCTCTAGGCAGTTCAGCCCGGACCTTGGCGCAGGGGAGTTCGGCCTCTAGGCAGTTCGACCGTGGTAGGGGCTCGGCCTGGCGCCTGGCGCTAAAGCTCTTCAGCGGCTACTGGTTACATTGGGCTGAGCGTCGGGCCGGGCTTCGACAGGAGCGGGATTTATCCCCAACAACTGGTAATATGCCGATGAATCAGATGTTCTTCGTTGAGAACTAATCTCTTTGTCTTATCATGAGGCAAATCATGACTATATGAACTAGAACTAGTTTTTCTATTGGGCCTAGCCAGTAGGACTGATCACTGGTAGCATGCCAATGGATCGGATATTCTTCATTCAAGGACTAATCTCTTGGATCTTATCATGGGACTGATCATGGCCATAGTTAATGAAGATTGAGAAAAAAAATTTGATTTTTAATGGTGTGCATGGCATATTTTTTTTAAAAAAATTATCTTGATGTATATTAATATTACTAAATTATTATATTTTGAAAAGTAATTATGCTTGATCCCTCAGAGATGATTGATAACTTACCGAGCTCGTAAAGCTCATTCTCTTTACTATTTTTTTTTCAAATTTAAGAGATCCTATAGGGCTAGGGATCGAGCAATGAGGAGCATAGGATCTTAGAAGATATTAGTTTGATTTATTTTTTATAAATATTCATTTGATTGTGATGAGATATTGGTGTGCTATATTTTTGAATTAATAAAAGCATAGGTTTACTTTTGCCACCATTATCGAGTTGGATTAGATGTGATTATGTATTGATAAAAAATAGACGTCGTATATTTTTTAGAATCAGATTTTAAGAAGTGTACGATCATCACGTGCCTGATCTGGATACTGGATTCAAGGCATGATAGAGTGGTATTAGAGTTTAGATTATGATTATTTAGAATTATAATATAAGTGACTAGAACGTGATAGAGTGGTATTAGAGCTTAAATTTAAAGTCACTGAGGATTATAACATAAGTGATATCGATATCAAAGCTTAAGATTATGATTAATCAGAATTATGACTCAAGTGGTATTTGAACTTAAGATTATGATCACTAAGAACATAATAAAAGTAGCGGAAATAATTTAAAGTTTAGATTTTAGATCAATAGATATTTTGATAAAATTTATGCATAAATATTACATGATGTGTATAGTAGAATTGGATGAGTTAAGTTTTGGATTTCAATAAATAGGGTTGACCCTAAGACAAAATGAGATAATTGATATGTTGTGTTGTGTATATTTATTCAATGGTTATTTGGATAATTTTTAAATTCTAAACTTGATATTAGTGAAAATCATGGTGATTTTTATATTTTGATGTTAATTGTTTGATCATTATAATTTTAATTTATTAGAAAAAAATTGTTTAGAGCATGGCCTACAGGAGAATTTCATTGTATGAGTGAGAAATATTTTTCGAATATTAAATATCATGTATAAAACTCACATATGATGAAAAATATATTTAATTTTATTTTTTTGATAAAAATATATTTAATTTTATTAGTAGATTGGATATTATTATGAGAACATGAATCAAGAATAACAAAACTTAGAGTTATGATCACAAAGGATAATGATAGAAGTGGTTCATAGAATTTGGATTTCAATAGATAATTTTTATCCTGATTTATAATTTGAGAGTTCAACAAATTTATGATCTTATTGGTTTAGAAGTTATTTAGTAAACTTGAGGTATTTTTTGGATTAAATCAGAGTGTACAGTAAAAGCATGATGGTTTAAACGAAGGTATTATAGTAATGGATTTGAATTTATTTTTCAATAAAAAAAGTTATATAGAAGTTCGATGATAAGATAAGAAGTTCGTATCTTTAAGTTTTCAACTTTGCAGTATGCTAATTTTGAGAATGAAATTATTTTAAGAAGAAAAAAATGTGAAGACCTAATTTTTTTATTAAAAAATCTTGCACATATCTTAAAGCCAAAAAAAGAGGGAAAATAAAGACGTGAATGGGAGGAGTTCTTCTCCCATTAAGCTTCTTCTTTCGATCCAAAAGAGAAGTCCTAACTCCTCTAAAACTTAAATTTTTCTTTATAAAATCGAACCCCTTTCTCTTCCATGGATTTTCATCACTAAGATTCATCTTTTTCTTTCGGTTTCTTCCAAGTTCATCTCATTTATTGCTTCTAGTTTGAAGGTATTTTGCTGGTAGATTTTGTGGTTAAAAGGTCCTTAAGAACCCATGTAATCCCTTGAAAACTTCCTCTTTGATTTATCCTTAAAGTTTAGACTGAGATTTTAGGTTTTTATTTATTGATTTTTGAGAAATATTTGGGATTCCAAAATCCCTATTTTGGCTATCTGAGTTTATCTTTTCAGTACTGTTCAACACTGTCTCTCGCCAACGAGCTTCGATCGAGGAGTCATGGCTGCATTGCCATAGATTAAACCCCCGTTCGCTCGATTCGGATGAGATTTTCATGGCATTAGGAGGAAGGAGAAGTGGGGATTCATGGTCCCTATTCCACCTAATAGAAGAAAGAAAAAGGGACCGTCCTTTGTTCCATGGAAAAAAAAAGGAAAAAAAAAAAAGGAAAAAAAGAAAAATTAAGAGAAAAAAGAAAAGAAAAGAAAAAAAGGAATTAGAGAGAGAGAGAGAGATGGTTGATTTGATGAACCAAGTTTTTTTTTGATTGAACCCAATTTAAATAAGTCTAGGATAACTCGAGTCACTTATATCTGATTTAGAAATTGATTCAAATCTGGATCTAAATCCTGACTTGGGCCGAGCTAGATTAAGATCTTTCTATTTATCTTAATTTTTCTAGAATTAAGGGTTAATAAAACTTATTTAATGTGCCAAAGCCTTCAACACCAAAAGAATACTAGATCTAGGTTTGATAGGGTTATAGAATTTTGAATCTGATCAACAGGTAAATTTTTTTTTATCTCTGAATTTATTTTTATACATATTTACGTATTTAAAGTTAGATTTTATATATTAAATATTTAAAAATTATTAAAATTTAAAATTATAGATTTATTTATGAAAAGTGATGGAGAAAAATTGGATAAGCATAATGATACTTTTACATGTTACAATTTTAAAAGAGATAGTTTTTTTATAAAATTACATGATATCTGAAAAAAAATTATCTTTATCCATCGATGCATGAAATCTTGAATAAAAAATATTTTTATTATTTTTTTAGATTATATAAAAATTGAGTTAACATTGTTATAAATTAAATATTTTTATTTATAAAAAATTGATTGTGGTAAAATCATAAGAAAATTTTTTTAGTTAGACTATGATTTGGATGTAGCCAACGAGACTGATCATTGGCCATACGTCAGAAACATATTTTTTTTAGGCCTAACCAGTCGGGGCTGATCATTGGTATAGTTAATCTTTTTGGGCCTAGCTAGTGAGGTTAATCACTAGTAGCTACAGAGCTGTCAAAATTGACCGATTCAATCTGGCCTCAATCCTAATCTACGTGAACCGGACTGGACTTGGCCCATTTATTAAAATGGGCTGCAAAAATTCAACCCAGCTCTAGCCCACGTGGGCTATAGGTTAGGGTTGGGCCAGCCCACCACTATTTTTTTTTCTAGGGCCGGTGCAGGCGGGCACCTTGAACACCTCCACCATGATGTCGAGCCACCCCTTCCGCCCCTCCACCTTCCCGTCTAGCCGCACCTTGCACGCCTTGGCCCGTGCCACCATGAACCCCAGCGCCCGTCCCACCTGCTCCAACCGCTCCACATTGGCCTCTGCCGACCACCTTGACGTGAAGACCGTCCCCGCCCGACGCTGGCTCTCGAACAGGTTCGACAGGTCGGACCCCTACGACATCGCCAATATCAACTCAAACACATTGTAGAACCTTAGTGAGTCCACCTCCTTTTCCCCTTCCTCCTTATTTGGCGGAGATGGCGGTGTTGCTGCCGAAATTAAAATCAGCGACGAGATTGCACGGGAGAAACCCTTCTAGAACCATAGGAGCCGCACGATGGTCGGGATGGAGATGCGCTTCTCCGGATCGGCGACGAGGAGGCGGGAGACGAGGCAGCGGGCATCGGTGGAGAACCAGGGTGGGATCTGATACTCGACATTAAACACCTTGCGGTACATCCGCATCAGGTTCTCCTCCTGGAAGGGAAGGAAGCCGGCAAGGAGGACAAAGAGAATGAAGCCGCAGGACCAGAGGTTGGCCCTCGTAGCCGCGCTTCCATAGGTCCTCCGGTGCGACGTAGGCCGGCGTGTTGCACTGGGTGTGGAGGAGGCCGTCCTGGCGGAGCTGCTCCGGGAGTGCAGAGAGCCCGAAGTCGGAGACCTTGAGGTTGCCGGCCTCGTCGAGGAGGAGATTCTTGAGCTTGAGGTCGCGGTGGGAGTGCCGCGGCTGCGGTAGAAGTCTATTTTGACAGCTCTAGTTCTTTATTCAGTACTAATTTTTTTTTATCTTATCATGAAATAAATTATGACCATACGAGCTGGAACTAGTCTTCTTTTTAGGTCTAACTAATAGAGCTGATCAAATTGGATATTCTTCGCTCAGAAACTAATCTTTCTTGGATCTTCTTATGAGACTGATCATGATGATAGTCAACAAAGATTGAGAGAAGATTTTTAGCTTATGCATGATATATTTTTTAAAAAAAATTATCTTATTATATATTATTAATAATTATTAAATTTAAAAAATATTTATATTTGATCCCTCGGAGATGATTGATAACTTACTGAGTCCATAAAGCTCACCCACTTTTTTCTTTTCTTTTTTTAGATATAGAAGAACATATTGAGCTTGGGACTGAGAAGGCCTTGCATATTTTTTAGGATTTTGTCCTAAAAAATATGTAGCATCACGTGTCCGATTTAAGTGCTGGATTCAGGGCGTGACAAAAATACACTTATTGGTATAGAATTTGGTTGATGCCGAATCAAACTGGAGTCGAGGAAGACGAGGTCGCCGTCGGTGACCTACAAAATAAAGTTCCATCTGAAGTCGATGGTAGTGGCTCCGGTAGGATCCTCCGACGGTCAAATTAGCTCTTCTGGCCAACAGAAATGGGGTGCTTAGAGAGGAGTTCGGCAAAATTTCGGAAAGAAAAAGAATGCTTAGAGAAAACGTATCTGGGGGTCCCTTTTTATAAACGGAGCCTATTGTAACTACCTTGATTAATGACTGTCATAACCGTCCTTGATAAATGACAATCATGATTGTCTTGATAAATGACAATCATAATTATCTTAATGAATGATGTTTGTGATTGTCCTGATAAATGCCAATTATAATCGTTCAATTGTGGGATTGCCTATAGAAATCTATCTGAAGGAACGATCCGGAAGGAGCTCGACTCCTATAGGAATCCGACCGCTGGAGGAGTTCGGAAGAAATTTGGCTTTCGTAGAAGTCCGACTGGAGGAGTTCGGAAGGAGTTTGGCTTTCATAGAAGTTCGACTGCTAGAGGAGTCCGGAAGGAGTTCAGCTTCCGTAGAAGCCCGACTGCTGAAGAAGTCTGAAAGGAGTTCGACTTCCGTAGAAGTTCGACTGCTGGAGGAGTCCGAAAGGAGTTCAGCTTTCATAGAAGCCCGACTGCTGAAGAAGTCTGGAAGAAGTTCAACCACTGAGAAGTTCGGTTGAGTTTGGTCGCTGGGTAGTTTGGCCACTGAATGAGTCCGGCTGCTAAAAAAAAATTTTTCGATTGAAGCTCTTCCATGATTACCAGCTGCATTAGGCTAAGCGTCAGACTGAACTTCGGTGGGAGCAAAATTTATCCCCAATAATAGTCCCCCCACTCTCGACTTTAAAACTCGAAGGAAGGGAGTACAAAAAGGGTGATTGCCAAAGTTTTCTTCAGGGCTCTGTACCTTATCTTCAGTCGAGGTTGAAGGTGTAGTTAAAGCTTGAGAAAGATCTTGTCTCCAGTCGAGGTTGAAGCTCGGGGGAGATCTTGTCTCCAGCCGAGGTTGAAGTTGTAGTTGAAACCTGAGGGAGATCTTGTCTTCTATTGTTGTTAAGCATAATGGGGCCATCTTCGGGGCCTCTTCTTTCATTCCATCTAAAATGACCGAGGCCTTCGACTTTACTCACGTTAGGACGAGGTTCTTCTCCTATTTTTAACGGATTGTGGGGACACATAAGGACCATTGTTAGGATCTCTGCCTCCATCTCATCTAAAATGAACGAGGTCTTCGACTTTGCTCATATTAGGACGAGATTCTCCTTCTATTTCTAATGGGCTATGGGGGTACATAAGGGCCGTTGTCAGAGCCTCTCCCTCAATCTCGTCTAAAATGAATGAGATTTTCAACTTTGCTCATGTTAGGACAAGGTTCTCCTTCTATTCCTAATGGACTATGGGGGCATATAAGGGCTGTTATCAGGATCTTTTCCCTCCATCTCGTCTAAAATGAACGAGGTCTTCAACTTTGCTCACGTTAGGATGGGGTTCTTCTCTTATTCCTAATGGGCTGTGGGGGTATATAAGGATCGTTGTCAGTGCCTCTTTCCCCATCTCGTCTAAAATGAACAAGGTCTTCAACTTTACTATCACGTTAGGATGAGGTTCTCCTCCTATTTCTAACGGATTGTGGGAGCACATAAGGCCGTTGTTAATGCCTCTCCCTTCATCTCGTCTAAAATAAATAAGGTCTTCAACTTTGCTCATGTTAGGACGAGGTTCTCCTGCTGTTCCTAACAAGCTGTGGGGTTACATAAGGGACGTTGTCAATGCCTCTCCCCCCATCTCGTCTAAAATGAATGAGGTCTTCAATTTTACTCACGTTAGGATGAGGTTCTCCTCCTATTTCTAATGGGATGTGGGGGCATATAAGGGCTATTGTTAGGGCCTCTCCTTCCATCTCGTCTAAAATGAACGAGGTCTTCGACTTTGCTCATGTTAGGAAGAGGTTCTCCTCCTGTTTCTAACGGACTGTAAGGGCACATAAGGATCGTTGTTAGGGCCTCTCCCTCTATCTCGTCTAAAATGAACGAGGTCTTCGACTTTGCTCACGTTAGGATGAGGTTCTCCTCCTGTTCCTAACGGACTGTGGGGGTATATAAGGGCCATTGTCAAGGCTTCTGCATCCGTTAAGGTTGAAGCTCGAAGAAGATCTTGACTCCAGTCGAGGTTGACTCTGACGCTCGTGAGAGATCTTATCTCTAATCGAGGTTGACTCGGATGCTCGAAAGAGATCCTATCTCTAGTCAAGGTTGAAGAACTTCGACCTGCTCATGTTAGGACGAGGTTCTCCTTCTATTCCTAATATGGCCACTATTGATTTCTTCTTCTCTGTCATCACATAGCTTTTGCACCAAAAAATAATAATATTAAAAAGGAGAAATTTTATTGAAGAAAAATTACTGGCAGCACGTTCCCAAATTCTTTGCATTTTAGGGTCGTAGGAGCATTGTTCCTTCGAGTTCTTTCAGACGATAAGTTTCGGGCTGGACGACCTCCTCTATTTCATGCTGGCCTTCTCAATTTGGAGCAAGCTTCTCTTGACTTTGAGACTGAGAGATGATGGCTCATCAAGGTACCAAGCCCTCCAGGAGGCAGTGTTGATGATGTCAGAAGGTGGCCGACCTCCTTGTTGTTCCTCCATTATGGATGGTTCTGGCTACAGTAACGTCCTTGGCCGATCTTCTCCTGCTTCAAGCTGACGTCGGAGGAATTGACCCAACCGGCCCCTCTTGATGAGCTCCTTGATTTTGTGTCGAAGTTGAATGCATTCCTTAGTATCGTGGCCATGGTCACGATGGTAGAGACAGTATTTGGTTCGATCGTACTTATTTGGGGGAGACTGTAATTCTTCTGATCTTGGTAGCTGACTCTTAATTTCCATCAAAACTTGAGTTTTAGGGGTGTTAAGGAGAGGCATAGTTGTGGAATCTTTCGGAGAGAGGACTTCTTCGTGCCCTTCTATCGAGGCTTCCTCGATGACGAGCTCCGAAAGGAGTTCGAGCTCGCTTGCACTTAGGGGGTGTTCGTGAATGCGGTCGAACTTTACTCGGCTCTCCATCGATGGTGGGTCTATTAGACTCGTCCGTCCGCCGCTCTCCTATGATTTTTTTATCATTCAACTTGAAGGCTTCTTCAATATGGGCGTATCTCTCGGCTCGGGCTAGCAGATCGACGAAGTCCCTGGGATACTTCTTCTTCAGAAAAAATAGCAAATCGTTCTTCTGAAGGCCGTCTTTGAGTGCGACCATTGTAATAGACTGGTCCAGATCTCGGACCTCCAATGCCGCAGCATTAAATCGGATGACATAAGTCTGGATGGATTCTCCCTCCTTGACATTCATTAGAGAATTCGAACCTCGGCGTAAACGTTGGCTACTGACGAAGTGAGCCACGAACTGATGGCTTATCTGATCAAAAGAGAAGATCGTACCTAGCTTCAATATCGAGTACCAATTTTTTGCTGCTTTCTTTAAGGTAGATGGGAAAGCTCTTTATAATATGGCATCTGGTGCGCCATGAAGCAGCATCATGATCCGAAAGACCTTCAGATGATCAACCGAATCAGAGATTTCATCATAGCTTTCAAGTTGAGGGAGCTTGAAGTTCGATGGAATAGGTTCTTGCATAATTTGGAGAGAGAAAGGAGGATCGGTGCGGATGTTGTCATGATGAGCTGGGATGATGTGGTCGAGCTCCTCAATTCGCTAGTCCATCTTTCGTAGTTTATAATTAAGGACATCGTCTTGATCGCAGACCTTAGAGGGCTTCCAACTATAGATGGAGAAGATCTCCTTCAGAGAAGAATCATGATCCGAACTTGGATCCTTTGCTCTCTGTTTCTCCTTCCCAGCGACGACGGGCATGCTAGCCCAAATGCTCTTTTTTGGGACTGATTTCTGACATCCTGATGGCGGATTTTTTGGTAGAGTCACCATCAGGGGCTGTAGCATGGCCTGCACTATCTCGGTGAGGTCTCGAATCTACTGCATCAGTAAATTAAACTGCTTCGGATCCACTATGGCTGCAGGTGGAGCTTGAGTTACCGAAGTTGGAGCAAGAACTGATGTATGTGGACAGGATCTGGCTACAGAGGTCGTTGATCGTTGGATCGAAGTTTTTCTGAGAGATATTTTTGAGCACTTCTTTAAGATCAAGGGAACCTCAAGAACAGAGGGCCCTTCCTCTAGCGCCAATTCTATTGGTACAGAATTTGGTTGACACCGAATCAAACTGAAATCGAGGAAGACGAGGTCACCATCGGTGATCTGCAAAATAAAGTTTCATCCAGAGTCGATGGTGGTGGCTCCTATAGGACCCTTCGATGATCAAATTAGCTCTTCTGGCCAACAAAAATGGAGTGCTTAGAGAGAAGTTCGACAGAGTTTCGAGAAGAAAAAGAAAGCTTAGAGAAAACGTATCTGGGCGTCCCTTTTTATAGACAGAGTCTGTTGTAATTGCCTTGATTAATGACCATCGTAACCATCCTTGATAAATGACAATCGTGATTGTCCTGATAAATGACAATCATAATTGTCCTAATGAATGATATTCATGATTGTCCTGATAAATGCCAATTATAACCATTCAATAGTGGGATCGTCTGTAGGAATCTATCTGAAGGAACGGTCTGGAAGAAGCTCAGCTCCTATAGAAATCCGATCGCTGGAGGAGTCCAAGAAGAGTTCGGCTTTCGTAGAAGTCCGACTGCTGGAGGAGTTCGAAAGGAGTTTGGCTTTCGTAGAAGCCCAACTACTGAAGGAGTCTGAAAGAAGTTTGATTTTCGTAGAAGCCCGACTACTGAAGAAGTTCGAAAGAAGTTTGGCTTTCATAGAAGTTCGACTACTGTAAGAGTTCAAAAATTTTTTGGCTTCCATAGAAGCACGGCTGTTGGAGGAGTCCGAAAGGAGTTCGACTTCCGTAGAAGCCCGACTGCTGAAGAAGTTCGAAAGAAATTTAGCTTCTGTAGAAGCTCGGCTGAAGGAGTTTAAAAGGAGTTCAGCTTTCATAGAAGCTCGACTGCTGAAGAAGTCCAGAAGGAGTTCAGCCACTGAGAAGTTTGATTGAGTTTGGCCGCTGGGTAGTTCGACCACTGAATGAGTCTGACTGCTAGGAAGAGAATTTTCGATTGAAGCTCTTCCATGATTATCAGCTGCATTAGGCTAAGTGTCAGACTGAACTTCGATGGGAGTGGGATTTATCCCCAACAACACTCAAAACTTCTTATACAAGGTCTTAGAAAAATGCTAGGAGCTGGATATGCAAGAGCAGATGAGATCCCGTGGTAATTCTTTTTGGGTGGGAAGTTGGTAATCAATCTCCAAAGACAAAATTTAAAACTTCTAAATAAAGGAGTTCAATTAGAAACTAGTCCATAGAATGGCAAGGGGAGGAAGGATCTAAATCTTGTTTTTATTTCATGCTCCTAGACCAAGAGAGTTTGATGCAAACATGGGTATGGATACCGGGCGAAAATGGATTTTGGGACACTAAAAGACTTGATAAACTTCTGGATATGGTTCTCAAACAAACCAAAATGATCATGGTGGGAAGAGCAATTCCCTACACCAATGGCTGAATTTAGAGTTGCTTTGGCAGTTGTCATATGTGCTAAATTGGCTTGGTATTGTAAACCGGTAGCCATATGATTTTGCAATAATATGGCTAGATCATTCTAGTAAACCAAAATGATTGGCTTGGTATTGCACCATTAATTACAAGTATCACCGGCTCCCTTGGACATATAGAACATGATGGCCTAACAAGGTCATTCTTGTAAGCGCACCAACTGGCATCACCTCGTTTTGATACCAATTGAAGGAACCATGGTATCGCTCGAACGCTAATCATCCTTGGCATCACAAGCTCCGATACCATGTTGCAGAAACCCCTGATTTTTAGCGTGGACCTGAAGGAACTTATAACGTTCTTTATGGGCACCAAACCATTGATCCTCCATCTGGATTTGTGATAAGAGGCCTCCCTTCTTGGGCTTGAGAGAGATGCCCCCCCTCTCTAGGGCTTCTTCAAGAACCCTTGGGCAGCAACTCTAGAGAGAAGAGAAGAAGAGAAAGTTGAGGGAAGAAAAGATCTGTATTCCATGGTATTTATGAAACCGTAATACAACCTATGTATTTATACATAGCCATTAGATCCGATCAAAAATTCTCCGACTAACCCAATACATGAAAGCACTCACCGAGCCCATGTACACCCATGTCTCTCATACTCTCATCTCCTGAATCTAGATCCGATCCATACATGAGTTAGCCTCCTTAAGACCTCTTGAACTAGGCCTTAAGACCCCTAGAATAAGTCCCTATCCTAGCCCAAATAGAACCCACGTTCTGAGCTGGCTAACCTAAGACTGGATCGGCTCAGTTTCAGACTGAGCCAGCCTAGTTTCTGTACCGTGCCTGTAGTTCCGAACGCGATCTTCTGTCTGTTCTATGCTCTAAGAGTTAGTCGATTCAGTTTTGTACTGAGCTGGCTAACCTGCAGAAAGCTCTTTTTTTGCAGTCTTCAATCTTCCGACTTTGGTTCCTCGCTTCACCTTGTACCCTAGATTTTCAAAGCTCCAATCAAGCCTCTCAAGATCCCAAATATCTAAACCTCGAGCCTTTGGAGGGCTATGCACCACTTCACCTTAGGACCACTTCTATCCTAATCTCCATCTGTGGCCTCTCAAAGTTTAGGAGCACCATAAATCCTCACAATTCTAACATCATCCATCTATCGAGCAAGTAGTGAATTGATAGATTAATTATGAAATCCTTATGTTACAGTTCAAAGGATCCAATGGTAGGGCATTTGTTTCCTCGAGAGCTTGTTTAGGCTGAACGGCGATTGCCACCATTATATAGTGGTTCCACAAGTCACCTTCAGCTCAAATCACCCTTCTCTAAGAATATTGACATTTGGAAAAAATTATAGTGGCCACTTTGAGGCTATGCATATATACCATGCGACCAATTTCTTTTTATATATATTTTTTTGGTAAAGATGAGGCCAGTTTCATTGTCGATTGGCTAGATTAGTAAAAGATATTAAATGATTAGGTTACTTTTGGTGCATTGCCACACAATCTTAAAGGATAATATGGATTACATCATCAAATTATCAGTAATTTTTATTATAATGGTCGGTACATATAGATAATATTATAGTAAAATAACTGAAAATTTTGATTAACATTTTTGGTATGACAATCAGATCACCGATAATATAAAATTAAAATTTCAAAATACTCTAAGTAATGTTGCTCTTCTTCTTCTCGATAAGAAATAATATATATATATATATAATATAATATAATATAATATAAATATATATATAAAAGTTGCGGGTGGGGCTCACATGCGAAGGAGCTACAGGTGGCACTGAAGGAGGGGAATGGTTGGACGACGGATTTTTTTATAATTTTTTAAGAAATAATTTTATTCATAATTTTTATTATAATATTGTCAAAGAAATGACAATTTGAATAGCTATCCCTTCCGAGGTAATGCAAATTGCCTCATGGAAGATAACGTAGATTATCAAGATAATCTGGATTGTCATCTAAAAAGCATACTAAATACAATAATCTGATAGGTTTATTTTAAAATACCAGCAATCTGGATATCAAACACAACCTAAAAGAATTGCTAAGACTAATGTAAGAAAAGAATGCAACTTGGGAGGAGCCACCTAGACACAACAAGAGTATATATATTTGGTGAAAGCTCTTCTCACGTTCCTCCAACGTCCTAAGCCCCGGTGAAGGATGGTTTGAACATAAATCTATGGTACCATCTTCAAAGCTAAGACATGTTTTCTGAAAGACTTGAATCTTTTATTGATACTAGGGCTGAGCAAATAATCGAAACCCAAAGAAATCCATCTAATCCGATTTGATAAATATCGATTTTGGTTGGTTGAAAGACTTGAATCAGATTGGGATTCATAAAAAGTTCGATTAATTATGATCGAATTTGATTTCTATACTCTTAATACATAATTCATCTGGATCCGACATAATCCATTCGAACTGAACATAATCCATCCAAACCTACAAAGAAACTTAAGTGGCTAACATTAGATTTAAATTCAACATTGGATCAATATTAAAGTCCAAATCGATGCAATTCATTCGAATCCATAATAAATTGCTCATTTCAATTTTAAATAATTTATATATGATAAATAATCGAAAGTGAGTTAAATTATTTTTAATTTAATTGGGCTCGATCGAATAAAAATTTTCTTTTAATTCGACCGAATCCAATAATAGATACTGTCGGGCAGGAAAGGAAAAAAAAAAAAAAATCTAAAGACGGCATACTATTGCCGTCTCTATGGGATGCTAGGCGGACCGGTGTCCTGGTCGCCTGGGTCCGGTTCTCTTGGGGAGCCGTGATCGTATCGGTTTCACCAAGGATCGACCTAGTCCCGTGCTCGCTCTCCTCTATACCCTCTCCATCCCCTGCTTTCAGCCCTCTTTCTGTCTTCTCGCCGAATCGGCCATGCCCGCTCCAGTCGAATCCCCCGAAGCCACCGCCGCCGCAGCCGCTCCCAAGAAGCGGAAACCAAAGCACAAGAAGAGCAAGAATCCAAATAAAAAGATAAAGAAGGCACCCCGGGCCATGGCCGCCGCCGCCGCCGCCAAGCACAATAACCCCAGCAAGAAAATGATCAAGCTATTCCGCAAGAGGGCCAGGGAGTACAACTCCGATGACGACGACGACTACGACGAAGAGCCACCGACTTCCGGACCGAGGGATTCGAGCGCTGAAGCCCTTCAGGATCGAGAGGATGCCTCCTCGAGTGGGGACTCCGGAGAGGAGGAAGGGCAGAGGTGTTTGGATTCTGGAGACGATTTCAGTGGGGATTCTGAAGGTGATGACGAGGACGAGGGGGATGGCGCTCACCAGCGTATTACGAAGTTCGCCGAAGGTTCTAGAGCGTTCAGGGTGGCTTTCATGAAGATTATGAAGAAGAATCTTCCAAACGATCCACTAGTAAGTGTTTCTCTAGGCATCAATATGATTCTTGGTTGAAAAAAAAGGTCTTTTCTCTTCTTTTTGATACTGATATTTTTAATTTTTATTTTTCAGGGTCCTATATTGTCGGCACACAAGAAGCTTGTTGCCGAGAAGCTTGCAGAAGAAGAAACTGAGCATAAGGTGAAGGGAGAAGCAAAGAAACAGAAACATTTGGTCTGTACACTTTAACCTAAGTAACTAGAATTTGGAGTTTAAATGTTTAAAAGCTCGTTGTCATATTATTATTTACTTAAATTTCTAATAGGCAGCAGAGAAAGGGCATGTAAAGCCAGATAATTTCTTGGACGCAAGGGAGAAGTCTCTTATTAGTATTGCCACAAAAGGAGGTAATTTCTGACTTATGAAAAGAATGGCTTTGTTGTTTGTCTACAGTAATGGTGCCTGAGTGGCTACCTTTGTTCTTGATTTCGATCTCTGGTGGCTAACACACATCTTCTGTCTTGCATGCTTGATGCTGGTTATTCAGTGGTCAAGTTATTTAATGCGGTGAGATTTCACTCGCTTTAGCTCGCATCCTTGTTTAGTTCTTTATTAAACCTGCATTTTTTTTTTAATCTATGGTTCATGTTAATGGAAGAGTTACTGTTGTGTATCATAACTTTGAGACATTATCTGCAGGTAAGTAAGGCACAGAATCCTCAGAGAGGCTTGAATCCTTCAAAGTCAAAAGATGCCAAAGGTATGACAGTTGCAATTGTATTGTCTTTTATCTGCCTCGAGTTTGGATTGCTGCCATCAAGCTGAGAAAGTGCGAACTCATTTAGTTTCATTTTCACACAACCTGTCTCTCAAGAAATCTGTCCCTTAGATCTCTTATCTCTATTCAGATATTATTTAAGATTTACTCCTGTTATCATGCCTTTACTTGCATCTCTTTGTTACAGAGGACTAATTAACTTGGAATGTTTGAAATGCAAAGCCAAATCGTTTTATGGGTTATTATGAGCATGCTTGCTGTTGTTAGATGTAAGAAGTTGAAAGTGGGATTATGAAGACGTTATTGTTCTCCACTCATGTTGTGCTAGGAGTATATATGAGTAAGTGGATATGCTAGTTCGGATGACAAAAACACTTAAAAAATAATTTTATGAATTATTGATTTTGCTTCCCTAGAAGATGTTCTTTTTGCAAAGGGAGCTTTTGAAATAAATAATAGTACAAATATTTTCTGGGTTTCTGCAATAGTAAATTAGTGACAGGGCATCATTTCAATGGTGTGATAGATTAGTGAAAGAAGATCCCTCAAATGGTGTAGGTTTATGATTTGAGGATCAGCATCGGTGCTCTTAGTGAGGGTGCATGTCATCCTTAAGCATGTGGGAAGTGGGCTTTGATACAGTATCCTAATGCCTAAAAATGACACAAGGTTAGAATTCCAAGTCTTTTAGAGTGGTATCTTGTTGATAGCTTGGTCCCCTCCGCCCTACACTTGTGGTGGAAGGAGGCCTTCTTTGCCTTCCACCTAAGCTATGCAAGGAAGGACCAAGGCCAATTCCAAGGAACAAAAAAGCTTCATAGGTTCTTTCTATCCAAGTGTAGGCAGTTTGTATTTTTATAGACATGTCTATTTCATTGAGCCTCTCTTTGAGATGATGCCCAGATTGTTATCCTTTTATGCTGGTTGGAACTTACCTGATAAGAAATTTTGCTTATGGATGCCATTGACTAGGAAGGAAAAAAAATGACGTGTAGTTTAGTTCCAATTGAATGTTCTTAATTCATTAGGTATGATATTGATCGATCATTTGATTTCGTGTCGGTTCATTGTGTAATTTGTGAGTTAAGTTATATTAATAAGATTGTGTCATGTAACTTCATTCAAAAATGAAACTATATTTAAGTAATTTTGGAATAAAATAACAGAATTGGGTTTGAAAAGAACTTCAATTTGGATAGTATCTTCTTTTTTTAATAAATAAGACCTAATCCATTTTGGGGTGAACAATTTGATATTACCGTTTGCTTTTTTTCTTAACTCATTGGATTCAGTACATTAATAGGTTGCTTAATTGCCCATATTATCTCGAGTGAGAAGAAAAAAGTGCCCTATGATATATTGAAATGATCTATCACAAGATTCAGAACAAACCATTACTTTCATTTTTATTCCTTTTTTTTTAGTGGTGGTGGTTGGGGGTTGTTCCAACTTGATTCAAATGCAAACAACTATCATGGAGAGCTTCCTATATGTGATAGGTGGCATTTTAACTCCTTGCTGCAGAACTCGAAAATCTTTAACATGTTCCAATCATCTCAAGCATCTCTTAATTTCAAATTCTTAAACAACAATTGAGATGGTATTCTTTTCTTTATTCTTGGTTAGGTATTTGATTCATGATTTCATCAAACGAGTTTCATGTTTTGCAGTTGTGTTATAAATGATGTCTTCATTCTTCAATTTTGCTGCCCTCATATTTCCTTAGATATATATGATCTATGGTTACCCATTATGAATCATAGGTACCTCTTACAAGTCTCATTAACTTTGCTAATTCAACATCTTCAGATACTTTGTTGTTCTTCTGCTTCATATCTACAATTAACTTGAGAACTCCCTGGCTAGACCAGAAGATGTAATTTTACTTATTGTTAGCTCTAGAAGAAGTGGTCTCTTACAAAGTCATATGCTTCCATATAGGAGATGTGGTTTAATATACCTACGAAGGCAGCATCATTTGACATTGCTGGGATAATTTAAAGTAAGGTTGTTCTGTAAAAATGCCTTTAGGACTGGATATAATTAGAGAAAACAGATTCCTTAGGTTTTCTATAGGGGCAAGGTTGACAAAAGGCTATTTGGAGGACCATATATATGTATACATTCATGGTATTGTAACTTCATTGATGGTTGTGATGTTCAATCTTCCTGTGTGTGATATGTGAAGTCCAATAATAGCCAATTAACAGTGTAGCATAAGTTCTTTAAGTCAATAATTTTAGGAGGTCCAATAGGACTAAGGGGTTGGTAGTTGGTACTGTTCACATCACTGTAGCATGAATAGTGCAATGCAGTTGGGCTGTTGGGAGTCACTAACTAGTTTGTTTTGGAAATGTTTTGAGGGATTTGTTTGTATCATTGTAAAGAATCTGACAAGGCCTAAAATGAGAATCTTTATGAAGTGGATCAAGCAAAGGACTTGTATGTTTTTCTATCTCTGTGTGTGTGTATGGAATTGAAGATTTGAGGCCAGGTTCAACCCTCTCGTTTTTTTTCTCTCTCTTCCCCTCTTCTACTACCCTCTTTTTTTCTGCAACATATTCTTCCCTTCTCTCTTTGGTGTTCTTCTTCTTCTTGATTTCATAAATCTGCTGTTTCTCTCCCTCTATTATTTCTTTTTCCCCTATTCTCTCTATTCTCTTCTGTCTTTCTTATTCTGTGTTCTACTTGTTATCTTCTACCATTGTTGCAGAGTTCTGTTTGGAGCCTTTGAAGCTGGAATGACAACAGGAACGAATCCAGATCTAAACTGGATTTTCTTTGCTACAATAAGGATCTGTTTTGAACTTATATAAAACTGTTTTGTTCTCAGTCTGATCATATCCTTAAAATGTTCTTAGCCCAGTGACTCTCTTCTTTGATCCTGAAAGAACCCTAAAAGTCTCTACTTTGTCCTCTTCCATCCACGAGCTATCATGGATTAGCCAAGGATTAGAGCCTCTAAAATCCTCAAGAAACCATATTTGTTTTGACCCACCATTACTACTGTGCAACTCTAATCTCAATGTCCTGCATCAATATGGTGGTTAAAAGCTGATATTACTAGGTTTCCTTTTGATCTAATATTACTACCCTACAGTCCTAATCTCAGGGTTGTACATCAATATGGTGGTTAAAAGCTGATATTACTAGGTTAAAGATTATTCAGAGTGACATTTTACTGTTACTTATTTTTATCAACAGAAGCTGCAGAGATTTTCATGTTAACTCTATTTCTTATGTCATTATTAAGATTGACAGATTTGCTAATGTTAGGGTGTTTCCTGTATGTCAGCGTTATTAATATTCTTTTAATTTATTCTAAGCAGTGTATTTGTAACTGTGACAGTGTTGGCAAAACAAAGAAAACAAACTTTCTTAACAGAACTCCAAAAACCAACAACACAAGCTCCTGGCAACCCTTCGCCATTCAACTCTTCCAAGGTAACCACATTTGTATGTGTCTTGTGCATGCCATGCTCTTATCCACTTTCACAGATTATTTTGCTTACATTTGAATCTAAATATCCTTCTCTTTGTGCTTTGAACTGATGAGAAAGCATTGTACTCTAATCTGTATAAACCTTGCTGCTGATGTTGCACTTTTTGCAATGACTTCAAGTTATGTTTTCTTTCCCCCTGAGGTCATCGTTGTCTGTATTTATTTTTATCTGGTATTTTATATTTCGCTTCAGAGCCTGCTTTTATCGAGACAACTATGATTGTAGTCTTTTCTGGAATACTTCATTCTCTGACATTGCACAAATTCTTCAAAACTCATGCTTGTTAGCTGTAAATAGTTCATTCTCTGACATCTTACATATTCTTCAAAACTTATGCTTGTTAGCTGTCATTTAGTGTCTCATTTTGTTTGCCTTTTGAAATGGCACACGAAGTCATATTCCTGGTTTTTTCTTGGTTTTTAGGAGTAGAATTTTCATCTTGATCCATGAAGCCAATTCACAAGAACCAATTGGGAATTTGTGGATCAATGAGAAAAGCAACAAATGGAACTTGTCTACATAATAGGTTATGTGGGCTTTAGTTCAAAGATATATCACAGGCCTGTTGAAATCAAGATTTGACCAGTTAGGAATAGGTGAAGTTGGAGGAATGCATGCATTTGGATTCTCTTTTTCAGCTGATGTACATATTTGGTGTGTTTTAGCTGTGTGGAACATTAGCTTAATATATGATGGTGTTGTTTTTTGCTTCTCGGAGTATATTTGGTTTGACTAGATTTTTGAAAAATTAGGATACCAAGTTGGTAGGAACTTTTTTCTCTGATGGGGACCATTAACATGCTTTAGGTCAAGGGAATAGAGGGACCTAATGACTGAAACTTCTCCCCTTTCTCTTTGTGGCATTATGTGGAATTTTGCATTGACTCATAGATCAGGCATTTGGTTGGATTGCTTTTTCATGATAAAGATTTGATCACTAATCCCTTGATAGATGATATATAATTTTTTTGTATAATGCTAATTAGTGGTAGGTTTTTGGTCATCGTTTATTATGAGTTTTGAGTATCTTTTGGATTCCTTAAGGTTAGCTGCTTCTGCCTGCACTTCCATCAAGAGATTGGGAATGTGATTTGCTACTTCTCTTAGTCGTATCTATCGAAGAATTTGCAAAATAAAGAAACACTCACTGATAATAGGGAAGTTGACACAACAAATGATGAAATCAAATGCACAATAAAGAAAAAAAAAAAGAATAATAATTACCAGTAAAGGCATGAGCCAAGGTCATGTACTTTAGTCGCCAGCAATAAGTCCTATTTCAAGCATAAGTCATCTAAATTTTATATTTTTATAGGAACAAATGAAATTTTACATAAAAAAAAACTTGGAATGAGCTAAGAAGAGAATTAAGTTACGTGCGTGCATTCAGAAAGGTAATATGCTGATACTACTAACAAAATCAGTTGTGTCTAACTGTAATCAACATCTTTTAATTGTTTCATAAAACTTTTTTCTCCAATATCAAAATAACCTATTTATGAAACAAAAAGTTATGGCATGCATGCAGTGATTATGGTGTAACAAATTGCATCTTTGTTCTAGAATCTTCCCTTTTTGTCTTTTTCTTTGAAGCCCTACATAAATTTGAGGAACTGAAGACAAAAGATCATGCAGTTTTATCGGAAAAGACTACTGGTAGTGTAGGTCCCATGTCAGACATTACACAAGTCCTATAGAAGTAATAAAGGTTTGAGACAGGCAAAGATAAGTATTACTCCTAAAATCACCTTGCTTGAAGCTGATAGCAGTGAATAACCTTGTTTGAGGATAGATGGCGTGTCTGGCTCCAGTAGTTTAGGCTACCATGTAGTTTTTTTTCTACAAAATGTACAAAATGATACGGAGAATGATACTTCTATATCCTTTTTAGATGTCATACTTCCAGATTTTCAGTTTTCAATCCTGTTGTACCTCATAATTAAATGGCCACTCTGCATATCTTCTACTAATTATTTCAGTTTTTGTTTATATATAGGGTCTCAATCCTCATAATTTAATTGGATGCTTGATTACCAATTTTTCATTTTTAAGAATCCGTAATACTTTGAAAGTTGGAACATAGTTGTCAAATAGCCCAAGTGGTCCCCGGCAATGCACCTATTTATTGTCTAGGCTATCTTGCCCATATGACTGAGTTAATATAAAGTCAAAGTCAGTCATTCTTGATCTAATTTTATCATTGCTATCATCATAATTTCATAGCATATCAATAAGTTAACATGTTATCATGCCTTAAAGGCATAAACAGTGAACATAAAATATTAAAAGCACTTTCTAGATATATTGTAGTTTGTAAGATCTATATTGAAGCCATAATGTGTTGCATCTATATCGTTGTTGTCTTAGCTCAATTGGTAGAAATTGCCAGGTTTGCCCAATTGTTTATCTTCCCAGATACTGAAAATGGAGCTTGTGCGTAGAATTTGAAGGTAAGGTTATTTCGGTTCACCTCCTTTTAATATTTTAACACGCCTTAGGCACATGCAGTGAATGTGAACAATCGAAAAGCACCTTCAAGATATATGTAGTTTGTAAATCTGTACAGAAGCAACAACATGTTTATCATTATTGTCTTAGATCGACAACACATTATCATTGTTGTCTTACATCTTGTGGTAGAGATTTCTAGGCTTCCTCAAATGTGTCTTGCCTGAGAGTAAAGAACTAGAGCTTGGGCGTAAGGTTTTGAAGGAAAGAACTTTCTCATTACTTGTTTATACTTGAGTTTGTTTTTTTAATATCATTTGATATTCCCTTGGATCCAATTTAGTGCATCTTTTTTCCATCTTAGCATCCATGTGTCAATATAATGGAAAATTACAATGAATTGTTCGAAATGTTTAATTCACATTGATGTAGACACATACATGTGGACGTGTGTATGTATATAGACACACATGTGCTTGCATGTATGATCATGTGAGGGTCGCCTAGTCATCGAGGCATCACAACTGGCCGGCCATCCAGGCTAAAACAGTGCATTGGAATGGTATGTCCGTTTTAAATGACTGCAACTGCTTTGTTGTTTTGGTTGCTATTCATATTTGAGAACCTGAAAGCAATTTAAGGTTTTTAATTTTCTTTCTTTCTTTTTTTTTTTTTGCTTCTTTTATATGAAGTTATTATGAGACAGGTTAATGCAAAATATACTGCCTTCTAAATCAATATAAAATGGAAGTTGTATATCTAACCTTATGTTTGACTTCAGCTTCATAATATTCTATGCTTCTTCCTTTCCATTGAAAAATGGTCGCATATAGTTTGTTTAAAATTTAAATATGGTCAGGATATGTACCCAGGTATACCATTACATAATCATATTTTGAGCAAGCAGGTACCATTCCTTTGGATAAATCTGGTTATCCTTGGCCTTTGTTGCTAATAGCATGCTTTGCGCAGGCTCCCAATTCTACAGGTAAAGAACACAGCAATGAGCCTGGATGGGCTCCATTACGTGACAGTTACATGCTGAGTTCAAAGTTGAAGGACTGGGATAAAATGCCTGTAAGAATTGATAATGAACTTCTTTTTATATTTTGTTTGAGAGAGATGAGTATATGATGCTTTAAATATTCTTTCAAATGCTTATTGGATTTCTCCTGCCACTCATCTAGGATCCTGGTGGAGATGTTGATCAAGAAGATGTTTCTCTGGAGAGTTCCTCTGATGAGGAATAAAAAGATACAAAAACTTAAGGTACATATGCTCTTTTCAGCAAGTATTTTGAACCTGGAAATAGAAAAAATATGCTTATCTTATAATTCAACACTTGGGGTTCCTATGACTCATTAAATATGTGCCTATTTTCACCCATCAACATAAGCTGATGATCGGACTGGTTGAGTGATATATATTAAACTATCTGAAAATTCAGGGATGATAAAAGGTAGGGGACAGAGGTGGAAAATGTTTAAAATAACCTTCACATCATATATGAATGATGTTAGTCAAACATTACTGTGCCACTTGTTTTATCATATATTACCACTCAAGTTAATGAGGTTTATGGTGTATGTTATTAATGACTAATTGATCAGTAGAAGGTGAATGTCCAAGAAGAACTTTCTTATCTAAACCTTTTTCTCATGAAAAAGGGTATTCAAGTTTGTTTTCTCTTTATGGAACCTGAATTAATGAATTATCTTAAGTGGACTCTAATTGTTCCCTGGATGTTCATTGATAAATAACCTGTTTTTTTGGAATACTAACTAAAAAGTTCAAAACAAGAAATGAAATGGGTATGCACGAATTATGGATAAACAGTTTGGCTTCTAGCCTGGCTTTAATATACTACAAAATAGAAATGCAAACTTTTCTGTTGCAGTATAGCAGAGTGAGCTGGTGTTATGAAACACTTGCTGATTTTGCTGCAAACAGTTTCTGAGATTCGGGCATGATTGAACTGGCACTTGTATGCTGCTCTATCAGCACCAATGGTGGTGAGGACCATTCTATAGAAGAAACTTAAAAAATGCAACGTCCATGATGCATTGAAATGGGCACTGAACTGCAAAGGAGACGGCTAATATAGGGAGCATAGTTAACTGTGCCATCGAGGTGCGTGAGAGCTTATTAAAGTGATGTTGGCAAGAATCGATAAGATTATGGTGAACGTAATCTGAAGAAGCCTAGAGTAGAAAATATGAGTTTTCCTACTGTGTTGTTAGTGCATCTTTATGGATATATGATATCATTATTGATGCCAATCCACAGTTGACATGGGCTTGATACATGATGCTTCATTCCTCATTACTTTGTAAATTTATTTATCATTCACGAGAGAGAGAGAGAGAGAGAGAGAGAGAGAGAGAGAGAGAGAGATTTGTGTCTAAACACCTTTTTGACTTTTGATAGTGTGAGTTTTTTTCTCCCTCTCTTTTTTCTTTGTGGGGAGGGGATCATGAATGTTTTACTTAGAATCTTAAATTCTTCTATTGAAGCTTTTTCTAGAATAAAGAAAGCATTAAAAGGTTTTAGAGAAATTTAACTATTCAAGTGAATACAGTGAGAATGTGGAAAATGCACTTATGCTGTAGGACTTGTCGTAAATACACATAGTCCGCAAGGGGAAGACATTAAGGGCATGTCTGGTGTTGCTTATGTTTTTTAAAATATTATTCCTATAAAAGAAGAAACCAAAATCTAAGTTTTCTAGCATCTCCTAAAAGCCCATGCTAAGACATTTTTTCCTTGTAAAAACACTTCATAGATAACTTACAAAATACTTATTTTTCAGAAATTAATTTTTTGCTTTAAAGTTAAAAAGGTACCTTATTTAAGCAACACCAAACATGCCCTAACACTTCTTTTCCTTTATACTCATCACTCTGTCATGCGATCTTCCTTAAGAATTGCTTTATGATATTACACACACACACACATGCATGTACATGTGTCCTTATACACGTGTATATGTATGTATTTAAAGAGAAATGAGCCACCATACTTCCAATAGGATTGTGGACTCAGTCCCACCATTATAAAATGAATTGGCTTTTAAACTGAGGAACCATGCTTGGTGTCAATATGCAGTATCTACCAAGATAACTATATAAATAAGATTCAGCTTTATATATATGGTACATGGGCTTGTCTATTGATTCTGTATATGGCAATGAACTTGTTATATTTTGAACCTGTTCCTCATCTCCACTCTAGCACTTCTGCTTGCGGTTACAAGTCCTACATGAAACTAAGCCATCATTTTTATCTTGTAACCTGCAGGCTTTCTCACAGGCATTCCGTGGCTGGTGCGAGAAGAATGAAATTATGTACCTAGAAGTTATCCTCGAGTATCATATGCTTGTCTAATTAATGTGCCTCTACGACAACTAGAGCATCTACAGTTAGCATCAACATTCTAGGAATATTGGAGAAGCAAGATTTTGGGGTTTTCCATGTTTGCCCAAAATAGCTCCAGTACCGCCGATGATTACTAGTTCACTAGTTTCTGTTATCATTACTTGTTTTTAAATTTTTCCATTTGGCTGCAGATGGTTAGCAAATCCTGTAATCACTTATTTTGCAAATTGTAGGTGAGTGCCATATGTTTTTCAAACTGCCTATGGAACAATTATGAAGGCTTTTGTCAGGGGAATGTTGCATCCCTTTTTGTCATCTGTCTGATTCTCTACAAGATGACCGGAAGGTCACTGCAGGCCGGTGTACTTTATACGACCAAATTAGTTTCTTGAATGCATGGATGCGTAAGAGATTGTTTTAAGTTTGCGCTGGATATATCTACTTCTATATGCTGTTGGATCGATATCTACCACATCCATATAATTGTATTAACAGGTGGGAAGCGTAACATGCAGAGTTGTATGAGAAATAAATCATTATTAGCATGCATCATGCTAGTTAAATGAAACTGAAAGCAAGCAACTATTTGATCCTAGCTCAATGTTGACTGCTGAGGTATGGTTGGTGCAACCTGAACGTGGAGAGCATATATATATATATATATATATATATATTGAATGTATCATATAATTCTCGCCTCAAGCACCGAGCAAATTTCACCGAACCAATTAACAAGTCCACCATTCCTCATCAAGTTCCCACCACAAATCCAAATCATATGACATATATGCTAATTATAAACAGGATTCGCAGTTTTCCTTTCCATTGAAATTAGCACCGGTTGCAGCATTATCTACGATTGGGTTAATAAGTGGATACCATGAGAGGGGGATGTGTATTTTTATTTTTCTTTTAAAGAAAAAAAAAAAAACTGGCTGTCTTATCGTTCGATAATAGAAAGCCAAGGAGTGTAAGCCTGGACCGGAAGTTGACCACCTTGACCTTCCGTATTCCGCATTCTTATGGCATGTAATGCTCACCTCTCAGAATAAAAGACCATCATCAAGTATTACTCCCACTCAATTTTACCACATCCGCATTCCAGTGCACGTCCAAAGTATGGCAATTAGTCTCAGATCACACTTTCATGTGCCCCATTACTAGTTCACGTTACTCACCATCCCCACTCTTCTCATCACCTTCTTCCTCTGAATGCCTCTCTCCTCTGGCCCTTTCCTCTTTCTCCTTCAGCTCCTTATCCTTCTTCTTCTGCTTTTTCTTCTTCCTCCTGATGACCATCTCCATCCTCTTCGCATAGCCCGACATGACCACATGAACACCCGGGTCATCCGCCGTGCAGCTCCCACCGAGGAGGATCGAGTTGTTGATGGCCTGATAGTTGCTATTGGTGTAAGCACTCATCTCTCTCTCCTCAGCGTAGAGAGCTACATGAGTGTCCACCATCTCCTCCGAGTTCGCCTCCATCCTCGCTCCCTCGATGCCCCCTGCGGGTGTGATGATCCTCACCCCATCATCGGCCTCCTCGTCCTCCCCCCGACCGGACAGGGCTGAGGACTTGCCTAGGGCTGTGAGCTGGCGAGTGAGCTTTGAGATCATGTCACGGATCTCATGCTCCTTATGGCGCTGGCTCTGCTCGTCGGCCTTCGCATTAGAAACCATGGTGGTTTGGTGTTGGGAAAGGGAGAGGATCGATGGGTTTGTTTGCGTTAGGAAGGGGACTTGGGGTGGTGATTGTTGAGGAGCAGGTGGTCGTATATATATATATATATGATAAGAAGAATGTGATCACTTGCATTGGAGACAAAGGGCTGATCTGATTCCAGTTCTCTGGGTGGGAGGAAAGGATTTCTTGTTTTCTTGACGTCACGGTTCCTCGTTATTCTTCTGAGTTCTGCCACAGCCCGCGGGTGAAGGATGAGGGTGTCGCTGGACGGGACGGGCTACGTAACCGAAATGCTAACCATGCCAAAAATCCTAAATTTTTTAAGAATTTTTATTTTTATTTTTATTTTTTTAATGTAAGCAGAGATAGCAGAGCTATCCCATTTAATTAAAATAAAAAATTAAAATTTATAGAGATTATTCGATGGACAAACTTTGATTAAAATCCGACACAAACATCCAGCAATATGTTTCATATACAAGAGAAATAGGGAAGAAGTTGCAAACAATAAAGCAACAAATAACTGCCCAAAAAAGAAGTTTTAGGGGGGAAAAAAAAAGAAGAAGAGAGGAACCCAAATCCTATCCAAAAAAAAAAAAAAAAACTTTAGAAAGTGGAATGCTGCACATGAAACTTAGGAAAATCCAGATGCCTCCCATCAAAAAAAAGGATTGAAATAACTTCTGCAAGATTGAGAAAATTAAATTCTTCTTATTTAGGAAGATACGGACATTTCTCTTCCTCCAAAGCTTTTAATATAAGCAGCTACAAAAAGTTGATATCTCACCTTCTTTGCCAACTTATCTTTGTTCTTCTCTCTTTAGCATATCCAAAGATCAAGAAAGCTCATCATTCTTTCTCTAAAACTCAACTGTAATTTAATGATTTTTTATATACTCAAGTAGCGGGAGAAAAGATGATTAATAGACTCAAAGTTAGCACCATAAAAGTATAATTTATTCTTGGCTGCAAACCACAAAAATACTTTAATTTTCTCTAGACTCGGTGTTTTTCAAATTGTAGCTTGAGAAGGACATCTCAACCTATCAAAATTTAGAAACTTATAAAAAATATTAATAGTAAAAAGTCATTGTATGCCAATTTTTAAATAGAATCATCCGCGAGATGAAGTTGTAGAAGAGAAAATGTCATATAATAGTTGAAGCTGATTGTCTCATGTCTTGTCAAAGAACCCATCGACGAGACACACCATCTCAACATGCTCACTACTCATGCATAAAGATTATCAAATTTATGACAAAGTGAAATTGCATCAATCTAAGTATCTTTCCAGAATCTAATTGAACTCTTGTTGCCACATTTGAAAGCCATATAGTTCCAAAAAACGTTATTTTTCAAACTAACATCCTTGCAAATGGGAAAAAGTCCTAAAATTGATTTTTCTAGTTTGCAATCCAAACTTCATTTTTAAATAGTAAACCCTTGCAATTTGGCACCACCAAGTATCTTTTGCCCAATGAAGGAACCTCCAAGATCACTTAGCAAGCAAAGATTTATTCAATTGAAACAAGATTTTAACATGTAGACCTCCTTGTTCTTTAGATTTATGAACAACATCCCAGTTTACTAGGTAGTGAAAATCATTGACGTTGTTAGAACCTTCCATAAAAAAGCTGTTCCAACCTTCATTTAATACAACCATATTATTAAACTTACAAAACCCCACAATTAAAATCCTGACAATGACTTCAGTTAGGTAGCTATGACAAAAGTGATCATATGCTATTTTAGGTATTTTCAAAATTATATAGATATGATGTTTTGAATCAATCAATGGTTGCGGTGGTTGGTTGACTTATTTCTTAAAGTCACAATTACGGACAAATTTTGAAATAGGACACACCTATTCTTCTTTTCAAGGATCAAGCTTTTCAACCTTTTTCCTCATTTACTCCAACACTATAACACATCGCCAAAAGATTGTTGATATGGATCAAATTATCGATGTCTATACTTTTCTACCCCAATTTTATCCTCTTTGTTTCCACCTTCATTCCTAATCTCCTCATCGTCATTGCCTCCTTCCTTCTACCTGCCACCTTCTATGCTCTCCTTTGTTTCCATTATTGCCATTGTCGTGTCCCCTTCTTCGCCACCGCTAACAGCAACAATAACCTTCTTGAGATGGAAAAGGCCGACATCCATCATGCATGGTACATTTATATTGTTGGGTTCGACAAGCTCACTATCTAATTCATCATCGCCTAAACTTAACAAACCTCATGATGCTCCTCGGCGCCGCTGACAATAACTACCTCATATACCTTGCTGACTTTCGCAATGGTGAGCTTAGAGCTCCTCCACCTTCTATGGTTAAATCAAAAATATTATATTTAAAATAGGATCTTATTGAAAACATCCAATCCAATCTAAAGATTCTTAACCTACACTAGAATATGCTTGGAACAATTTGGACTAAAAAGGGATGAACTTTTCCCATTTGCTCCATTGTCATCAGCCCCATGACCATTAATTACCATCACTATCATATGTGGCAACTTTGGACCTCAAGTCCTCAACTTGCTTAATCCCATATGAAACAAACAAATCCAAGCAGCGGTAATTATAATCAAATTATTCAAAATCAATTTAATTATAAATGAGATCCAAGAAGTTACCATGGATTAGACAAATAGTTTCCCATTTATGACTTCAAAAAATTACTATGTTAATAGTGTAATGGGCCTAAAACTAGTCAAGACTGGATTCGGATGATTAGAAGAATTACGGAACAAAAAGAAATTAATAAAAATTGAGTGTATGGAAGATGCCCATGTCCATTATTACTCATCGGTTACCGGTTACCACCACTAAATTTCCACTTACGAAAGAGTGGGCTTGAATCAGTCTAAACGGACGGCCCGGGCCCGCCAACTCCGTTCTGGTCTCTTCTATTTTAAATATCTCGCCGACGAAACAAAGAAAGCGAGAGGTACTTTCCGAGATCGATCCATCCATCTCCTCTGGTGACGGGAGACTTCGGGATCTCAGATCCCCGAGAGATCGAGACAGAGAAGAGAAGAGATCGTCCATGACGCTCGGAGGCTCCGGCGGTGGTTCCAGCGTCGTTGGTGAGAAACCCCCCGTCCTCCCCCTTTGTTTCCATTAGCGAACAAATTAAGGGGTTCCCTTCTTCTCCTTGATCTTTAGTAGTTCTATGTTAGCTTTCTCTGAATCATCTATTGTGTTCTTAATCGAATCCGTAGCATGGTGAAAAAGTTTTCATCTTTATGAGATCATCCTCTCGATCTTAGGGTTCTCCGTTGCGAATCCTGGTTCGGTTGGATTGTGTTCTCGTGATTGACTTAGGGAGACACAGTTGATTAGTGCGTTGTGGGTTTTGGGGTCCGGGCCTCCTGTGGATTTGTTTTAGTGGGTTTTTTTTTTTTTGTTTTTTTTTGTAATTATAGTGTATCTATGTTTTGTCCATTAATGTTTAACAAGTATGATAGCTGGGCGATGCGCGGTGAAATAGTACAATTTGAGAATTAATATATCAAATAATTAAATAAGAAATTTATATTAAAAATTGGCATAAATAAAATGTAAAGATAACTAATCGTAGGGAGTGGGGATTATCAAATCTTGCGAATAAGCTATCCGGCTAGAAATGATTTTTCTTTTACCCTAGGTATGCAACTACCATTGGTCCCTTCTCTACCTCTCCCTTTCCTTCGTGTACCTTGTCACTGCCCCTTCACCCCCATCACCACCACTTTGTCATCCTTAAACACAAACACCACCACCATCACCATCACCGCCCGCGGTCATTGTGGAACTTCAAAGATTTTCGAAGTATTACTGGTGGGATATAAAATTATCTTTATGATATGATTGATGTAATGCTTGCTATATGTTTTCTACGAGCTCAGAAGGATTATCAATGTTTATGTTGTGGTTCCTGATTCTCTGATGTGGTGGTAACATGTTGTTATTCGTATTTATAGATGACACAATATGAATTTTTCAAAGGCAGTGGATTCATATTATATGCATCGGAAGGTTTTGGAAAGCAAAAACCCAAAACCCTTAAACTAACAGAAATCGGCATTAACATTAGAGAGAGAAAAAAAAATGCACATGGCATTAGGTTTGTTGGACCAGAAAAATCTGCAGAAATCGGTTCAATTGTTCTTCACGTAGAGAAGCAAACTGTTGGCATTTCATGTGATGAACTTGAGAGTTTCCTTCTGATCTAGTTTTTCTTTAGCTTCTCCCTTGCTTGCTGCTTCGAAACAGTGGCTTGCTGATCTTTGGTGATGGATCCAAAGATGTGCTCGTGTCGGAGAAGGCCAACAATGGGTTGCTGGTGAGAGATATCAAGAACAATATCAATGAAACCATCATGTATGATGGACTGGAAACTTACCTTGTGGTGCTTATTCATGGATCATTATATTAAATTCCTTGGCTGAAAGAATTCTTTGAGAGAATATTAGTAGAAACAAGAAAACTATTTCACTAGGCCCCATATATAGACTTGATGTTCTCAACCCTATTCAAAGAAGTACATTTACATAGGAGTGGAAAAAGGAGGTTTGTTTTGAATAAGGAATCTATTAAGAATAATGAACTATTATATATAGATTTTAGTAGATGGGATAGGATTATTGTTGTGATGTGATGGTGTGGAAGATGGGTTGATGTTTGAGGGATCACGGTGCAGAACGTGGGGTTGTCATTGTTCTTTCTACCACTCTTTGAATTAATTAACCTATCAACTAACTATGAGTTCATGGATATGGGTGAGGGTTGGAATTTGAGATTGTTGCGAAAGTAGAAAATCCATATTAAATCAACAGCAATTCCAATACACTACACGAACAGTTGGATTGAAAAAGCAAGATGGAAGTAACTTGATTGTTAGCGAAATTTGAGTGGTAGTGCATCTGAGTGGCACTGAGCTTTTTCAACACCATATGAGCACTCTCCAATGCCTTGAGGAAAAGGATCATCCAGCTTATTCAAAATCTATAGCAAATCTGCATGAAGAATGATGGCAGCCACCATCTTTCTTTTCTTGGACTGATGCCCCAATTGACACAAGATGTTTGTGGTGCACCGAACTGTGCTGCTTCAACTTCTTTATCAGCTTTGATGGCAGAGGCTTGACAACCACCATCTTTGATAACGTTGTGGGGGTTCATCGCGATGAATGTCGTTGCTTGTGACCAATGGTGAAGGAAGGTGGTTGGGGTTTTGATCTTCTCTTCCTTAATTTCTCTTCTTTCTGGTGACAGTCAGGTCACTTTAAGTTGGCTAAGGTTGAGCATTAGCAGGGGTATGTTCTTCTTTGTGCCAGAGACTTAGTAGTCCCTTGCCTTGGACTCTGGGGTTGGAAGGGGGCAGCGGGGCAGGAGGAGTCACTGATGGGGGTGGCCGAGGGAAGATATCATCAGAGGCCCGGGGGGTCCTCATCCTCATCATGTATGGAGGCATCGGCTAGGGGTTTCTTCTCAGGTTTGGGGATGGGGTGGTTGGGCATGCTGGAAGAGCATTGGAGCAGGGTGGGGGAGAAGTCATGGATGGTTGGGGGTGGGGTAGGGGTTCTTCCAGGGGGGGGTCGGATGGCGGTGATGACAATAACTTTTATCAAGATATGGATATGATTGACGATCTTCCTTGGATATCACATCCCTTATCTCGTTATCACTAAATGTTTCCCAACCCTTTTTAAGAAAGTACATTTAGATAGCAATGTGGAAAGAAGGTTTGTTTGAATAAGAAATCTGTTAAGAAAAAATTGATGACATAGCATGCTCAATTCTTCTATGATTTTTCAGGATTTTTCCTGCATTTTGAGGGGGTAGAGCTTTCTCTCCTATCTGTTTAATAGGTATGAAGATATTTGAGTAATTTTTGCATATGCTTTATCAGGGTGAAAACATGAATGTTTTGTTGCAGACCACTCAGCGGCCCTGACAAGTTTTATCAATCAATGTTACGTTTATGTATGGTAGAATATGGGAAACTCTTTATTTACTTAAATCTTGCTTTAGGGGTAGTAGAAATGTCAGCATGTTGTGGAGTGCATGCAACTCAGTTTCATGAAAATTATGCTTTAATATCACTCAGCTGATAAGTTGATCTTTTGATCAATTGCATGGTAGGACAGTGACAAAATTATTTAATCATGGAGTGGAAGATTGTTAGCATTTAACAGAGTGAGGGTTTTATTGATAATCTTAGCTGCCTAATTTGCCCCCCAAAAAAAAGCCCTTTGTAAATTTCCTCTTTTGGTTTTGATGTTGTGTCGTAAAAGTTTGTAGTGAATGCTCTCAAATTTTCTGTGCTACTTATCTATATGCATTTATATGGGTTACTTTGAGAATCTTGCTTTTCATTTATTTCTAGGTATTTTGTTACCACTTTTCTCTATGTAATAAAAGCTAATCTGGAACACATATAAAAAATTTGTCAATGTTGATTAGTATAAAATTTCAAGCAATGCATTAAGGTGCAGTGGCCTCATACAGTTATATCCCACATAAATCTAGGTGTTTTGTTGTGAATTAAGTTGAGTTGGGTTTTGTGTTTTTTTTTTTTTTTAATAGTTTCCCTTGGTAGCAAGGATATGTACATCTTATCTTGGGGATGTGTCATACTTGCTTGCTATCATTCCTGGGCATACCTTATCTATGTTGATATATTGACACAATCCTTGCCCCACTGTAAGTGCTCCTTTTATTTTCACTGGCCAGAAATTTTAGCTTTTGACACCTGTTCCAGAATTTTGTGCTGGCTTCTGCACCTGCTTCTATGTTTTTTAATTTTTTTTTGTATTTGTGTTAATATAACTAGCCTTAGGTTGGACTTGGTCATTGTGCCACTTTGCTGGCCTGGTAGTAAGGCTGACCACCATACAAAGCATAAACAAGCACTTGTTGGGAACAAGCTGCCATGATCCATGTTTTGCATTTTTTACATGATTCAACTATATGAATGAACTTTAGATGGGAATTCTAAAGTCAAATGATTTTTAAAGGTGCATCATGGGTGTTACCACATACCTAATCATCTGTTCCTGCAAGCTTTCTTATCCTAAGAGATTATTACCATGGTAAGTGTGACCAAGAGTCTGCTGAGTATTGAGCTAGTACATATCAATCCAATCTAACTATTATTTATGTAGCCAGATGAAACGAATAGGCATCTTATATTTTGCCTTAGAACAATTGATTACCAAAAGTAAGGACCTTGCTTAAAATTTTCCAATTTTCTTTTCCATATTCAGACAAAGTGTGTAAGTCATGAGTTTGCACTTAAAATATGTGATGTTTAGAAGTTAAATGTTGGATTCGGAGATAAGAGATCTTCCTTGCAATGTATTTTACAAGATTGTACTTGCATCATGATACAAGTGGTCATATTGTGGTGACATCCTCTGTTTCTTTGGGGCACTTGTTGTACAGTCCTGTAGAATCGCTCTGTTTTAACAACCTTTTTTTTTTTTTTTTTTTGTGGTGTGTGTGTTTGTGGGGGGGGGGAGCCTTCTCTTCTTCCCACTTAATCTTCAAAAAAAAAAAAAAGAAAAAAAAAAAGAGGTCATCTTGTTGTCTATTTGTCAGTAACAGTTGGTAAACCTGATATAGTTACGTTTCTGTCTGAAGATTAATAGAGAAATTATTTAAATTCTTAAATTTATCAATATCCATTATCCAACAAGCATTAGTTTAAGTAGGTAGCATCTTTTCTTCTTGATTCTAGAAACTTGCTTATACTACCGATGCCTTGCTTTCCTATTTAAATAATACATGTTTTGACTGGTAAATATGGTATCATTTGTCGCTCCATCCGTTATGCATTAATTTTATTACATAAAATGCAGAAATCTATAGTACAATTATACTATATTATAAATTTTTAGGGTCATTTTGTTAAGGATTATACCATTGCTTGTCATTCGAGCTAGTTGGCAAAATGCATGGGAGCCCTTGTCGAAACAGTTTGTCAATTTTATAGAGATTGTTGTGGTTTGGATGAGGCTACCATGGTTGCTTTGAGAGCATTTGGACAAGGCGCCAACCCTTAACACTGCCTCCGCTATCAGTGTCCTATTGGATCTATGCATGAAGACACTGTTGATGGAGCCGATTACTAGGCCAATTTCGGCTGAGTGGTGGTGGTGCTGGACCTCAGTAGCCAACTCATGCCTAGCATCTAGGCAGGATCGCCAAAGAGTGGAGTAAGGCAACACTATGAGAGTGTAGGAGTGGCATGTTTTGGGTGTGACCACATGGGCCATGACAATCAATGGTGCACCTTCCTAGAGGGTTAGCCAAGGAAGGTCATCATACCTGAAAATGTGGTGATGAAGAATATGACAGTTGGGGCCGGCATTTAGAGCTAGTAACTAGCAAAGTGGCTCGGCTTCCAATACTGCCCCTATAGAGATGCCAACATGGCTGACTTAGCATCCATAGCTAGTTGCAAAACGTGTCAGACCTGAAGGTGAAGTTGGCAGCCTGTTCAAGGCCATTCAGTCACCACCTAATTCGACCTGTCCATCTAAGGGAAGGGCTGACTTGGTGACTCATTTCACACATTCCTTTGTGCAAGGTAGTTCTTTGCCATCCAGCTACTGTCCAAGAAGGTCACTTGGTGCCATGCAAACCAATTGGGCACGCAGCAGCAGGAGATTCAGCTTGTCCTCTACTTCAGGGTCTTGTCATGTGGAGCTATCTTCTAAGGGGGGAGTGGTAATGGTGCAGCCTATGGACATAGGGCCGTTCATCTTGGAGTCAACCTGTCAGGCTAGTTACGGGGAGCATAAGGCAAAGCAGCCTGAGTCATGGGGACTGACAATTGCCGACAAAGGTTGCTTGGTGCCACGTCAAACCAACTAGACATGTGGCAATTGGTGTCGCAGCGACGTCCTATGCTTTGGGTTCTTGCTACGTGGACTATCTTCTAAGGATTGAGCAATAGTACTGCAGAGGAATGGGGCCGTTTGTTCTGGGGTCAACTAGTCTGGTGGATGGCAGGAAATGTACGGCAAACTGATGGTGGGAGGTTTAGTTCCTAGCTCTCCCAACCAATGAGTGGATGTGTAGCCAACTCTTGTAGGTCCACCTAAGAACATGTCGAAGGCCACTAAAGCAAAAGGCTTGGTTTACATGGATGAGGTGGCATCAACTTGGGTCAGGCCATCAAGAAGGGTGGTGTTGTGGAGATGGTGACCATTAGGCCTCAGTTGAGCAGTCATGCAAACCCCCACCACAATAGAGGGTGGTTCTTAGGCCACCAATAAGCGTCCCACGAGTGGGAGGCAAAGGCTGACCAAGCTCTTGGATTGCTGGCCACCAGATCCATTGGGGTAGCATGTCAAATTTGGTACTCCAGTCATCGGGCAGGGCCTCAACGTGGCTGAGAAGGCTGCACATAAAGCGGTATCAGAGAAGGTCTGTGCTGCCATTTTAGGATGTCACTCAGCTAGCCATTAGATGACCAATACTCTAGTGACTTCCTAGGATGATAGCAATGGGGAAATGTACTTGTTGTTGTACCTTTTGTTCCTTATGTGTGTTGTGTCTCTAGGTTGTACTTTTTATCGCCATAAAAATAAAGTGACTTACCAAATAAAAAAGGACATACTTTCAAAAACAATAATTGTTTCTAGAAATAATAAAAAAAATTAGCTCGTATTGTCTCTTTGAGGGAAAGAAAGTGATATATCTAGCTGGCCATATATGAAGGCAAAAGTATGGTGATTGTATCAATGCATCACATAAAGATATTGGGAGAGAATTTTTAAGGAAGGTTCTCCATACCTGTGCATACTACCTTGCATTGGGTGTATGATACTATATCAGTACTGAACAGAGACTGCATACGGGAGGCATACCGAGTCCGGTACATCAAATTGGGCCCCATATTGGATGGACTGACACTATGTAAGAATAGTACCAGTACATGGTCCGGTTCCGAGATTGTGAACCTTGCTTTTAAGTATCATGGAAACTTGGCGCTAACTAAGCATGCATTTTAAAATGTTATGTGGTTGCAAGTTGCAACTATAGAGAACCTGAAAGAGTTGAAAAGTCTTGATTCAAGTTGCTACGAGAAGTCATGGTATTATTATAGAAGGAAATCTACTTCTGTCGATAAGAAGATGCTTTCTTTTATGTCTACTCTTCTTGCAATCTATTAATTTTATTATTTATCCTCTTGATGCTCGAGTTTCATTTAATACATATCTGACTTCTAGTTTAATTTTTCAACTAGATTGTACTTATTTTGCACAGGCACCAAGAATGTATAGAGGGTGTTAAGAGAGAGATATTATCATGGCATCAGATCATTCTTTAATAATCTATCAATTAGAGGGAAGTTACGGTGCTTTTACATGGATAGTTGGAATTCAAAAATTTTGCTGATTGAGAACCGGAAAAATGGAGGATAAAAAGACTAAATAGTATGGGAAATATATTTGTAGGATACTCAAACTTTAAGAAAAGTTACACTTTCTGCAATTTTGTTCAAAATCTGTGGGTCATTTATCGTAACTAGAAACTTGGGATGAATTTTCTTTTTCCTCATCAAGTTGGAATTTATGTAACAATATGCTTTTGAATTAAGCTTATATAATAATGGAAGAATATTGAATAAGTTTGTAGAATTCTATCACTGTTCTGGTGTTAATCATTAGCTGCTAGTATCTCAAAATCAAATAGTCATTGGTAAAGCGGCACATGTTACAGTTTAACTAGATTGAATTAAAAAAATGCACAGCTAACAAGTTCAGTTATGTAATTTAGTTGTAGGGACTGAAACTTTAAATGATTCTGGATGACAAAACACCTAAAAAGTTGGTTCCCAGAAACAATATTCTGAAGGGATGTTGCATGAAACTGCATGTAGAAGATTGTAGCAACCAAGAGTTGCTGATGTTTTGATGCTGAGTTTGTCTTTTTCCTCACTTGCTAGTCAATTGTATCAGACAAGTTATCTAGGATGGGGAATATAAGTACCACCTCATTGTTTTCCCATATCGACAATGTTGTATATTGTTAGTTATCTGAATTGTAATGACATCTTAGCTACTTCCTTTTGGGTGCAAATATTTGTAGACTATGATGGATATTTTCAACATTTTCTTCTAATTGGTTATCATATATTTGGATAGTATTATATGTGAATATCTTTTTAAATAATTTGCAAAGCATAAAGAAGAGGACTACTCTGGTAATCCTTTGTTTGATTTTTCTCTAGCCATCCTTGTCAAACCATATGGTAATGGCCTGTTGTTGGAACGTAGTAATTTTGCTAATTAAATTTGCAGTCCCTCGGAACTTTCGCTTACTAGAAGAACTCGAACGTGGAGAGAAGGGCATCGGAGATGGGACCGTAAGCTATGGGATGGAGGATGGAGATGATATCTTCATGCGCTCATGGACAGGCACCATAATTGGCCCACACAATGTAAGAGAGATTAGTTTGCCAAACTACAAGAGATTAAGTATCCTGTGGAGTCTTCGAACTTTGCCAGCTTTTAACCATTATTTTCTATGCAGTCTGTTCATGAAGGGCGCATCTATCAGCTTAAACTATTCTGCGACAAGGACTATCCAGAGAAGCCTCCAAGTGTCCGCTTCCACTCGCGTATTAACATGACTTGTGTCAATCATGAAACAGGAGTGGTAATGAAAATCACCCACCACAACCCCCTCCCCGATACAAAATCACAAAATTATACCTGCTTAAAAACACTGGCATTGTAGATGTAGGCATGTAAAGAAAAATCATGTAACATGCGCTTTTTGTTGTATTATTTTAACTTCTAAACTGTAAAACCGATGTTTGAGTTGTACGCGTGCAGGTAGAGCCAAAAAAATTTGCCATGTTGGCAAATTGGCAACGTGAGTATACCATGGAGAACATCTTAGTGCAGTTGAAGAAGGAAATGTCAGCACCCCATAACCGGAAGCTAGTCCAGCCCCCAGAAGGCACATTCTTCTGATCACCGGGTCTATTAGTGGTTTACGTGTGCTAATTATGCAGTGGAGTACTTTCAAGACATTGTCCGGGGTGAAAAATATTTATCTGGGCATATGCTCTAATGATTGTTAAATGGGATGCTTACACTGTTTAACGTATCTGTTATCTATTGTTCTTTCTTCCAACGGTCAAGTGCATGTTTAAGTGTCATACTTCATCATTCAGATGAAATGGTCTGTTGAAGTTATTGTTGCGCGGTTGCGTGTGGATTTTAAATCTTGAATGGATTCTTATTTGTTTCCACTCACCTGAATATATTTGGGTTCCCCATATATTACCTGTGAACCGTGCTGCTGAATTGATTAAGGGTGAATGTGTATATTTCTGAGCTGTATTTATTCGGATATTAGGCACCTTATTGTTAGCTTCAAGCGAATAATATCAACAGTCTAGATACCAATTGGAGTTTAAGATTTTGGCATGGATGGAGGTGAACGGCCGAGGGAGTGTTTTTTTTTTTTTTTTTTGGAAGAACCAGGGTGGGATGATGGTAAAACAAGGATAACAGATCTGGTAGAACTGACGGTAGTCATATTATTTTAGAAATTGGTGGCAGAGATGGTATGAGTATGTACAATGAATTGGTGTCAGAAGGTCAAGAAATGGAAAACGAAGACTTAAATAACACAAGCTGACATTGTAAGAACTGATCAACATAGCATTGTCGACTTCATATAATCATTATGGTACGGCCCAAGCGTTCACATTTATAAACTGGCTCAACACTTACGGTAGCTCATGGAAGAGGATGTATATACAAGAAACAATCCAAGGACTGCTGTGTTCAACGAGGTTACAACATCATGACACAATAAAAGAGAAGAACCTACCCTGATTTATAGCAACATGAACATGTGCTAAGAAATGCTTCAGCAATGAAATGGTGGACATCTGGTGAATTGAGAGTCACGTAGCAGTAAACCAGCTCCTCCATCTCCTCCCAGTCTTGCACACCCACATCCTGAATCATCTCAAGTACGGACTCCCTGAAATCAGTGAAGGGGTCGACGGAAAACTTAACAGCACAAAGGCTCTCTGCGAACACACCACGAACATCTCCAGGGAGGCTCGCTGAGAAACTAATGTTCATGGAGGAACATCTCCTCACATTTCTCTTATTTTTCCTCACATTCCCTTCTTTCTTCATTGCCTCTTTTTACTTCAAATGGATGAAAAAAATGTTATATATATCCTTGATGGCATGGGTCTCACTGGTATTTATTCTCGAAAGCCAGCACTTCGAACATGGTGAGATGTGGGGGTGCTCACTGTGGAGTCATGTGGGTTATTGTGGCTGGAGAGGAGGTCAGTCAATAGATTCAGAGGTGGGGGCCGCCTCGGTGGAGATGGAAAAAAAGGGGTGGTGATACGTGAGAAAATTAGCCGTTACAAGCGGCGTGATGCATCGTCCAGGGCTTTAAGAGTCCATGTACTCGAGAAAATTAGCCGTTAAGAGCGGCGTGATGCATTGTCCAGGGCTTTAAGATTCCACGTACTTGAGAAAATTAGCGGTTAGTGAAACCAGAGGCTAATTCCACATTTATTTCATGAGTAGCGACCTCGCAACCAGGCCTGCAAGCTGATCGGGTTGGATTGGGGCGAGGCACATCCGAGATCTAATTTATTTAAAATTGCAGTCCAACCACTATTTGGATTGAACCGGACCGGACCCGGTTTAAAATTAATTTTACTAATTTATTGGATTTTTTTGATCAAATTGGGTTAATAATAGTCTAGACAAGGACAATACAATACATGCATGCATTTAATCTAATTATCCGATATATATTATGTAAGAAAATAACACTTAAATATAGACGTTATCAACAATTTACTTTGCATAAATTTTGATCGGCAAAAATATATAAGTACAATTAACAACATAAATTGGTTACTATTTGAGGATACTACAGTAGAGGGTTAGAGAGAGAGGCCTGTGCAACTGTGATGGTGGCGAGCAAAGAAATGATGACGGTTGAACTGGTTCTATGTGGAATTGGTTGGTTATTTCACTCCATTGCACGGGATCCCTGTCGCCATGGGAGGAGGAGATGTAGCCCTCTTGTGAATCCTAAAAAGTTGATGCCATCTTATAATGGGAGGGCCCACTCGATTGAGGTATGGCCATGGTCCGAAATAATGTTGCCATCTTCTGTTGGATGTATTATATATTAGAGCGGTCCTGATGAAGTGCCCTATAAACCATGGGGTCACCATGTCTTCTAACAAGCCTTAGCCGTGAGTGTCCTTCGAGTTTGCGGACGATGCCAATCATTCTGCACGACAAACCTAAAGCCTTGGATTGTCGATAAATCTTGTGGTCTTGTCTGGATCCGTAACATTAGGCACAGCATTTATAGGCTGAGAGCCTCAGGTGACAACCGAAAGTCTTGTCGTATTCCGGGACTACATTACATAACGGTGGACCACTACAAAGATGCTGGATTTTCTTTTCTTTTGTTTTTTTTTGAATAAAAGGAGGAGAAAATCCTCCCCGTTTCATTGAAAAGCTGCTGGGATTATTCTAGTCGATGGAAATTTTTTATTAAAAAAAGAATTTATTTGAGTACTTTTAATTTTAAATTGATTTTTTTAAAAAATAAAGAAGTTCATAAAGTTAATAAATCATAATATCTTATCTGAAAGACTTAACACCATGATCACATGTTTCTGCTCGGCGATGAGAGATTAGAATGTTGCATGGTATATCTTCAGGTATTTGGGGACGAGCAATTGGTACCATGAATAGATCTCGTTCTCTCTTTAACTCTCAAATAAATTATAATTATTTAAAATTAAACAATTTATATTTTTGAAAATATAAAAAAATATATTATTTTGAAATAACTAATAAATAAATAAATGGCAGTCCTCATTATTCTTTCTCCCAAGATTTTTTGTATATATACTCTTATGAATATCTAAAATTACATGTAGACTCTTGCATATATACTATTTATAAGTATACCCTTATAATTACTTTTTTTTACATATATAGTCTTATAAATATGCATATACTATAAAAAATTTACTAGTTATGTATATACTTTTATAATTATTTTTTTTGCAAGTAACCCTTATAAATTATTTAATTTTACATGTGTAATCTTGAAAATACAATAATTTACAAGGGTTTTTACATAAATATAACTATTTGCAAAGATACATGCAAAAAATATAATTTATAAAGTATAGATACAAATAGTGTTCATGAAATTTTAGATATTCATAATAGTATATATAAGAAAATTATTATAAGGATATACACATAAATAGCAAATTGATGAGGGTATACATGTAGTTTCAGATATTTACATAGTTTATACATTAAAAAAAAAAATTTTTGCATTATTTAATGAGAGCAAAATGTTAAACAAGCAGAAAAGCATGATTTTTTTATTTTTTGAAATGTTACGAAGGAGAGGAAAATTTTCTTCCATATTTTATTAGTTGAATGATGGTAGGACAGTTGGTGTAATTATAAGCAAGATTTTTTTTTTTTCTAAGTGTTTACATGATGTCACCACTCTTTTTTTCTTTACGATTTACCATGCAACATCTTTTCTCCACCAGCAGACCTCACCGTACATGAAAGATGACGGTAGAAAGCCGTCTTTCTTCTTCTATGTTTCATTGCAAATGATATCTCTTATATTAGCGAAGGATTTTGATGTTTCCGCAGAGGTCCAATTTTGATAGAGGAATCTTGTTTTTTTGCTGACTTTTACAAATGAATATGCTTCATATCTTCCATTTCTTTCCTTCCAAATGTTCCAAATCTCTATTAATATTAAAGCATATGTGGCTGTGCCGATACCTTTGTCAGGGAGGTGCTCCCTCCACTCATGTCAAAAGGAATGAAGATTATTTAGTAAAGCATGAATCCAAAGTTTCCTGAGTATCTCCAAAATGATTGTAAGTACTTGTATTGAAGAAGAAGAAGATTTATTGGTTCTTCTTGTTCTCCACAGAGAGCGTAGGTGCTATTGACCATAACTCCCCATTTCCTCGGATTATCAGACCTTATTGTAGTAGCTTAACCAGTTAAAGTTTTTGACTTCTTCTAGGATAGTAATTTTCCATAGAGAGATTTCGATGATGGACTTGATACCTCCATTCATGAAGAAATAATAACAGGACTTGACTAAAAAGTTTTGGCTGCTGTGGCTCCATTTTCAAATCCTATTATCACTCTCTTCAGTAAGTTGAATGTGTTCTAGCATTGATGTAAGGTGGTAATGTTCAAATGTTGCCTCATGGGTTACTGGCATTTTGAATTTTTGGCTTGTATTACCAATATTTATAAAGTCTTCGACGCTAATGTGCTGATTTTTTGACAGCAGGAATAGGTTGGGGAATTTTGCTCTGAGAGCTGTGCCTTGAAATCACTCGTCTTTCCAAAAATTTATGAGCTGTCCATTGCTAATTTTTTCAATCTTGAGCAGTGAAAAAATAAGTCGGCTAAATGCATGATATTTCTCCAAAATGGTGAGGCCATCCACAGCTTCCAAATTATGACTTCAGAAGGGGCGAACCAATTTTTTATCTGTTTATATCCGTCATAACTCATAAGGCATCATCTCTTAGCCTTTTGGATTATACAAGCATCACATCCGTCGAGCTATGCTAAAAATCTTGTAATTGCTGAACAACTTTGCATCTAAGGGGATTTTTGATCGGAAAAGTAAAGATTTAGAATTGGAGTGAGAATGGATGACTCCCATTTTAACTGTTTCATTAGAAGGAGTCTTATTTTAATTCCGATTTCGAGGTGGAATAGAAATGATCTAATTTATCTAAAATTGAATCTCTATTCTCTCTAAGAATTCAAAATTTTTTTTCGATTCTGATTTTATTTGACCAAGCTGTAAAAATTAGTTTATTTTAAAATAATTTTTTTTCAAATAAAACTTCAGAAAAAGTGCTGTCAGAGAGAAACAGTTTATATTTGGCAAAATTATTTGATAAGCACTTTTATCAATATTTAAGAAATAATTTATGTTTAGCAAATCTTTTAAAAAAAATATTTTTAACTATCAAATTACGAAAAGAAGCTTGTATAGATTTACTTTATAATTAATATTATTTAAATAGATAAATAATTTTAAATATTTATTATGATTGATTTTAATTAATTTTTTTTTATTTAATTAAAATATAAAAAATAATGAGGATCTCAGGTAGTGTGAGAATAATGGAAGAATTTGATAAAAATAAATAGAAATAGTTATGATAAATAATAATTTTGAGTAAACATATTTATATTTTAAAAAAAATTAATTTTCTGCTTATGTTTTCAAGAAGAAGCTCTAATTTTTTTTTGCTTTTGCTTTTAAGAAAAAATTCTAATTTTTTGCTTCTTCGCTCCAATTTTCTACTTCTTTTCTACAGCAAAAAAATCTATCACTCGATTATTTTTATAATAAATTTAATCAAATATTTTTTTAATAAATATTTTAATATATATATATATATTTTAAAGCTTGGTCAAATAGATTCTTAGTCATTTTGATTTTAATTCGAATATCTTAAATCTATTGCAAATTTATTTCAGGTTGGTTGAGAATTGATTGAATCGAAATAGAATAAAGAAAAGGATTGTAAGGCTTTTTATGGTGCAAACACGTGCCATGGAGGATTTGAACTATAATTTACATGCTTCTAATACTATTTATTTTTATATATGAGCATGACATCATCCGTCATCAGCTTTTCCCCGCGCTAGTCACCACCCTGGGCAAGGGGCTGAATCATTTGACCATGCGTTGTGGTACACGTTACCAATGGTCGCCAGCCACCTTGTTTTAAATCATTTTAAGGTGACTTGCACGGCTCTGTACAAGGATCATGACTAACTAAAACAATGCCCCTTGGTGCAGAATCAAACTAAAAAATTCGGCTAAGAAAGCATTTCTAAGTCACAAGCCAGATCAGGAAACAAAAAGAAATGCAAGTCAAATGCCAGAGGAGCTACTCCAACAATTTGATCCATCTTCAATGCAATGCATCTTTCCTATCATAGTAACATAAAATATTCACATCAGAGGACACAAACTACAGCATAATTATATTTCAGCATTGGAACAATCTGAAGATGAGCCTATATATCATACAATTTACATCTCAACGTTTTATCTTATATTGCTTGGTTACATCTCCTACTTCAGCTATCAGTATATCTACCCTCCTCTATAAGCTTTATCTTGTACCTCTTCCTCTACAAACTTTACATAAATCGGCAACATGACGATTAGCATATCATCTGGAAACAAGGCATCCTCACTGGAGAAAACACGACGGTCAGTGGTGCGTGATCGGATAGAGAGTAGTCCTCCGGCCACATTCCTTTTTCCACTTCTGGTGGGAAGAGAACTGCATTCTTCACATTGAAACCAAAAGCCTGCAGCCTCTTGGAACCTGTTTTCGGTCTGATGTCGGTCCCCTTTTCAAAGTTCTCGGGTTGCTCCCAGCATTTAGGATTCCAGATGCCTTGCTGCAGAACATCAGGAAGCAATTGTTTAGAGGCAGCAAAAAAGTTGGAAGGACAAATGTGTTTTTCTGAAGCTGCACATAACCAACATAGGTCTTCAAGAACTTCTTGCCCGGTTAAGGAATGCAATGTTAAGGGATGATCAAAGGTATTGGTTTGGGACACGTCAAGTAGTTGCTTGAGTATGAAATGGAAGTCTCGGATCGGTGGCATACCAGAAATTCTTCATGGTCCACAACACCATTTCCATCATTGTCAGCTTGAATCCACAAATCCTCTATGTCTTGGGGAATTAAGCCATGAGGATGGCTGGTTAAGCCTAACTGTTGATGTAAAAGTGTTACCAACCACTTTCTCATAAAGGCCACAGAGGTTCGAACTCTTGTGAGAGGAAATAGGTACCTGACAGAGTGCTTGACAAAAACCTGAGTAGGTAATATAATCACCAGGGCTGTCCACTTTAAGGAAAGCAAATGCATTATCCTCCGTAAGAGAAGCAGCTCTGAGAAGATACTGAAAGAAGAAATATTCAACCATTAAGTGGATCCTGAGAACATAACTGTTAAAGCTGAACAAGGGTATGGTGACTTTTACAACTCCCAGAAAATAGAATAAATCCATATGCATTGCTTCATAATATCATATTCGCACACCATTAGTTAAACATGGACATGCAGACATATAAGCGAGAACACTTCATGTTAATCAAAATCTCATTCCCAAAGAAAAGCTTTTTCGGTGACTCATTCTCAGTTACACCTAAAATATATGCCTTAATTCATATTAGAATCAAGCAGAAAAAGGTAAAAGAAACTAGTGCTTAACAGATGCAAAGGAAAAAAAACTCACACCTTAATAATTCCAAATACAGCTTCATTCCAGCTTGTTCTCAGGGGCTTCCTGTGCTTATTGGGATTAAGCAGCCATATGAAATCGACTCCGCAGATATTTCCACGATGATTGCGGTGGCTAACCCACTGCAGGAGCAAGAAAAGCAAATCAACCTTGTGTAAGCTTTGAAAATGTGTGGGCAACAAGATCAAGCAATAAATGACATGAATCCAAAGATTACCACCTTGTGGGCATCTGCATCACTGTCGGTATAGTGATGAGCGGTATCATAAGATGACACAAACCCCTGGGACCTAAGAAACTTGTAAACGTGTCCACGTTTACTTCCATTCCAGTCCCTGCAAAGAAGAAAAGAGGTTGAGAAATTCAATTCTATTCAAATAAAAAAGAGGAAAAAAGAGAGCATGTTCTAAAGAAACTGACCCGCAGAGTATGATAGGCATAGGACTAAGCTTATGTTCTTTCTGATAAGATTCTATAAACAGGAGGATCTTGTAAACCTATCAAAAAAAAAAAAAAAAAATGAAATGGTAACAGTGAGAAATCACCGACAGGAGTAGGCGGGCAAAATCAAGGGAGTCAATATATTTGTTAGAAGGCAGATCAATTTACCTGCCGCAAGCGAAGTATACACAAGCTGGAGTCATGAGGAAATAACAAGTGTGTATTTACAATCAGAATCTGCTGTCGAACACCGCTGTTTTGACTTTGGTTGAAAGGAACGACTGACTCAACATGTAGTAGCTGTGCTACACGATCTCCAAAATCATTAAACAGCAAATCTTGATAGTTTAGAATTCTAAAGTAGTCCCTATGCACAGCACTAAGCAGACCTGCAGACAAGTAGATGAATTTGCTGTTACTGGTCACTATTATTATAAAAACAGCTTATTTTCATATGTTTCTATCACCATAACATTTGTGCTGAACAACTAGCATAGACGTGAACATGTTTATGATTTGCCATCAAGTCTGACTGGCATGAATTCTTATCAATTGGCGCAGGTGATGGCACGTTAGTAACTTCAAAAGATACTTTTATTTTTTCAAAAAAAAAAAAAAAAAACAACATCAAAGCAGCATATACCCATATTTATGGCTTAGGCTATTATTCTGATGAATAACCCAGACTAAGAATAATATGCTCCTAATAGATGATAAAACACTAATTACATGCACATTATCAGGTAGGAAGAGTAGAAAAGCAGAGTGGATAGGAAATTGCATCCGAAGTGTACCATATTAAGGACTTCATGCCAATATGCATTCTTCTACTAACAAAAAGATTATAAAAATTATGAACCATTGTTTAGCAAATGATACTCATAGTTGAGAAATCTAAATACTCAAGCTTCTGGACGAAGAAAATGGACCACAAATAATTATGTAAGGTTTAGGTCCTCATTTAACAGATGCCAAGTCCCAAACCATACTCACCACACAAAGCTAACCTGGTTTCTAAGAGTAGAATATTTTAAAAAGAAGAAAAATATCACCATCCTCCCCAATGCAAACAGGAAACTGATCAGCATCAAAACATACAACTTTGCAAACAACAAAAAGTGCAAAAAAACTTTTTTTGTTGGATCTCCAAAGAGCACATATTGATCAACATCGAACTTTTAGAACACAATAAGTTCCATGATCTACATATTTAATCCTTTATCAGCAATTATTAATATAAATAACACAGTGGTTAAACAATCCACCTGTGTCATCACAAGGGCAGTTCAAGAACCAAAGATGATAAAAGAAACATACCATCACCACGATTGTTCGTGCGTGCAAGCTTCAGACTGGTATAACCAGCATCGCCCAGCCTCCTCTCGTACATATCGACGAGTTCTTCGTTCCCAAGCCAGACCTCCTATACCAATCCAACACCCCCCCACAAAAAAAGAAAAAAAAAAAAAAAAAAAAAAAAAAAAAAAGCAATAATCTTTAGATTCACACAAAATCCCACATTGAAATCGAATCAAAACACAAAAAACTCGAACCAACCTGGAGGCAAATTATGGAGGACATCTCCCCCAACAGCCGGTCTATGATGCTCTCATTCCGGCTATGCCAGTATGCTCTATACTGGCTCTCCCTGCGGCTCTGATCCTATGTTACCAAAGAAATCGCATCAAAATCAGATCAAAGGAGCAACCTTTTTCTCATTCAAACAAAAAGGCACTGAAAAATAACAAAGAAATCGTTGCAATCATCGACGAGACAATCCAAAACCGGCCATTGACGCCTTTCTACCTCCTTATCGAGCCTTTTGTAGATGGGCGCGAGAATGTTGAAGGTGGTGCAGGAGATGCAGCGCTCCGAGGCCATCAACGCGCCGTACCCCACCCCCCTCTTCTTCCCCCGCCGCTGCTTGCCACGCCCGCCCCCCTGCGTTGCCCCGCCATTGCCGTCCTTTCTCTGCGCTCCGAAGCAAAACCCATCACAATCCAAGGAACAGCAATTCCACGGTTCCGATTGATTCGATAAAAAAAATTACACGAATTCTTGAAATAAAAAAGAAGGGACCAAAATTACCATTGCCACGATCACGAGAGAGAAAAGAGAGAAGCGAAGGAGAGACGCCAAGAGAACGAAAGAGATGAGGAAAAGAAACAGAATTGCGAGTTCGTCAGCGGAGAACGTAGACGGTTCCTTTTGGCGTGATATCATTTTTGGAAGGCTTTAAAGAGAGATTGGGAACTTGGGAACCGCGAGTGACGGGAACCCGACGGCGATGGCATAGGCTTCGCGAGTAAATCCACCGCGAACAGCGGGTGGACCGCTTCTCGAGCCCCCGCCCGTTCCGCTGCACCCCGTTTGCGAACCCCCTAATGCTTCCAACGATTCCGTTTATGCCTAGACGAGCGGGCCGTTTAATCGGAATCAGACGGCAGTGATTTGTAATAGGCGGGTGTTGACGTCTTCTTGACATGTTCAATAGGTCAAGGAATCGGAATCAAGTCGGTGGGGCAGTGATAAAAATATAAATTTGTACACAAGATTAATTTTGTCAGTGCGATCTCATCCGTCTGATCTATGTGCCGTTCTTATCCTGGACTAGGTCAGAATAACGGTACGATGGACCGCGAGGTCCAAGGTTGATTTGATTTCCAAACTGGAGCCGGGTTACACGGAAGTATATCAAGTACTAAGCGAGAAAAATGAGGTTGAGGGGTCCACCGATTTGACGGTGGAAATAAAGAATGGAATTAGATAATTCCTTAGAGCCTTAAACTTTGGAAGACGGGGGTACGCATCGCCGAAAAGGGATCTGGGAACGGACGCTCGGATGGAGATCACCAGTATTGATGGGGATCTGGTATCGGATTCTACGGCTGGATATCGGGTCGGCGGGGGTTGGGTGGAAGAAACTGTTGGCGGAGTGGGGGAATGCCTGTCTGGATATCCGAATGTGCCAGCCAATGGGATCGAGGTATACGCGGTGCCAACGGAGGTACAGGCGGCGGGGGAATGGGATACTTCGTCCAAGATAGCGAGGGCGGGGCACGCTATTCTGGATAGGGTGGTTCATGTCGGACCGTTGGGGGATGGGGTGGAGCAGGCCGGAGTTGATGTGGAATTACAGCCTAGGAATTAGAAGCTGACATGTCAAAGATCGTTATAATAATTTCCACCACTTTGATCCTAAATAACTCAGGAAAATATAATAACCACCTTGACATTCGTTATTTTTATCTATATTCTTAAAGTAAAATAATATTTTTTTAAAAAAATATTTTTTTTAAAAATAGTAGAAAGATGGTCTTTTGTGATAAATCATGTTTATGGTTAGGACCGTGGCCAAGGCATGCTATCACATATCTTTACTCTTATTATAAGTCCAGAATAATTGATTACTGGAGCTGTTACATATTGTTATTTACTTAAATTTTAGATTTATGAAAATAAAATGATAAATATTTTAATATAAAAATATGATATTTTAAAAACCACTATTACATTATAATAAATGCTATTTTAATGATGCTTTATAACAATAAATGTTGGTATTGGCAAGTGTAATGCCATAGATTCGAATCCGGAGATAGTCATTTTGATTTAGAAATTGGATGTCTCTAGCTCTAAGAATTCTAGATTGTTGGAAACATAAGTGGATAATAATTTTTTTTAAAAATTTATCTATGTAACAAAGAAAGAAATTTATTAGTTTGTTATTTATCATTGTAATTTCATTATAATAATGACCATAATTTCAATAATATTTTAATACAAAAATTTGAAAAATTATTTCTGAGATAAATAATAATAATTATAATTATTATAGATTTTTTTTAATAAAATATGGTAGTTGATAATAATTTTGGTCGAGATTGTTATGAGGGGATAATAAGCTATTTAAATTTTTGCTGAAAGAAATATCGGATAGAGTAATTTTTCAAAAAAAATGATGTGAAATGAATTTTGCTTTATCAGCAGTTCTAATTATTAGTAATAAAGCTTTACCGTGTTAGTACTAAATCATAGATGTTGGCTCGCATGATAAAACTAGTAACAAAAGATGGTGTTTTAGTGATGAATCACGTTTTGTGCAAAAGATGCCGATGATTAGGTCAGAAAGTGATGGCTATGGCTAAGACAAGCTATCAACATTATCTTTACTCTCATCGCAAGTTCACAAGAGCTAAGCTCTAGGGCCGTTGTGATAATGATGATAACAATAATTGTTATATATAACTTATGCATAACAACTATTTTGTATGTTTGATAACTATATTTTTTTATAAAAAAATAGAAAAATAAATTTTAAAATATAAAAAAAATTTATTTTATATATAAAATAATTATTTTTTATTTTTACTTTTTGCTTTTCATAGTATTACCAAACATTGCTTTTTAATTTTTATTTTTTAAAAATAAAAAATAAAAAAATATATATTTTTAATGGCTAATCAAATGCATTCTTAATTTTTAGATTTTTTTTTGAAATAAAATGATAAATATTAGTATAGTGATTATAAACTTATATATAACTTTTTTTGAAGAAAAGGAGGGAATACATGTATATTATAATTTCCTAGGTCCAGATTTTTAGGATTGTACCATTTAAAATTTTAACCCAAAACTTAAGCAATTAGTTAAGATCAGAAAGAGATCAGAGAAGATCACAATGACAAATGGAGGATAGAGAGAGTGAAGAAGGGAGCATGATTGTAGTTAACAAGAAAGTCATTGAGGTAGAGAACAAGAGAAGATAGGAGGGAGAAGACAAAGGAAATAAGATAGAGAAAAATCCTAGAAGTAGTTATTTGTGGGAGGACGACCCTTCTACTCCCACATTGGATGTGAATCAATTGGGAAACTTTGGCTTATATGAGATTAAGGTCATCTCTCCTTCCACGAGGCATCTTTTGAAGGACAAAACCGTATAGCCCAAAATAATATCTTTATACCATAGGTCAAAGTGGACAATATCTTATGTGCATGAGTGCAAAGACTGAGCCATCCGATCCATCCCAGTCATTTGAGCCTTTGTCCGCAACATTAGCGCCCATCTAGGGCCTGCCTCCTGCCCACACATATAGAGTCCTCCTTGATTGGAGGGCTACTATTATGGAAGAAAGGCCTTTTTAATTCCACATTAGTTATGAGTTAAGGAGAACTAGCTTACATCAGATCGAGGCCATCTCTCCCACCATGAGGTGTCTTTTGAAGGACAACCATGAGACTCAAGACGACATCTTCATGTCAGAGATCAGAGTGGACAATACCTCATATGCACGAGCATAGAGATCGAGCCATCTGACCCATCCCAACTATCCGAGCTCTTGACCATAGTAGTAGTTATTAATTTAGGGAAGGGAATTAGTTTATAGTTCTTCATTATCCTTGAGGCTTATACAACTTGAGTTGAGATGAGCAAGTAGGCCTCATATGCATGGAAAAAAAAAAAGCTTTATTCATGAGCTCCAATTTGCCAACTGCACAATTACTTACCTGCACAATTCTTAGGTGGTTGGAGAGATGGTCACTCATCCTCCTACTTGGTATGAATCATTTGGATCAACTGAACACTGAATAATTAGCAACCCTCAAGACAAAGGCAGCTTAATGTAGTTTGATCCCTATGCAATTTCCATCAACATGGCAGAGGCAAAGTAGAAAATATTACTCCAGTAAAAAGCCCTCAACATCTCATCATCATGCCCATTCCCTTAAGCCACATGGACCTCTTCTACTAGTTCTTCTTCATGAGGTACTAGTGTAGAAGGAGCTCTGATTGAGTTCTCTGGCAAGAATAAAAAAATGTAGATAATTTCTAGAGTACCTAGGAGCTCTGTTTACAAAATAAATTAGTTTATTTCAGACAATAGGATAAAAACAATTGAAAAAATAATATCAATCTCTAATGAGCATGAGCTCATCCCAATTTTAACTCAAAAAATAATTAGGATTCACAAACCAAAGTATGAGTTTCTCCATATAAGACTCTTACAAGTAGCTGTGAAATCTCTAATTAGAAGAGGGGTAAACTCTGCAATCCTTCTTTGTCTGAGGGATGGTAGATTTATCGATTACCAAGATTCACCCTTAGGAATGGTAGAATCAAGCCTTTTTAGAGGTCTGATCTACTTCAATTATAATATAAATTTAATAATTAAAATAAAAGATAAAAATATATATAAAAGTCTCAGAATTAGAAGTCAAATTACATAATCTAAGAATGTTGCCAGGATCATATCCTGCAGCAATAATGGTTAGAATGTATTTTAAAATATTAAATATCCTAGACCACATAGGAGCAATCAATAGGACTCAAGGCCAAATTGAATATTTTTAGACCAACCCAAGTAAGAAAAATGTGTATGTTCTCAAAACTCTGATCTGAGATCAAATCTTCTTTCCAAAAGAATGGTTCTTGAAAAAGTCAATTCTGGCTCTCTGCCAAGAAAAAAGCCATCTAAAAACTATCACTACTCATCCTGAAGGTGATGTCTCAATCAAATATCATAGAAACAAGTTAGTCTACAGCCACAGTGCTGACTAGAACCTTCAACTGTTCCTCCAATAATCCCTTCTAAACCCCATAGGTAGAGTTGCTTTGCATCAAAACTTAGTCAAGTAAACTTTGAACCCAAAGTTCCTCAAACTTAATATGAAGAAAATCAATCTCCTCCAGTTTCACCAACTTACTCCCAAATGGTAGAGTCTAAAGACCCTAAAATCTGCATAATTTTCACTAAATTTAAAATAGACAAAAAAGCCTTAAAAGAAGAATTTTATTCAATAAAAAATATTGAAAAAAGAAAGCAATTCTTCAAAACTTACAACACAGAGCAAAGAAACAATATTCAAGAGTAATACTATTCCTTTATGAGAAAGTTAAAAACTCAAATTTGTTTCTTCTAATGATTAGATTCCTTTAGAACCCAATCCAAAGAAGTAAATATGATAAAAAATATAATAATAATCTCCTGGCAAGATGACAAAAGTAGGGTAATTGAAAAAATTCACCTTGCTACGCAAGAAATTAAAATTCTTGTTAGAAAAACACAAGTCATAGCCTCCTCATTTAAAGTAAAATCTGAACCACCAGATACTCCAAATGCTAGAGACATCAAAAGCATAATAGAATAAAATAATTTTATAAATCAACACTTAAAAGCAATTGGAGATCAATTAATAAGAATTGAAGAAGCTATCAAAGAAGAAAAATTTGGACCTTAAAACCAAAGAATTTCCAATGTTCAAACCTTTTGAAATTCCAAAAACAAGATAATCAACTCCAAAAAAAGACCTCTTAGGAGAAGTAAATAAAAGACTAGACATATTAAACCTAGTCTTAGATACTCTCGAAAGAAGCACCAAAGAAAAATCAATTATTTTTATGACCCAAGATAGCCAGAGCGAAGCCACCCAATCAGACAGTGAAGACATTAATAGTCAAATTAACTCCCAATCTGATAGTCCAAGCCCAAGACTAGAAATTAACAAACTTAAAAGCTAGGCCTATTCTCAAAAACTATTTTACTTAAAACCTAGCTTATCAGACATAGGCCTAAAAGAAAGGCCTCAAATCCACCAAAATCAATACTCAACATCTATCATCTATGAATGGAATATAGACGAAATGACTGAATATAATATTCTCAATATTCTCCAAGAAATATCCATGGTCTCCATAGCATACAAAACCAAAGGCAATATGCCAGACCATGCAATTGCCCAAGTGTCGGTAGCCGACTTCACTTGCTATTGCCCAAGAATGGCTATCCAAGAGGGGGGGATGAATTGGATATTTAAAATTTTTTTGACTAATATATAGATTTGAATGATTTAAACTAAGTGATGTGCATACAATAGATAATGAAATAAGCTTTGTAATGTGCAGTGAATGAAAGCAATAAAGTAAAGAATACACAATCACAAACATAAAATTTTATAGTAGTTCGGTGCTAAACTCAACACCTACATCCACTTTCTAAGTATACCCTTGAAAATTCAACTATAATTCTCAACAAGAATTATAGTCCGATTATTTTCTGGGTTCACAATCAAATTTAGTTAATTTTTTCTGGCTCACCAACCAAAATCATATACGATTATTTTTCGAACTCACAATTAATCCAGTTGATTTTTTTCGGGATCACCAACCAAAATTTTATAAGTGAATATTTTTCTCCGGACTAACAATCAATCCTAATTGATTTTACCCTTGGCTCATCAATCAAACCAATATAACGTCCAACTTGAGGTTTGGACCAACCTAAGTTTCTCATCTCAAGAAACTTGAAATAAAATATAAAATTATAATTTAACAAACTCTTTTGAAGCATAAGAGAAGACAATCTAAGTTGCTTTGCTTGTAAGGTTGATTTTTTCTCCTTGAATGAATAAGAGATTGTGAGGCTCCTTGATTCTCTTCACTCTTGCTCTCACTTGCTTGAGGATGTTTTGTAGTAAAAGGACAAAGGATCACTCTGAAAAATAACTCCTTCTCTCTTCTTTTCGGCTCATTCCTTAGCTTTCTCAAAAAATACTTAATATACTCTTCAAAGCTTATTTTTAATGCTCTAAGTATTTTCTTATATATTTCAGAGATTTCTCACTATTACAAATCACCAACATGGGCTTCTGAAAGTGATCTAGCCATTAAAGAAGAAAAAATAGCCATTGAAAAGCTCTTGAAATAAAAAAGCTATAGTTCTAAAAACTAACCATTACAAGCACTGGGCTGGCTCAATTTCAGACTGGGTCGGCTTAGTTTATAGTTGGGTCAGCTTAGTCTCCTGGATCTTAAAAATTTTACTTTCTATGCTTTCTGTCTTCTATTTTCACTGAGACTAGGTCAACTCAGTTTTGGACTAGGTCGGTTCAGTTTGCGTGCCATGTGTGTCGAAGACTGTTTGTAATTCTTTCTTCTTCAAATTAATTTATAGACTAGATTTATCTTTTTGACTTAATTTAACCTTCATTAAAATGTCAAAAAATACTTGAAAAATTGTGAGCATTTGAAATTTTGAAACTGCACATCCTTATGAGCATAGTTAGATTTTATAACTTATACTCAAAATTCTTTGTTATCATTAAAATCAATCTTTGGATCAACAATCTTTTTCTTTTTGATGATGACAAAATTTTTGAGTATATGCAAATAATATATAGTGAGTTTCTAAAAGATTACATGTTTATAAAGCATGAAACTACTAAACAACAAGAACATACTTTATTCTAGTTAAGCTCAAGTATATACTTAATAATAACTCTCCCCTTTTTAACAACGTCAAAAGAAATAACTCAAAAGAAGATAATCAATCTTTTTTTTTTTTAATAATCCAGAAGCATTAAGCTTCCCTTTAGTATTATAGTCAATTAAGTTTAAAATTTGCTCTCCCTTACTATATGCCAAATTTTTTAGTTTCATTCATTGCTTACTCTTGATATAAAAGAATTAATTCTTATTCTTATTTATTTCTTATAATCAAATCAAATTATATTATAAAAAATATCATAAAATTTTGAGTGATTTAATATGTTAAATTTACTTTCTTCATTTACTAAATTTTCTCTTCCTTTTGGTCATTATAAGTATTGACTACAAGTCAGGATACCAATTGAGTTTAAAAATATTTTTTTAAGAAGTTCAGCTTATCAAACAAATATATCAATATTTTAAATTATTCTTAAACTCTAATAATAAAAATTTATAAATTAATTTTATTCAATAATTTTTCAATCATAATAAGTATAGTATTCAATTATAATAGTTAATCACAATAAAATAAAAATATTGAAACATTTGACATGCAATTGATGATATAATAATTAATCAAATTAAATAAGATCAAATCATTTTCTTAAGTATTTTCATCTTCTTTTGCAAAAATATAATATGAATTTTATATTCAAATTTAGATCAAGAAACATATTCAACATAAGCACCAATAAATCATCAAAATCAATCATACTAAAAGAATTTCAAGCAAGTAAACATAATATAAAATCATGTAGATAGAATCAATCAAATAAACATTGATAGTATGATGTGAGAAAAATTTAGATTATACCGAGCATAATCACTCATCTAATTTCATTTCCAAGATATCCATCCATAAATTTTTTTTCTCTTTTCATTCCATTGAATCCTTAGCATACTTACAAAATTATTTTCTAATTTTTGGTACCCAAGCCATCTTGGGTCCATTGAGGTTAGAGCTTATAGCTCCTTTTGGAATCCATATTTGCTTACTTAAGGCTTGACCGATTCTTTTGGTGTTACATTCAGAAATTTTGTGGCCAACTTTATTACATTTAAAATATGTAATTGAGTGATTTCCAAATAAAGCTTTGCTAAATATATTTTTGATAAATTTTTATTTTCTCAATGAATTATAATCAATTCCTGCTTTATCAAAAATAGTCTTTCGATTATTTAAAATTGCTTGAAGTTTTGAGATTCAATAATAAATTTTTTAAGCATGGGCTTCAAGTTTTCAATCTTTTTTCTCAATTTTTTATTTTCTTTCATAAGAGATTTTTTTTCTTTCAATAATTTTTTTCTCTTCAATGTAAAATTTTAATTTTTTGAATTTCTCTTTCAACTTAGTATTTTCTTCAACTAAAGATTTTTCAATTTTAGAAAGTACATTCTTTTCTTTAGCCAAAGAATTTATTTCTTTCAAAAGATCTTCTTTCTCACTCAAAAGGTTATTCTTTTCATTAGCTAGACGAAGATTTGATCTTTTAAACTTTTTATTTTTCAGTCTTAAATTTTTGATTTCATCCATTAATTCATTAAAGTCTTCAAATAACTCATCAAAAGTAAAATTAGAAGAGTCATTAATGTTTATCTCATTATTATTGACCTTGAGGCAAGAATTTATAGCACTTTCTTCCTCTTTATCATTTAGCTTTTCTTTGACTTGCTCCTCCTTAATTAATACTTTCTTTCTTCTTTGTTTCTTCTTTTTTTTTTTTCATCCTCATGAGCCATGAGGCATAGGTTGGGGTAAGCTTTCTTTTCTTCTTGGAAGCTTGATTCCTCTTTCTAATTTGCTCCTTCATAAGTTCTTTCCAATTTTTTTCATATATGTTTTGCTAAAATATATGAAGAAATTGCATTAAATACATTTAACTCTAAGAAGCAATAAAGTATATTCATGACCTTAGCATTAGGTTGGGCAATTTTCTTATCATGCTCTTTCAATGCTTTGAGGATGTATGAGCCATCGATTATAATCTTTCATAGGTTATAATTATGTGCTTGTATGAAGATGCGCATGTGTATTTTTCAATAACTATAATGTGAGCCATTAAAAGATTGAGGTCTATCTATAGAATATCCTTCATTAAACAAAGACTCCATTTGAATTATCATAGATCTTTCATCCTAGACGGTAAGGTCAATAATCAATAATAGAGCACCTGCTCTGATACCAATTATTGTCCAAGGATGACTACCCAAGAGGAGGGGTGAATTGGATATTTAAAAAGCTTTCTAACTAATGTGCATATTTGAATGATTTAAACTAAGTGATGTGCACACAATAGATAATGAAATAAACTTTGTAATGTGCAGTGAATGAAAGCAATAAAGTAGATAATACATAATCACAAACACATAAATTTTATAGTTGTTCGGTGCCAAACTCAGCACCTACGTCCACTCCCCAAGTATATCCCTTGAGAATTCAACTATAATTTTCAATAAGAATTATAGTCCGATTATTTTTTGGACTCATAATCAAACATAGTTAATTTTTTCTAACTCACCAATCAAAATTATATATGATTATTTTTCGGACTCACAATCAATTCAGTTGATATTTTCTAGATCACTAACCAAAATCATACACGATTATTTTTTGGGCTCACAATCAATCCAGTTGATTTTCTTTGGATCACCAACCAAAACTTCACAAGTGATTATTTTCTCCGGGCTAACAATCAATCCCGATTGATTTTATTCTTGGCTTACCAATCAAATCAATACAACGTTCAACTCGAAGCTTGGACCAACCCAAATTTCTCATCCTAAAAAAATTAAAATAAAATATAAAATTATAATTTAAAATAAATTTTTTTGAAGCATAAGAGAAGATAATCTAAGTTGCTTTGCTTGTAAGATTGATTTTTTCTCCTTGAATGAATGAGAGATTGTGAGGCTCCTTGATTTTCTTCACTCTTGCTCTCACTTGTGGATGTTTTATAGTGGAAGGACAAAGGATCACTCTGAAATAACTCCTTCTCTCTTCTTTTCAGCTCATTCTTTAGTTTTCTCAAAAAATACTCAATATACTCTCCAAAGCTTATTTTTAATGCTCAAAATATTTTTTATATATTTCAGAGATTTTTTACTATTAAAAGTCACCAACATGGGCTTCTAGAAATGATCTAGCCATTGGAAAAGAAAAATAGCCATTAGAAATCTCTTGGGATAAAAAAGCTGCAGTTCTAAAAACTAGCAATTACAAGCATTGAGTCGGCTAAGTTTTAGATTGGATTGATTCAGTCCTATTGGGTCGGCTCAGTTTATAGCTGGATCGGCTCAGTCTCCTGAGTCTTAAAAATTTTAGTTTCTGTATTTTCTATCTTCTATTTTCACTGAGACTAGGTCGACTCAGTTTTGGACTAGGTCGGTCTAGTTTGCGTGCCATGCGTATCGAAGACTATTTATAATCCTTTCTTCTCTAAATTGATTTATAGACTAGATTGACCTTTTTGACTTAATTTAATCTTTATTAAAATATCAAAAAATAGTTGAAAAATTATGAGTACTTAAAATTTTGAAACTGCACATCGTTATGAGCATAGTTAGATTTTATAACTTATACTCAAAACTCTTTGTCATCATCAAAATTAATCTTTGGATCAACACTTGCCAACTCAAAGGTTGGTGGGATCACTACCTAAATAACTAAGATAGGCAACAAATCCTGCATGCAATCAAAAAAATTATAGATGAGATTGTTATCAAAGATGAAAGCAGCATTGTTGTACGGTATGACATTCCAATCTTAATTTTTACAATAGCCAAACATTTCATAGGTGATCCAAATAAATTTAGAGACCCCACATCTAAGATCCATTGAGCCAATCCTTCCTCTAGGATTTTTGGCGGAATTCTAAACTATTGCAAGGGTGCCCGCGGTATCCACAAAACCAACAATGCCTTCAATTTTCATCCAACAAAAGATCATGAAGCAAAGGACTATACTTTTTTTAAAAGAAGGAAAAGCTCTTCTAAAACCACCTAAGCCCATGGTTTCAAGATTTAAAGATAGTCAAGGACAACTCCTCTCAAAAGATGCGAAGGCATTTTTTACAAAACCACCTTCATCAATGGTTTTCACCCCTAATTTCTACATCCAAGAATGACATCTCGGAGACAACCTCAAAAGAAGCACATCGAACTCCAAAGCCACTGAAGTCCGCTAAAGTCAATATAAAGACCCTCGAAAGGCAGCAAGAGATAGAACTGGAAGTGGGAGAGAACTTCTAACAGAGAGAGATCCTCTTTCGAAAACTCCATCCTATCTTGTTCTCACCAAAAACCCCAAGCTTTATATCAAAAACCCAATCTTGTATCCAAACTCTTGTATCAAAGCCCAAGCCTTTTATCTTTAAGAAGTGCAAGGATCCAATGCACTCCTCAAGATTTTATTAATAAAGGAATAATCTTTCTGCAAGATTTCTAACTTTGTTAGTTTAAGTAAGAGTTTTTCTATTTTTAATTTTTATTTTATATTTCAAAATTACACACCATAATTCACTTCAAGCACCTAAGATTGGAAGTGGACCGAGCCGGGTCGGATTTTACCCCCGTCCGAAATTGGCCTATGCGAATTTTTTCTTTAGGCTTCAGGCTGGGCTTAGGCCCGACATTTTCTAAAAAAATTTAGGCCCGAGTCTGGCTTGAAGCCCAATTGGGCTAGCCCTCCCTTCTTGATGGGGAAGGATGGGGTGGGGCAGTGTGGTGTGATGGGGGGTGAGAGTGGGGCGGGGTGGGCGTCGCCTGGGGCATGGGGGGGGTTGCCTGGAGAGGCGGAGAGGACCGGGGGGCGAGAGGGGGGGGGTGTGGGGGCGGGGTGTGTGTGGGGCATGGGGGACGGTCGCCCGCGAGGCTAGGGGGTGGCCGCTTGTGGGGGATGGGCGAGAGGGCCGACTAGGGGGTGGGGGGGAGAGCCGCACAGGGGTGGGGGGGCTGAGGTGTGGGCTAGTGAATGGAGAGACGGAGAGGACCAGGGGTGGGTGGGAGGGGGGGGTTGAGAGGTGGGGGTTGGAGGGGCAGGGTGTCTGTGTGGGGCATGAGGGATGGCCACCCGCGAGGCAGAGGATGTGGCCGACTGCGGGGCATGGGCGGAAGGGCCGATCGGGGGTGGGGGGGCAGGGCTGCCTACGCACCAGGGGGGTGGGTGGAGGTGTGGGATGGTGGATGGAGAGGCGAGAAAGACCAGAAGGGAGCCGAGAGAAAAAGGGGAGGGGTGGTGTGGGTTTCGCACGTGGGGTGGGGGGTGTGGGGTTTTAATCGAGCCCAGCCTGGTGGGGGCGGGGGGATGGGGTGTGGGGTTTTAATCAGACCCAGGTCGGACTAAAGATTGGCCCAAGCTTGGTTCGAAAATAAAATGGACTCTATATTTTGTCTTGAACCCGACCTAAATAGCTTCGGACTGAGCCTGAAGCCCGACCCGAAGCCCGCCCGACCCGAGCCCATTTCCAGTCCTACAAGCATCCAATGCACCTGGTATACATTTCAATGGACGTAAGTCCTAGAAGGCTTGCCGGAGTGAAGGAACATCTTAGCCTCTGTTCCTAAAACACAGGAACAACAGGCCTCTAGAACTTTAAGAACCTGCTAAGCGACCGATTGCTATCAGTTATAATTTTCCAAATACTATCATGCAAATTTTTCAATTATTTTCCAATTTCTATGCAACTGTTGTATTTACTATTTCAATTTCTCAATATTTCTTAATTATAGACCAAACAATCTAATTTGCTTAGTTCATAAAGCAAATAGGTAGCCTCAGTACTACCCTTTTTTCTAGATCCTTTTAAGGAGCCTCAATTCGAAGCCACCTTCTTCTATGGTATCCGAGCCAGAGGGGGGAGAGGTAGTATAAGTTAGCTTTGAATAGTGAAGTTTATTCCAATTGTTATGTTTGGTAACTCTTGTAGGACCCTAAGTCATGCAGCCATTTTGCTCGTAGTGCCGAGAGGGCCATAAAAGCGTCAGGCATAAGTCATTGACAGTCCGGAGTTATCTTGCATAATAGGCAAAATGAATTTCATATCTAGAACCCCTTCTACTAGTTTTTCTTCACAAGGTGAAGGTACTAATGCAGAAGGAGCTCTCTAGCAAAAATCCAAAAAAATGGATGGTTCCTAGAGTACCTAAGAGCTTTGTTTACAAAACAAATTGATTTATTCCTGACAATAGGATAAAAATAATTAAAAAATAAAATCAATCTCTAATGAGCATGACCTCACCCCAATTTTAACCAAAGAAATAATTAAGGTTCATAAATCAAAATATGAGTTTCTCCATATAATACTCATACAAGTAGCTGTGAAACCCCTAATTAGAAGAGGGATAAACTCTATAATCATTCTTTACCTGAGGGATGGTGGATTTACTAATTACCAAGATTCGCTCTTAGGAATGTTAGAATCGAGCATTTTCAAAGGTCCGATCTACTTTAATTGTACTATAAATTTAACAATCAAAATAAAAGATAAAAATATATTAAAAGCCTTAGAATTAGAAGTCAAATTACACAATCTAAAAATATTTCTAAGATCATATCATGTAGCAATAATGGTTAGAATATATTTCAAAACATTAAATATCCTAGACCACGTAGGGGCAATCAATAGGACCTTGGACCAAACTGAATATTTTCAGACTGACCCAAGTAAGGACAATGTGTATGTTCTCAGAATCCTAATCTGGGATCAAATCTTCCTTCCAAAACACTGACTCTTGAAAAAGTCAGTTTCGGCCCTCCACCAAAAAGAACCATCTGGAGACTATTACCACTCATCTTGAAGGTGATGTCTCAATCAAATTTCATAGAAATAAGTTAGCCCATAGTCATAATTGCCAGCTAGAACCTTTAATCGTTCCTCCAATAATCCCTTATGAACCACATTGGCAGAGTTGCTCTACATCAAAACTTAGTTAAGTAAACTTTGAACCCAAAGTTCCTCAAACTCAATATAAAGGAAATCAATCACCTCCAATTTCACCAACTTACCCCCAAATGGCAGAGTATAAAGACCCTAAAATCTGCACAATTTTCACTAAATTTGAAATAAACAAAAAGCCTTAAAAGAAGAATTTTATTCAACAAAAAATATTAAAAAAAGAAAACAATGCTTTAAAACTTACAACAAAGAGCAAAGGGACAATATTCAAGAGAAATACTATTCCTTTATCAGAAAGGTAAAAACTCAAATTTGTTTCTTCCAATGGTTTGAATCATTTAGAACCCAACCCAAAGAAGTAAATATGATACAAAATAAAATAATAATCTCATGGCAAGATGGCAAAAGTAAAGAATTCATCTTCTTTTGCAAGAAATCAAAATTCCTATAAGGGAAACACAAGTCATAGCCTCCCCATTTAAAATAAAATCTGAACCGCTAGATACTCCAAATGCTAGGGACATCAAAAACATATAGAACAAAATAATTTTAGAAATCAATACTTAAAAATAATTAAAGATCAATTAATAAGAATTGAAGAAGTTGTCAAAGAAAAAAAATTGGACCTCAAAACCAAAAAGAATATGATGAATGATCAAACCTTTTGAAATTTCAAGAAAGCAAAATGATCAACTCTAAGAAAAAGACCTCTTAGGAGAAGTAAATAAAAGACTAGACACATTAAACCTAGTCTTAGATACTCCAGAAAGGGGCACCAAAGAAAAATCAATTACTGTTCTGGCCTAAGATAGCCTGAGCAAAGCCATCCAATTAGACAGTGAAGATAGTAATAGTCAAACTAACTCCCAATTTGATAGTCCAAGCCCTAGAAATTAACAAATTTAGAAGCTAAGCCTATTCTCAAAAATCTTTTTATCTAAGACCTAGCTTATCGGACATAGGCCTCGAAGAAAGGTCTAAAATCGACCAAAATCAATACTCAGCCTATATCATCTATGAATGAAATATAGATGAAATGATAAAGTATAATATCCTCAATATTCTCCAAGAAATATCCATGATCTCCATAGTATATAAAATCAAAGATAACACACCAAACCATGCAATTGTCTAGGCCTTGGTAGCCAACTTCACTAACCAACTCAAAAGCTGGTGGGATCACTACCTAGATGACCAAGATAGGCAACATATCTTGTATGTAGTTAGAAAACTACAAACGAAACTGTTATCAAAGATGAAAGTGGCATCAATATATAGGATGCTGTTCCAACCTTAATTTTTGCAATGGTTGAATATTTCATAGGCGACCCAAACAAATTTAGAGACCGCGCATTTGAGATCCTATCAAATTTAAGATGCAAAAAATTATCAAATTTTAGATGATACAATGATATCTTTTTAACAAGAGTAATGATAAGAGATGATTGTAACCAGCCCTTCTGAAAAGAAAAATTTCTTGCAGGGCTATCTACAATCTTCTCTGAAAAAATTAGGATAAAATTAAGAAACCAAAACAATGGCAAGATCCCCTATAACAGGTTGACATATAGGAACTTAAACAATATAATTAATGAAGAAGGCTTGTTAATTTATAATGATCTAAAAATGAAGTAACAATTAAAACATAAACAATTAATAAGTAGAAAAGAGCTGGGCTCTTTTTGTGAACAATTTGGTCTTCAACCCCTTGAGGAGGGAAAAAGTCTATCAAAAAATCCAAAGGATATAAAACTTGTAAATCTTGTCAAAAAAAAAAAGAAACAACCCAAATTTGAATGGTTCAACAAAAACTCATCCAAAGCCCAAAAGAAGTACCAAAATAAAAATTCTAAACCATTCATCACCAAAACTCCAAAAAGACCTACCAAAATGGAAAAGGCTCTCCAACCTGCTATAGGTGTGGTAGAGTTGGACATTTCGCTAACGAATGCAAAGTAAAATTAAAATAAATAATCTTGATATCGATAAAAATAATCTAGTTGATTCAGTAAAAAAGCAATTAAAAATCCTCTTATTGAACACCGGTCCAAATATATCTGAATCTGAAGATAGCCAATCTAAATATTCATAATTAAATGATTCTGAAACCAATGAAATTAACATGATTACAAAAGAGCAAAATTTACTCTTGAATTTTATTGATAAAATCATCGACAATCCAGAGCTAAAAAAAAATACTTAATAAAATAAAAAAAATCCTTAAATAAAAATAAAAAAATAAAAGATAACCAAACATACAATCTAAATAGCATCCTCAAAAGATTTGAAGTCGAACAAAAGAAACCCATCACACTTCAAGATCTTCAAAGAGAAATAAACCAAATAAAAGATGAAATCAATCAAATGAAAAATCAAATCAAAATCCTATCTCAAAAGAATCAAAAAGATAATGTTGAACCTAACCTAGAGGATGAAAACTCAAACTTCATTAAATCTTTATCCAACATCACTATACAAAAGTGGTGCGTTCAAATCATCATAGCAATTAAGGACTTCAGGTTAAATACTATAGCCTTAATTGACTCTAGTGCTAACTCAAACTATATTCAAGAGGGATTGATACCCATAAAGTATTTTGAAAAAAATTGAAGAAAAACTGAATACTATTAGTGGATCAGAACTTAAAATCAAGTATAAATTTACAAATGCCTTTGTTTGTAATAAAAAAATTTGTCTAAAGACATCATTCACTTTAGTAAAAAACCATAACAAAAATGTAATTCTAGGAACACCTTTCCTAAGTCTGATCAAATCTTTTTAGATCAATGACAATGGGATTAAGACTCAAGTTCTTGAATAGAACTTACCCTTTTACAAAACCTTAAACTCATTAAAAGATCAAACAATAAATCAAATCTCAAGAAAATAAAAATAATTAGAATATTTGGAAGAAAATGTAGGATACAAAAGAATAGAAAAACAATTAAAAAATTCTCAAGTTATTAAAAATATTCTAGACATACAATAGGGAATCCAAGAAACAATATGTTCTGACCTCCCAAATGCTTTTTGGAAAAGAAAGAAACATATTATTGAACCACCATATGAAAAAGACTTTAATAAAAAAAAAAATTCCTACAAAAATAATCCTATCCAAGTGAATAAACAAATGATTGAAGTCTGCAAGGAAGAAATCAAAGACTTACTTTTAAAAAATTTGATAAAATCCAGCAAATCGCTTTGGAGTTATGCTGCCTTCTATATCTAGAAGAAAGCAGAACTTGAAAGAGTCGTTCCAAGACTTGTCATAAATTACAAACTCCTTAACAAGGTTCTCCAATGGATTAGGTATCCAATACCTAATAAAAAGAACCTATTAACCAGAATTGTGGGAGCAAAGATCGTTTCAAAATTTAACTTAAAATTTGGTTTTTAGCAAATACAGGTCAATGAAAGAGATCGATACAGGACTACATTTATGGTTCTATTCGGACAATACGAATGGAATACAATGCTTTTTGGTCTCAAAAATGCTCCTTCAGAATTTCAAAAAATTATGAATGATATTTTTACCCCTTTCACAAAATTTATCATCATTTATATTGGTGATATACTAATATTTTCAAACTCTATAAAACAACATTTCAAACATCTTCAAATATTCAAAGTAAAGATAATAAAAAATAGGTTAGTTGTATCAAAAATAAAAATTGAACTTTTTAAAATTAAGATCAAGTTCCTAGGACATGAAATCAATTTAGGAACCATCAAGCCAATCCAAAGATCAATAGAATTTGCTATAAATTTTCTAACCAAATCTTAAACAAAACTCAATTACAAAGATTTTTAGGAAGTTTAAACTATGTTTTTGATTATTATCAAAACATAAAATCCATAACAAAATCTTTATACGATAGATTATAGAAAGATCAATTTCCACAAACAGATGAACATATACAAGTAGTCAAAATAATCAAAAGACAAATAAAAACACTTACTTGTTTGCATCTTGCAAACCCAAAACTCTGATGCTTTTGACATAGGCTATGGAGGCATTCTCAAACAAAAACTCAAAAAAAATGAATAATTAATGGTTCAATTCACTTTAGGAATTTGGAATCCCATTCAAAAGAATTACTCAATGGTCAAAAAATAAATTCTTTCTATCATTTTATACATTTTGAAATTTCAAAATGATTTGTTGAATCAAAAATTTCTTTTAAGAGTTGATTATCAATCTACCAAATATGTTTTATAAAAAGATGTTAAAAACCTGGCATCCAAGCAAATATTTGTTAGGTGGCAGGCTATTTTATTAAATTTTTATTTTAAAATTGAGTTCAAAAGAAGAGAAGAAAATTTTTTGCTTGATTTTCTTTCTTAAAAATTTATACAGGAAAGTACAAATGGCACCCAAAAGACCACCTACTCCTAATCAAATTCAAAAATAAACCAAGTTCGACTATGCCCAATCCTCTTCTAAACAACTTACTCAATCCTCTGCCTCCACTTCAAACAACCATCTCCGAAACCTCTTCCTACTCCTAAACCACAAACTTGGTAATAAAGCTATAATCCAAGAATAATAAGAGTTGGAGATGATTGAGAGATCCACCAAATTATCTAATCAACAACTTGTTGAGCTTGCAAGAGCAAATTAATCCAGCTTTGCTGGATATTGATGTTTTTCAAAAGATAGCTGCATGCAGAATATTCTTTAAAAAATCTACAATTGCTCTCTTTAAATCCAAAACATAATATTAGGAGTTCTGACCTAACATCTTTTCAAAAAACAGATCTTAATATATTTTGAAAAAAAAATTTCCTCAAATGATTGTAATGGTTGTGGATGAATATCTTACAAAAACCTCTAAGCTAGTAGCAAGAAACATATTTCCTTGTGGATGGCACTACCAGTCTAAAGATTTACAAAAAACTCAACAATTTTATGAATTTATCTTGATCAAGCATTACAAAGATAAAAACAATCCTATTGAGATAACTCATTCCACTATTTAAATTCTCAAGGTTTTGACTGCTACTACTTGGGGAGATTATCCTTCTAACTTTCATAAATTCTCTCAAACCTTCAATCCACGATATTTTAATTACTGGGACTATTAATATGCTTGGTATACAAGATTTCTTTTTTAGAACCAGCTCCCAAAATATTCTTGATTGTTCTACTTCAAATCTAGAACAACCTTCAATTTTTTCTATTAGTTCTACAATTAGTGGGACTATTTTGGTCCCATTTATGAAATTCTTCCTCAAGTTGTTGCGGAAGGTTTTGAAATCTTCCAAGAAAAGCTATCCTTCCCACCAGGGGTCAAAAATTTTCAATCCTCTTAAATTTTTTCTCCAATTTTGCCCTCTCCTGGATTTTAAGCTGGGAGTATATATTTGTGCAAAATCCATCATCACCAAATACCCTAGCAAGAAAATTTAAAGTAAAATAGTGGCAAGAATTCAATCCTTAAAAGGCCACCAAGTCAAAAGTGCTTAAATGGCTATCTCCCCATTCTCTTCAAAGACAACCTGCAATTGATTCGGCCATAGCAAAATTCCTCTAACAAAAATCCATTACAAGTGCCCAGCTTGCAAATGCAAAATCAAAAATTGAGTATAAAAAGCTCCTCCTGGAGTCCCTCACCAAAGTTGAAGAAGTTGAAGAGAAAAGAGCTAGTGCACTGAGGTCATCTTCTAACCCTACCTTCAACCTTGAAGATGATCCATAATTTACAGAACTGTAAGATCCCCAAGATTCATAAATCTCCAACCAAATCAAGATCATTGTCAAGCCAAGCACCGAGATGGCATCTCTGTCAAATCAAAGTGATCAGCGTCCTTCGATAAAATCTCTCAAAGTAGATGCCACCTATCAATCAATCCAATCAATCTACAATAAGATTCTATTCAAGCTTCCTCAGCAAGACTCATGGCTTCCTTAGCAAGACTTCTCCCCAAGAAAAGCTATAAAAGGCAGGCCTCTACCAAAAGTGACCATTCGAAAGCAAAGTTTAATATGGCTAGACATCATCACCACCACTGCTATCACCATTGGCGACACTGGCGTCACCACCACAGTGTCACCATCAACATTCAAATCAAAATTGAAATGTTATCACCCTCATCGCCAGCAACACCAACAAACAATATATAGGTCCCTACCTCAAGCAATCCAAAAGAGTAACTACTTGTTCAAGCTCTTTCCAATACTCAAAATATAGACATTCAAACTTCAAGCCAATCATCATCATCAACACCATCGGTACCTCCAGCCTTCTATCTATTCCATAGATGCAGGCCTATTGATTGCCGCAGATCTAGTTCTTCAAGGAGACCAGCATCTCCATCAAATCCACATCATCTACTAGCAAAATGCTTAGACAAACTTTTCAAAGGGCTCTGTCCTCGTCAGACTCCACTAGCAAAGGGCCAATCCTTCCTCTAGGATTCCTAGCAGAATTCTAAACTATTGCAAAACTATCGGTGCCTATAGTATCTACAAAACCACTGGCGCCTTCAGTTCTCATCCAACAAAAGATCCTAAAGAAAAGGATGACACATTTTCAAAAAAAGCAAAAGCACTTCCAAAACCACATAAGCCCATGGTTTCAAGATTCAAGGATAGTCAAGACAACTCCTCTCAAAAGATGCAAAGGCTCTTTTCATAAAATCATCTTTGCCCATGATTTTCGCCCCTAATTTCTACATCCAAGAATGACATCTTAGAGACAACCTCAAAAGAAGCACCTTGGACTCCAAAGCCATTAAAGTCCGCCAAAGTCTATAAGAAGACCATCGAAAGGCAGCAAGAGGCAAAACTAGAAGTGGGAGAGAACTTCTAGCAGAGAGAGAGAGAGAGATCCTTCTTCGAAAGCTCCACCTTATCTTGTTCTCACCAAAAGCCTCAAGCTTTATATCACAAACCCAGTCTTGTATCCAAACTCTTATATCAAAGCCCAAGCTTTTTATCTTCAAGAAGTGCAAGGATACAATGCTATACTCCTCAACATTTTATCAATAAAGGAATAATCTTTCCACAAGATTTTTGATTTTGTTGGTTAAAGTAAGAGTTTTTCTCTTTTCAATTCCTTATTTTATATTTCAAAATCACATACCATAATTCACTTCAAGCACCCAATGCACCTAGTATACATTTCAATGGACATAAGCCCTATAAGGCATGCTAGAGTGAAGGAACATCTTAGCCTCTATTCCTAAAACACAAAAAATGCAGGTCTCTAGACCTTTGAGAACCTGCTAGGTGATTGGTTGCTACCAGTTACAATTTTTCAAATATTGTAGTGCAAATTTTTTAATTTCATTGCAGTCAATTTTACTATTTCAATTTCTTCCATAGATTTAGGCCTATTGATTACCGTAGATCCAATTTTCCAAGGAGACTAGCATCTTTATCAAATTCTATGTCGTCAACTAGCAAGATGCTTAGAGATTTCTGACAGAATTCTAAACTATTGCAAAACCACCGGTGTTTGCAGTACCCACAAAACCACCAGTGCCTTCAGTTTTCATCTGACAAAAGTTCCTATAAGCGAAGGATAACACTTTTTTCAAAAAGAGCAAAAGCTCTTCCAAAACCACCTAAGCCTATGATTTCAGTCTATGGTTTCAAGATTCAAGGATAGTTAAGGACAACCAGCTATAAAAGGCTAACCTATACCAAAAGTCACCATCCAAAAGTAAAGTTCAATATGGCTAGACATCATCACCACCACCGTCATTACCGTTGGTGGCACCGGCATCACCATCATAGTGTCACTGTCAACATTCAAATCAAAATTGAAATGTTGCCACCCTCATTGCCGGCAACACCGGCAAACAACAATATGCAGATCTTTGCCTTAAACAATCCAACAGAGCAATTGCCTGTTCAAGATCTTCCCAATACTCAAAATGCAGGTATTCAAACTTCAAGCCAATCATCATCATTGTTGGGGATCAATTCCGCTCCAGCTGAAGTTCAGTCTGATGCTTAGCCTAATACAACTGATAATCACGGAAGAGCTTCGATCAAAAATTCTTCTCCAACGGTCGGACCCCAGCCGAACTCTTTCAGCGATCGAGTTTCAGTCGAACTCCTCCAGCGGCCGAACTCCTTCCTTACTTCTCCTTCATTTGGGTGCCTACAGGAGCCAAACTCCTTCCGAATATCTCCTTCAGTCAAATTTCTACAGAAGCCGAACTTCTTCCGGACCTCTTCTGCAGTCGAATTTCTATAGGAGCCGAATTCCTCCTAGATTTTTTCTTCAATCAAATTTCTATAGGAGCCAAACTCCTCCCAGACTTCTCCTTCAATCGAATTTCTACAGGAGTCGAACTCCTTCCGAATTTCTCCTTCGACCGAACTCCTTCCGAATTTCTTCTTCGATCGAATTTTTATAGGAGCCAAATTTCTTCCAAACTTTTTCTTCGATCAGACTTCTCTAGAAGCCAAACTTCTTTCGAATTTCTCCTTCAGTCAAATTCCTCTAGGAGCCAAACTTCCTCCAAATTTTTTCTTCGGTCAAATTTCTTCAGAAGTCAAACTTCTTTCGGACTTCTCCTTCAGTCGGATTTGTCTAGTGGATTACTTTCAGAGTTCAGCTAGCATTCCTTCTGGATGATCCCCTCTAGCCGTATTTCATTTAGAAGTCCGAACTTCTCTGAAATTGATGATGTCAAAGCTCTTCACCATCCAACACCTTCTTCCTCAAAATTTTGATTATTAAATCTCAACGGACACCACTCTCCATAACAAACATCACGTGGCTTCGAGCGGCCCACTATCAAACGACCACATCACAACAATGGATACCTCTCTTCGTAACAAACTCCACGTGGTCTCGAGCGGCCCACTACCGAATAAGACTTTATTTTATAGATCATCGACGCAACCTCATCTTTCTCGACTTCAGTTCGATTCGACGCCAACCAGATTCTACACCAATAGAATTGGCGCTAGAGGAAGAAACCTTAGTTTCTGAGATATCCTTATTCTTAAAGGAGTGCTTAGTCGACCCTGTCGACCTTCTTCTTTAAGGTCTGAGTCAGATCAATCTATTCATGCTCCATCATCGACACTTTAACCACCACCTTCACCGACGGTCATGATAGATCCAAAGTAGTTTAACCTGCTGATACAGTAAATTCAGGGCCTCATCGAAATGGTGCAGGTCATGTGGTAGCCTCTAATGGCGGTTTCATCTGAAAATCCACCATCGAAATGTCAGAAATCGATCTCAAGGAGGAGTATTTGGGCTAGCATACCCATCATCCTTGAAAAGGAGAAACAGAAAGCAGAGGATCCTTGCTTGGATCATGGTTCTTCTCCAGAAGAAATCTTTTTCATCCATGGTCGGAAGCCTTCCAAGACCTACGATCAAGTTGATGTCCTCGATCAGAAACTACGAAAAATGGATCGACGGATTGAAAAGCACGGCCACGTCGCCCCAGCTCACCATGATGACGTCCGTACCGATCCTTCTTTCTCTCTTTGAATTATACAAGAGTCCATTCCGTCGAACTTCGAGCTTTCCTCGGTTTGAAAGCTACGATGGAACCTTTGATCCGATCGATCATCTAAAGATCTTTCGGACTATGATGTTGCTCCATGGTGTACTAGACGTCATTTTATGCTGAGTTTTTTTGTCTACCTTAAAGAAAGCAGCAAAAAACTGATACTCGACGTTGAAGTCGGGTACGATCTTCTTTTTTGATCTGATGAGCTATCAGTTTTTGACTCACTTCATTAACAGCCAATGTCTGTGCTGAAGTTTGGATTCCTTGATGAATATCAAGAAGAGCTGAATGAAATTCTTCAGCATCACTGGTAGAAGGCTGAATGAAGTTTGGCCGCGCTCTCAAACTCCCCCCGAGTGCAAGCAAATCCGAACTCCTTCCCGAGCATGAGCGAGTCCGAACTTCTCCCTGAGCTCATCATCAAAAAAGCTCTGATAGAAGAGTATGAAGAAGTTGTCTTCCCTAAAGGTTTCACAACTACACCCCCCCTCAATGCTCCACAGACGTCGGCCTGAAGTAAGCCAATGGCGCTATCACAGCTAGAACCACCAATGAGGGAGGAACAATAAGGAGATCGACCGCCTTCCAACATCATCAACACTATCTCTAGGGGGCTTAGTAATTTGATGAGCCACCATCTCTCAGCCTCAAAACCAAAGAAAGCTTGCTTCGAATTAGAAAAGTCCATATGAAATAGAAAAAATCGTCCAACCCAAAACTTATCCCTTGAAGGAGCTCAAAGAAAGAATGCTCTCACGATCTTTGAATTCAAAAAATCTGAGGATATACTACCAGTAATTTTTCTTCAATAAAACTTCTCCATTTCAATATTATTATTTCTTGATGCAAAAACTATGTGATGACAGGGAAGAAGCAATCAATAGTGGCCATGATAGGAATAAGAGAAGAACCTCATCCTAACATGAGCAAGTCGAAGGCCTCGTTCATTTTAAACAAGATGGGATGAGAGACCCTGACAATGGCCCTTATGTGCCCCCACAGCCGTTAGGAACAAGGAGGAGAACCTCATCCTAATGTGAGCAAAGTTGAAGGCCTCGTTCATTTTAGACGAGATGGGAGGAGAGGCCCTGACAATGGCCCTTATGTGCCCCCACAGTCCATTAGGAAATAGGAGAAAGAACCTCATCCTAACATGAGCAAAGTCGAAGGACCTCGTTCATTTTAGATGAGATGGAAGGAAGAGGCCCTGACAATGGCCCTATGTGCCCCTACAGTTCGTTAGGAACCGAAGGAGAACCTCATCCTAACATGAGCAAAATCAAAAGTCTTATTTATTTTAGATGGAATGAGAAGAGAGGCCCCGACAATGGTCCTATTGTGCCCAACAATGGCAGTAGATAAGATCTTCTTCAACCTCGGATAGAGAAAATATCTCTTCCAAGCTTCAACTTCAACTTTAACCTTGGCTGGAGATAAGAGCTTTAACTTCAACTTTCAACTCTATGGATAGGAGATAAGATCTTCTTCAACCTCGACTGAGATAAGATCTTCCCGAGCTTTAACGTCTACGTCAATAAGAGATAAGATCTCCTTCAACCTCGACTGGAGATAAGATCTCCCCCGAGCTTCAACGTCTACGTCAATAGGAGATAAGATCTCCTTCAACCTCGACTGAAGATAAGATCTCCTCCGAGCTTCATCTTCAACTTCAGATTCAACCTCGACTGGAGATAAGATCTCCTCCGAGCTCTACGTCAACAAGAGATAAGATCTTCTTCAACTTCAACTTCAATCTTGCTGGAGATAAGATCTCCTCGAGCTTCATCTTCAACTTTCAACCTCGACTGGAGATAAGATCTCTCCGAGCTTCATGTCAACATGAGATAAAGATCTTCTTCAACTTCAACTTCAACCTCGATTGGAGATAAAATCTCCTCCAAGCTTCATCTCAATTTCAATATCAACCTCGATTGGAGATAAGATCTCCTTCAACCTCGACTGAAGATAAGATCTCCTCCGAGCTTCATCTTCAACTTCAACGTCAACCTCGGCTGGAGATAAGATCTTTTTCGAGCTTCTACGTCAACAGAAGATAAGATCTCCTTCAACCTCGGTTGGAGATATGATCTCACCTGAGCTTCATCTTCAACTTCAATATCAACCTCGACTGAAGATAAGATCTTTCCGAGCTTCTACGTCAACAGAAGATAAGATCTCCTTCAACTTCAACTTCAACTTCAACATTGACTGAAGATAAGATCTTCCTCCGAGCTTCAACGTCTACGTCAACAGAAGATAAGATCTCCTTCAACCTCAATTGAAAATAAGATCTCCTCCGAGCTTCATCTTTAACTTCAATTACAACCTCGGCTGGAGATAAGATCTCCTTCGAGCTTCTCAAACATCAACAGGAGATAAGATCTCCTTCAACTTCATCATCGGCTGGAGATAAGATTTTTTCCCAAGCTTCAACGTCTATGTCAACTTCAATTTCAATCTCGACTGAAGATAAGATCTTTTCCGAGCTTCAACTCTACGTCAACTTCAACTTCAACCTCGGCTGGAGATAAGATCTCTCCGAGCTTCTACATCAATAGGAGATAAGATCTCCTTCAACTTCAACTTCAACCTCGATTGGAGATAAGATCTCTTCCGAGCTTCAATGTCAAAGCAGGAGATAAGATCTCCTTCAACCTCGGTTGGAGATAAGATCTTTTCGAGCTTCAACGTCTACGTCAACTTCAACTTCAACTTCAATCTCTGCTGGAGATAAGATCTCCCCCAAGCTTCTACATCAATAGGAGATAAGATCTCCTTCAACTTCAACTTCAACCTCGACTGGAGATAAGATCTCCTCCGAGCTTCAACATATACGTGAATAGGAGATAAGATCTCTTTCAACCTCGGCTGGAGATAAGATCTCCTCCGAGCTTCAACGTCTATGTTAATAAGAGATAAGATCTCTGTCAACCTCGACTGGAGATAAGATCTTCCTTCAAGCTTCAACCTCAATGGTGTAGAGTCCGAAAAAGAACTTCGGCAGTCATCTTTTTTATACTTCCTTCGAATTTCAAACTCGAGAGTGAGGGCACTATTGTTCGGGATAAATTCCACTCCTACCGAAGTCTAGTCTGATGCTTAGCCTAATGCAACTGATAATCACGGAAGAGCTTCGATTTAAAATTTTCCTCCAACGACCAGATCCCATTCGAACTCTTCCAGCGGTCAAGTTCCAGCCAAACTCCTTCAGTGGTCGAACTCCTCCAGGAACCGAACTCCTTTCTTACTTCTCCTTCAGTTGGGTGCCTACAGGAGCCGAACTCCTTTCAGACCTCTCATTCAGTCAGATTTCTACAGAAGTCAAACTCTTTCTGGACCTCTCCTTCAGTCGGATTCTTACAAGAGCCGAACTCCTCCTAGATTTCTCCTTCAGTCGGATTCCTACAGGAGCCAAACTCCTCCCAGACTTTTTCTTTAGTCAGATTTTTACAGAAGCCAAACTCCTTCCAAATTTTTTCTTTGGCCAAACTCCTTCTGAATTTCTTCTTCGATCGGATTTCTATAGGAGCCGAACTTCTTTCGGACTTCTCCTTTAGTCGAACTCCTCGAGAAGCCAAACTCCTTCCGAACTTTTTCTTCAGTCCGACTCCTTCAGGAGCCAAATTTCTTTCAAATTTTTTCTTCGATCGAACTCTTTCAGGAGCCGAACTTCTTCCGAATTTCTTCTTTAGTCAAGTTCCTCCAAGAGTCGAACTTCCTCCGAACTTCTCCTTCAGTCGGATTCTTCCAGTGGATTACTTTCAGAGTTCAGCTAGCATTCCTTCCGGATGATCTTTTCTAGCCGTATTTTCTTTAGAAGTCCGAACTTCTCTGAAATTGATGTATGTCAAAGCTCTTCACCATCCAACACCTTCTTTCTCAGAACTTCGACTATTAAATCTCAACGGACACCACTCTCCGTAATAAACTTCACGTGCTCCCGAGCGGCCCACTATCGAATGGCGACATCATAATAATGGACACATCTCTCGATAACAAACTCCACGTGGCCTTCAGTGGCCTACTATCGGATGAAACTTTATTTTGCAGATCACCGACGGTGAACTCGTCTTCCTCGACTCCAGTTCGATCCGACGTCAACCAGATTCTGCACCAATAATCATCATCAACATCATCGATATCTTCAAGCTTATATATATATATATGTACTAATTATTTTATTTTAGGGCTTATCCCTCCCTTTCTTTGACTATAGTAGTTAACCTTTGTTAGATTTGGATAAGACCAAAGCAGCCATGAGTATGTAGTTTGCGAGGGGGATCCAAAGATTATTATATATATATATATATATATATATATATATATATATATGTATGTATGTATGTATGTATGTATGTATGTATACTAATTATTTTATTTTGGGGCCTATCCCTTCCTTTCTTTGACTATAGTAGTTAACCTTTGTCAGATTTGGATAAGACCAAAGCGGCCATGAGTATGTAGTTTGCGAGGGGATCCAAAGATTTTAGATGAAAGATAGTGTTACCATTCTGCAAATGGAGGGAGAAAGGGGATGGGATTTTTCTATGCCATACGTCAGATATTCCAAACCGAGAGGTAGCGAAGACAATTAAAGATCCCACCTCAGCCCACCCACAGAAAAAGAGCAAAGGTTGCAGTTGATACTGCTGCAAAATTTATGCTGCAAGTAATGGGGAAGTGGTTGTGATCAAAACAGAGAATAAAGACTACGTACCAAAAAAAACGGAGAATAAAGACTGGATTCAGATATGTCCTCCAGATGTTGCCCGTCCTGCTGTGCTTTTAAAATTAATTAGTATGAATTTATGTAGATCGAAACATCCATGTCATCGTGGATCGTGCCATGGGCAGAATTTCCAAGGGAAGAATTTCTGAAAGTGTGAAGTCTTAGCATCATCATTATTTGTATTTGCTTGTCTCAAATAGGTCCAAAACATGCTTGTTTTAGCAAAGTTTTGGTCTGAAAAAAAAAAAGAGGTCTAAGACTGATGGTGGGGGGTGGGGGGGGGACAGATTGTTTTAAAAAAATAGAAGGTTTGTCAGCAAGGTTGTCGGGCAATCCGTTCACTTCTCTCCAGCCATATGTCATTGTGAATTCTCTGAAAGAGCAGTTGACTCAAGTCAGTGTTGTGAAATGGGCTTGCAGGAATTTTTCTTCTCTCCTTTTTCTGGTGGAGTACAAGAATTCTGTCATTGAAATATAGTAAAAAGAGCTTTTTGCACGAGTCCAAGAAGGCTTCACGTCTAAATAAGGTTTATCTTTCGTCTGGTGGTTGCTCATACCTTAAGTGAAGCTCAAGCTCGGCTCATCTACTGATCAAATAAACCTTCCAAGCCTCCAGTGGAACACAAGCAGCTCGCAAATGCCATGCTCATATGTAGCCCTCTTATCCACTGCACATCTGTGCTGCAATTGGCATGAACTCTATTTTACTGTATTGATAATCGAGCAATAAATGGCATCACCTCCTTCCTTATATTATCTGTTGGTGGTGATGTTGACATCCTTACCTTTTCATAGCAACAAATCCAATTCCCCATCATTTATCTCGGCCGTCCGATGAAGATTAATCTTTAATAAACATTAATCAAAATTGTTAACAGGCTTTTAAAGCCACTGGATGCACGAAAATAATTGAAACACAATAACTTGCTGTATTTGTCATTTATTGGAAATTTTTTTCAATTAGACAACTTACTCCTCAGTTATGTCACCACCCTATATTATTCTCCATCAATTATTCAATTACTGATGGATTATTCACACGTATTATTAGTTTTTTCAAGTACAGAAGGCAGCACAAGATTAGCATCTCTTTATGAAAAGCACAAGAAAATCAGCAAAAACAAGCCAAACATATGAAAAAATTAGGAACCCATGACATGAGCCTGGAGGCATGATGTACCTCAGCCTAGCAGCACCACATACAATGTTTAAACAAAATGTTTGTTGGAATCCAAAATAAAGGACCTCAAAAGTGGTGCTTGATTCTCTACTCAGCATTTTCTTCTACCACAAGCCCAACTGAAAACTTCTCTAATACTTAACAATTGTTATAACAATTCCACCAATGGAAAGATCTGTTTCGGTTCCTGGATGAGTTCATCGAAACCCAACTTGCTCTGTAGTCCCTCATATCAATGTAGCTGGAAAAATTTGGACTGATAAAACCAATATCCAAGCATCAAGAAAACACCATTTGAGTCCATTGTTTATCGCAAGCTACCTAGAAGACCAGTGCGAGATATGGGAATGAATAAAATAACAGAGCAAGAGCATAGTGGACTTTATGCAGCCTGTTGACGGTCACCCTTCCGCAAGCCACAAGATACTACATAAAAATAAGCATAAACTGGAGGCATGTTCAAATAAAGAAATGAAGAAAGAGAGCTTTGAAATGAATAGATCTAAACAACGTATTAATGGCAAACCACCACCATACTTGGCATTCACCCAATCATTTGCAAAGATATAACTTCCCAAAAAGGAAGATTAAATTAAAAAAAAATATAGCAAAAATTGATGCTTCCCAATATTATGTACAAAGCCAACTACATGCCAGGATGGTAACCAGGATTTACAGTGGTCATGTCTACCATCTGAATATTTCTCCTTGAACCCCACTCATAACAGCATTCCAGTGCAAGCCGAAAAGCAGTGCCTAATCCCAGCACAATGAGAACACCTGCACCATTTGACATCAAGTGAATGTTATTTGAAGCCTGACAAAGAACAAAAAAAAAAAAGGAAGAATTAAATATTGCGGAAGAATCAAGGAAAAACTACTAACTTTCAGTAATGCCTGGAAAGTGAATTTTATATATTTACTATATATATATATATATATATATTTTCCTTTCTCTACAGTGACACCCAAGAGATCGAGATAGCTCCTATACTTTTTTCCAACTAAATAATGAAAGGGAGAATTAATATCTGACCAACTGATGGCACAATAATGCACAAGCAAGCAACAATCAAAAGGCAAAACTAAATGTGAGGACCCATGCGGGCATGTATTTAGTCCCACATCGGTTATTCACTAGAAAGATCTTAGGTTCTTATACAGAGCTAAGGAATCAGAATAACATCTTCTATCTGGCATTTTTAGGTGAGGTCTTGGATTGTTATACATGGTATCAGAGCCGACCTAGCTCATAACTTATGTGGACTAGGAGATACCGCAACATGGATTCATTGGGACTGACCACGAGCCAATCGTAATATTTATAAATGGATACATGGATTTGAACCCTTAGCCTAGCGAGGATGCCAGAGATTAAATGGAGGGTTCACTGAGAAGATCTTGGATATTTATACAGGGCCAAGAAACTCAAATAACATATTGCCTTTTTGGATGAGGTCCTGAGTTGTTACACGAAACCTACATCAACCAACATTCAGGGGGAAGAAAATGATTTTAGCTAATGATGAAATATTTAAGCATCGCCTTATTCTATATCCCATGTGCAGATTTAAATATGAAAAATAAGTAACACCACATAATAAAGTTTCAATAGCTGAAATTTTTAACCAAAAATTATGCACCAATTCTACAATCTTGTATACCTTCACATGCTTCCATCACTCTCTCATTAAGTGTCTATTCTTTTTCTTTCACAAGCATCTCTTATTAATACATATTTATAATCAGACCAAGGTTTGTGCAGCTTATTTTGTAAAAAAATTAACTAATTTAATGATTATACAGGTAATGGGAGATAAATTATATACCAATAAGGTACAGCCTCGTACCAAAAATTTTCAACTCGAGACTCTTATGCTTCACAGCATGTAGACTGAAATACATCAGAAGTCCCAAATCAACCACAACTCAGTATCTCATACCTAGAGATTGTATCCCCTCCCGCCTTCCTTCACCATCACTTCCTCCCTAGCCCTTCGTTTTCTCATGTATGCACACAATACTATTTGGATACTTCAATTTTTCATGGATTTTGAAAGTTTGATGCTATTGGATGGTTGAACAAACCACAATGTAACAAGATGATTCATCTTTTAATTTGATAGCTCGCATCAGCTCTAGTATTGATTTGAAAATGTAGCTTCTACATACATTGGTTGCATGTTACAGAACTAAATTTCTTTAATATCTGTAGGAACACATTAAATTTAAATGCATGACTATTTTGAAACTTCAGAAGTAAGATTTAAGAAATTAAATTTTGCAAACTAACTGTGCATTTAAATTTAATTGTGAAAGGAAAAAGAAGACAATCCCATGCTTTTAAGCAATTAAGCAAAAAAAAAAAAAAAAGATAATTAATGCGAAGAAAATAGAGGAAGAGGTTATGATGCTCGAGTCCTAAAGGATCAAATGAATAAGGGCCAAATAAGGAAATGTAACTAAATATGCCAGAAGAAACTCCGCAAATGGGGAGTAAAAGAAAATGAAGGGGTAAAAAAAAGTTGGCCAAGAAGCAAATCAACAGGTGAAAAGGCAATGGAAGACCAATCCTGAAAAGGAATATATGAATGGATAAAAATGCATGGTAGAAAGGGACATGCATCACGAGTATGTTGTGAACATGAAACAGATTGGATTCAGTGAGTTTGAAACCAGTAAAGCTGCTCATGCTGACATGGGAGATGCCTAAAATATACAAAATCCAAGGAAACATGCAAGAAAAAAGATAAGGACAGTTTGCCCTTTGCTAATTTAAGTTATGAATATGGCCCAATGACAGAGTGTAGCTGAATTTGCCATTCCAGTCACTGTTCAATGACCTATAACTTAGCAAGAATAGAAAGAGAGTTAGGCCAAGTATTTACTATCCAAACCAAACCCTCTTGAAAAACCGAAGCAAAGCCCCAAGTTTAAGCATTTAGTCATCAAACTTTTTAGCTTGAGATGATATGTGGAAGCAAAGTTCCACTGAAGCTTCAGTAAGACTGAAACAATAATACAACAAGAAGAGCAAGGACCTGAAAATCCAAACACAATAAAACAGGAATTCATTTGGCAAAGAAATTACTCCAGGCCTTACAACCATACATAAATTGCATATTTCAGATGATGTTGCTTAAAAGCAGATACCGAGCATTGCTGCAAGGCACTCATGTGGTGTAGGATTCTCCATGCTTTAAACTATATGATTCCAAACTCACAAAAAAAAAAAAAAGAAAAAAAAATATTTTGGATATGTGCATATACATATATATTTTATGTTTGACATAGAAGCCAAATGAATCCTGCTATTTTTCTTTAAGAATAATAATAATTGAGATAAATTTCTCAAATAAATCCATTAAACATCAAGCATTAGTTAAGCCAAAAAGGGCATCACTCAATTGAAAGAAAAAAGCATATCTTACACATATAATCAATGCCACGAAATTATATTCCTAGTGTCTTTTTCAAGCAGTTGTATGCTACTTAACTTGGTTGGGAGATGTGGTGGTTTAGCAATTGGGAATATGTATGTACATGCGCACATGTACACAACATTAAGGTCCAAAATTCCATGGAGTTTGGACTGTAGAATTAATGATTCTTCTCTATAACATGGTTCTACCTTAGAAAAATGTGAATGAAGAAAAATGTGAATGAGGAACAAGTACTGAAAGTACCAGTACCCATTGAAGTATAATCAAAAGTTTTTGTTTATAAAGATTTTTGTGTTCAATTTTTCACCATACATAAATTGCACATGGCACATATTCAAAAAGGATATCTCATATAAGGTATCAGTATTCTGGATACCAATGTATTAAACACCCAACAGACCAGCAAACTTGGCATGTGAGCCAAGTGTACAAGTAACACCAACCAAACACCACTTCTGAAAGTTCACTCTATATCCCAAGATCAAGTCACTAATAAAAATGAAGGTCCTTGACAGATTCTCTAATGCACAAATGGAGTTGCTCTTGTAAAATGCATTGACCAGACTAAATTAGGATCCAAAACTTCCAACTCATTAGTGGATCCTAAACTTCCAACTCTTGCGAAGTCATGTTAGACCCTGGATTTCATGGCATATTTTCACATGCAATGCAGAAACCAGAAGATATATTTTTCCAAAACATGTACAATATTTATGAGAAACATGTGTCCTTCTCAAAGAATAAAAGGTCATACCAATTATGACGTTCACAGGAAGTGCAGAAACACCAAGAGAAATAGATATTAGCACATCCAACAGGAGTCCTCCAATTAAAATGGCAAAGGCAACCCACAATGGGCTAATGCATCCCTATGAAGACAAGGTTAACAAAAAGTAATAAGAAATAGAATGAAATAGACTAGATGAGCATTAGTTATTGCAGCATGATGGTAGATGATCAATCCAAAAGTCCTTTTATCTCAGCCATAGTAAAATAAATACCCTAGCACGTTCTCCTTCTCCCTCTCCAGAAGCTGAGTCATCCCTCCAAACCCAATAATTTGTCTGGTCCATAAAGACATAAAACCAATTTTAATGGTTAGAAACCTTATGCGCAAAATTCATATTGTCATGTTATCGGATACTTAAGTTCATTAAAGAAACTAGATAGACGAAAATAGACAGATGCTAGTGCATTGTAAATATTTTGACGCACAGAACATAATGTTGACACCGACATTAAAAAAAGAAAAAAGAAAAAAGAAAAGAAAAAGGAACAACTTTATAGTTCAAAGTGTTCAAATGCATAAGATCAACGCAGGCAATGCAAACACAAAGTATAATGATGATATTGTGCCATACAACATTCCAATTGCTGAACAATAAGGGGCTGTACAGGGTTCAGCATACCAAAGGGCTCCATACTGCCTTGTACCAACAAATTGATATAGATGCTATGCTGGCTTCAAAAATGTACTATATGTTGGCATAGGGGCATATAACATGCCATGCCGGTAAAGTACCAATATGGGGCAAGGCACTGGTGCAGAGCCTAGTACCTGGACTTAAAATATTGATGTGACATGAATCATATAAAAGATATATTGTGACTTTTTGTTACAAGAACTGTCAAACTTCAATACACTTTCCAAATTATTTAAAATAATTATGACATACTCTTCCTACTTGGATAAACTTACACTTGGTTGGGGCTCTGGAATTGGGATATTTGCAGCCACCTGTCTGTACAGAGGTTTCAGCTTTAGAGATTAGTGCTACCTGGAATATCGAGAAACTAAGAAAAGATTTTGAGAAAAAGGATGACTTACTGGCATATCTCGCATTTATTTGAACCTCTAGTACGAAACCAAAGCTCTATGCATGAGCGGTGTGCTTGTGCAAGCTCACCTCGGCATTTGCACCCAAGATCCATCAGAGGTTCTTCTGTTTGCTGCTGACAGACTCTGGTCGATTTTTTAAAAGCGTCACAGGATCAAGAATTAGTTGGTCTTTATCAAGGGAAAACATATATTATATGGAGAAGATAAAACACATAATCACCAGTATATACAATAAGCAGCATTTTTGGAGATCATAAGTTTTTTATACAATGAACAAATTCATTAGAGACTTAAAAATCTTATAGCAATAAATCATAATTTTCCAGAATAATGGATAACAATGACAGGAGAATTGGAACAGGAAGTATCACACAAATGAGTAACAGTAGGATAAACCATCAATAAGAAAAGTTGAAGAACTTGTGAAAGTAAAATCCTGATAAAACAATGAACCAAAAATTTACTAGATAAGCCTTCACATCAAAAGAAAGAATTAGCTCTGTGATGAGCTTTTAATGCTCCTTGATTTACAGAAACAAGGTGAGAAGCTATGTTGCCTAGTATTATTTTTATATTTAAAACTTTATTTGCTTGAGATCAAAGGTGAAATATGAAAGCAATTCTGTACTAAATAAGCATTTCAAAAATCTGAAAAAAGAAAAAGGAGAAGAAAAGGCAGGCATTTAAATTTGATGCACAACAACTAGACAGTAGAGTAACTCTTCTAAAGAGATCATCTTTACAAGGGAGTTCTGGTATTCCAAAGAAGAAATGTTGGAACCATCGAAAGAAAGAAATTTTGTAGCCTGTCATAATCTACATTTCCAGATCCTAAGTTGGGTACATGTCTCAGCATAGCAGGACCAGATTGCATGTCCAAGATTACTAGGATATATAGTGCATAAAATAAATCTACCACCCTTTATTCTCTATATGGTAGCTCAAAAAGTGAAAGGAAATAAAGTTTGTTATGAAGGAATCTTTTTTTTCCATTGTTTGGAATTGAAAAGGAAATCCAAGGAGAGAACATTCAAAGAGATAATATATGGCCAACATTTCCTCTAACAAGTCTAAAATTTTTCTTCTCCAAAAGGTGAAGATTTTAAGAGAAAATGACAAGTAGCCAAGTGGTTCAAGATAACGCAATCATATCTATTGGTGCAGAATCTGGTTGACGCTGGATCGAGCTGGAGTCGAGGAAGACGAGGTCACCGCCGGTGACCTGCAAAACAAAGTTCCGTCCGGAGTCGGTGGTGGTGGCTCCGGCAGGATCCTCCGACGATCAAGTCAGCTCTTCTGGCCAACAGAAATGGAGTGCTCAGGAAAGAGTTCGGCAGAGTTTTGGAAAGAAAAAGAGAGCTTAGAAAAAACGTATCTGGAGGGTTCCTTTTTATAGACGGAGCCTGTAGCAGATTGATGGTGACAGCCATATCATCCGATAGTGGGCCACGTGAAATTTGCTATGGTGAGAGAGATGTCGTCAGACTGATAGTGGCAGCCATATCGTCTGGTCGTGGACCGTGTGGGATTTGCTATGGAGAGAGAGGTGTCGCCAGACTAATAGTGGCAGCCATACCATCTGGTTGTAGGCCACATGGGATTTGTTACAGAGAGAGAGGTGTTACCAGACCGATAATGACAGCCATACCGTTTGATGGAAGCATGTATTCGGAGTCCGACTGAGCTGGAGGAGTCCGACTGCAAGAAATCCGAAAGAAGTTCGACTCCTGGAGGAGTCCGGAAGAAGTTCGGCTCCTGGAGAAGTCCGACTGCAAGAGCAATCTGAAATGAGTTCGGCTCCTGGAGGAATCCGACTGAAGGAAAATTTCGAAAGGAGTTCGGCTCCTGGAGGAATCCGTTTGCGGGAGGAATCCGGATGAAGTTCGGCTCCTATAGAAATCCGACTGAAGGAGAGATTTGGAAGGAGTTCGGCTCCAGAAGGAGTCCAAAAAGAGTTCGGCTTCTGGAGGAATCTGACTGAAGGAGAAGTCCGGAAGAAGTTCGACTCCCGTAGAAATCCGACTGCAGGTAGAATCTGAAAGAAGTTTGGCTCCTATATAAGTCCGACTGAAGGAGGAATCCGGAAGGAGTTCGGCTCCTGTAGAAGTCCGGAAGGAGTTCGGCTTCTAGAGGAGTCCGGAAGAAGTTCGGCCCTTGGAGGAATCCGAGTGGAGGAGATATTCGGAAGGAGTTCGGCTCCTAGAGGAATCCGACTGAAGGAGAATTTCGGAAGAAGTTCGGCTCCTAGAGGAATCCGTCTATAGGAGAAATCCTGATGGAGTTCGGCTCCTGTAGAAATCTGACTAAATGAGATCTCCAGAAGAAGTTCGGCTCCTAAAAGAGTTCGAAAGAAGTTCGGCTCCTGAAGGAGTCCGACTGAAGGAGATATCCGAAAGGAGTTCGGCTCATGAAGGAATCCGACTGAAGGAGAAGTCCGGAAGGAGTTCGGCTCTCGTAGAAATCCGACTGCAGGAAGAATCCGGAAGGAGTTCGGCTTCTGTAGAAATTCGACTGAAGAAGGAGTTCGAAAGGAGTTCGACTCCTGGAGAAGCCCGACCGAAGGAGAAGTCAGGGAGGAGTCCGACTCCTGGAGGAGTTCGGCAAGAATTCGACCGCTGGGGGAGTTCGAAAGGGGTTCGACCGATGGAGGAGTTCAGCTGAGGCTCAGCCGCTGGGTTCGGCCAGCTGAAGGAGTTCGACTAAGGTTTGGCCGCTGGAGGAGAATTTTCGATCGAAGCTCTTCCATGATTATCAGTTGCATTAGGCTAAACATCAGGCTGGACTTCAGCGAGAGCGGGGTTTATCCCCAACAATAGTCCCCCCACTTCCGAGTTCAAAATTCAAAGAAAGAAAGTACAATAAAAGCAATCGCCGAAATCCTTTTCCGGGCTCTGCACCCGTTGAGGTTGAAGCTCAGGGGAGATCTTATCTCCAGCCGAGGTTGATGTTGAAGTGGAAGCTCGGGGAAAATCTTATCTCCAGCCGAGGTTGAAGGAGATCTTGTCTCCTGTTGACGTAGACTTTGAAGCTCAGAAGAGATCTTATCTCCAACCGAGATTGAAGGAGATCTTATCTCCTGTTGACGTAGATTTTGGAGCTCGAGGAAGATCTTATCTCTAACCGAGGTTGAAGAAGATATTATCTTCGATTGACGTAGACATTGAAGCTCGGGGGAGATCTTATCTCCAGCCGAGGTTGACGTTGAAGTAGAAGTTCAGAGGAGATCTTATCTCCAGCCGAGGTTGAATGAAATCTTATCTCTTGTTGGCGTTGAAGTTGGAGCTCGAAAAAGATCTTATCTCCAGTCGAGGTTGAAGGAGATCTTATCTTCGGTTGACGTAGATGTTGAAGCTCGAAGAAGATTTTTACCTCCAACCGAGATTGAAGAAGATCTTATCTCCTGTTGATGCAGGCTTTGAAGCTCGGAGGAGATCTTATCTCCAGTCGAGATTGAAGAAGATCTTATCTCCTGTTGACGTAGAGAAGCTCAGGAGAGATCTTATCTTCAGCCGAGGTTGAAGAAGATCTAATCTCCTGTTGACGTAGACTTTGAAGCTCGAGGGAGATCTTATCTCCAGTCGAGGTTGAAGTTGCAATTAAAGCTCGGGAAGATCTTATCTCCAGCCGAGATTGAGAAAAGATCTTATCTCCTGTTGACGTAGACTTTGAAGCTCGGAGGAGATCTTATCTCCAGTCGAGGTTAAAGGAGATTTTATCTCTTTTTAACGTAGACTTTGAAGCTCGGAGGAGATCTTATCGAGGGAGATCTTATCTCCAACCGAGGTTGAAGGAGATCTTATCTCTTGTTAACGTAAAAGCTCGGGGAAGATCTTATCTCCAGCCAAGGTTGAAGTTGCAGTTGAAGCTTGGGGGAGATCTTTTCTCCAGCCAAGGTTGAGGAAGATCTTATCTCCTGTTGACGTAGACTTGAAGTTCGGGGAGATCTTATCTCCACCGAAGTTGAAGAAAATCTTATCTCCTGTTGACGTAGACTTTGAAGCTCGGAGAAAGATCTTATCTCCAGTCGAGGTTGAAGGAGATCTTATCTCCTGTTGACGTAGACTTTGAAGCTCGGGGAAGATCTTATCTCCAACCGAGGTTGAAGGAGATCTTATCTCCTATTGACGTAGAAGCTCGAAGGAGATTTTATCTCTAACCGAGGTTGAAGGAGATCTTATCTTCTGTTGACGTAGACTTTGAAGCTTGGAAGAGATCTTATCTCCAGCCGAGGTTGAAGGAGATCTTATCTCCTGTTGACGTAGACTTTGAAGCTCGTGGAAGATCTTATCTCCAGCCGAGGTTGAAGGAGATCTTATCTCCTATTGACGCAGAATTTGAAGCTCGGAAGGAGATCTTATCTCCAGTCGAGGTTGAAGGAGATCTTATCTCCTGTTGATTTGAAGCTCGGGGGAGATCTTATCTCCAGTCGAGGTTGAAGGAGATCTTATCTTCTGTTGACGCAGACTTTGAAGCTCGGAAGAGATCTTATCTCCAACCGAGATTGAAAGAGATCTTATCTCCTGTTGACATAGAAGCTTGGGGAAGATCTTATCTCCAACCGAGATTAAAGAAGATCTTATCTCCTGTTGATGTAAAAACTCGGGGAAGATCTTATCTCCAATCGAGGTTGAAGGAGATCTAATCTCCTATTGACGTAGACTTTGAAGCTCGGAAGAGATCTTATCTCCAACCGAGATTGAAATTACGGTTGAAGCTCGGAAGAGATCTTATCTCCAACCGAGGTTGAAGGAGATTTTATCTCCTGTTGACATAGACTTTAAAGCTTGAAGGAGATCTTATCTCCAACCGAGATTAAAGAAGATCTTATCTTCTGTTGACGTAGAAACTCGAGAGAGATCTTATTTCTAGTCGAGGTTGAAGGAGATCTTATCTCCAGTTGACATTGACTTTGAAGCTCGAGAAAGATCTTATCTCCAGCCGAGGTTGAAGTTGAAGTTGAAGGAGATCTTATCTCCTGTTGACGTAGACTTTGAAGCTCGAAGGAGATCTTATCTTCAACCGAGGTTGAAGGAGATCTGTTTAACGTAGACTTTGAAGCTCGGAGAAGATCTTATCCCCAGTCGAGATTGAAACGTAGACTTTGAAGCTCGGAGGAGATCTTATCTCCAGTCGAGGTTGAAGGAGATCTTATCTCCTGTTGATATAGAAGCTCGAGGGAGATCTTATCTCCAACCGAGGTTGAAGAAAATCTTATCTCCTATTGACGTAGACTTTGAAGCTCGAGAGAGATCTTATCTTCAGCCGAGGTTGAAGGAAGATCTTCATCTCCTGTTGACGTAGACTTTGAAGCTCGGAGGAGATCTTATCTCCAGCCAAGATTGAAGGAGATATTATCTTCTGTTGACGCAGGCTTTAAAGCTCGGGAGAGATCTTATCTCCAACCGAGGTTGAAGAAGATCTTATCTCCTGTTGACGCAGGCTTTGAAGCTCGGAGGAGATCTTATTTCTAGCCGAGATTGAAAGAGATCTTATCTCCTGTTGACGTAGAAGCTCGTAGAAGTTCAGGAGAGATCTTATCTCCAGCCGAGGTTGAAGGAGATCTTATCCTCTGTTGATGTAGACTTTGAAGCTCGGAGGAGATCTTATCTCCAGCCGAGGTTGAAGAAGATTTTATCTCCTGTTGACGTAGACTTTTAAAGCTCGAGAGAGATTTTATCTCCAACCGAGGTTGAAGGAGATCTTATCTTCTATTGACGTAGAAGCTCGGGGAAGATCTTATCTCCAACCGAGATTGAAGGAGATCTTATCTCCTGTTGACGTAGACTTTGATGCTCGGAAGAGATCTTATCTCCAATCGAGGTTGAAGAAGATCTCATCTTCTGTTGACGTAGACTTTGAAGCTCGGGGAATATCTTATCTCCAACCGAGGTTGAAGGAGATCTTATCTTCTTTTGACGTAGACTTTAAAGTTCGGGGAAGATCTTATCTCCAGCCGAGGTTGAAGGCCTTCAACTTGCTCATGTTAGAACAAGGTTCTCCTCCTGTTCCTAACAGGCCAACTATTGATTGCTTCTTTCCTATCATCATATAGTTTTTGCACCAAAAAACAATAATACCGAAATGGAGTTTTATTGAAGGAAAATTACTGATAGTACATCCTCAGATTTTCTGAATTCAAAGGTCGTAGGAGCGTTGTTCCTCCGAGCTCCTTCAGGCGATAAGTTCCATGCCAGACGATCTCCTATATTTCGGATCAGTCTTTCCGATCTGGGACAAGCTTCCCCTGGCTTTGAGGTTGAGAGATGGCGGCTCGTCGAAGCAATAAGTCCCCTGGAGATAGGATTGATGATGCCAAAAAGCGATCGATCTCCTTGTTGTTCTCCCTTATTGGTGGTTCTTGCTATGCCAGCGCCCTTGGCCGATCTTCTTTTGCTTCAGACCGACGTCTGAGGAATCGACCCAACCGGCCTCTCCTAATGAGCTCCTCGATTTCGTCTCGAAGCTGAATGCATTCTTCAGTATCGTGGTCGTAGTCACGATGGTAGATGCAGTACTTGTTTCGATCGCACTTGTTTGGGGGAGATCGTAATTCTTCTGGTCTTGGTAGCTGATTCTTAATTTCCATCAGAACTTGAGTTTTAGGCGCATTAAGGGGGCATAGTTGCGGAACCTTCCGGAGGGAGGACTTCTTCGCGCCCTTCTTTTGGGGCTTCTTTGATGACGAGCTCGAGGAGGAGTTCGGGCTCGCCTGCATTCGAGAGAAGTCTGTGAGCACGGTCGAACTTCATTCGACCCTCCATCAACCGTGGGTTTACTAGACTCGCCCGCCTACCGCTCTCCCACAGCTTTTTCATCCTTCAACTTGAAGGCTTCTTCCGCACGGGCATATCTCTCGGCCCGGGCTAGCAGATCGGCAAAGTTCCTGGGGTACTTATTCTCCAGAGAAAACAGCAAATCGTTTGTCTGAAGATCGTCCTTGAGTGCGGCCATTGCAACAGACTGGTCCAGGTTCCGAACCTCTAAAGCAGCAGCATTAAACCGTATGACATAAGCCCGGATGGATTTTCCCTCCTGCTTGACATTCATCAGAAAATCCGAACCTCCGCGCGAACGTTGACTGCTGACAAAGTGAGCCGCAAACTGATGACTCATCCGATCAAAAAAGAAGATCATACCTGACTTCAATACCGAGTACCAATTTCTTACTGTTTCCTTTAAGGTAGATGGAAAAGCTCGGCATAATATGACATCTGGCACGCCATGGAGCAGCATCATGGTCTGAAAGGCTTTCAGATGATCGGCCGGATTAGAAGTTCCGTCGTAGCTTTCAAGTTGGGAAAGCTTGAAGTTCGGCGGAATGAGCTCTTGCACAATTCGAAAAGAGAAAGGGAGATCGAAGCAGACGTCGTCATGGGGAGCTGGGACGACGTGGCAAAGTTTTTTAATCAGCCGGTCCATCTCTCGCAGTTTGTGATCGAGGATGTCATCTCGATCACAGATCTTGAATGGCTTCCGATTATAGATAAGGAAGATCTCTTCCGAAGGAGAATCATGATCCGAACATGGATCCTCTGCTCTCTATTTTTCCTTCCTAAGGGCGATGGGTATGCTAGGCCAAATGCTCTTCCTTAGGACTGGTTCCTAACATCATGATGGCGGATTTTTTGGCTGAATCACCGTCGGAGGATGCCGCATAGCCTGCACCATTTCGGTGAGACCCTAAATCCGCTGCATCAGCAGATTAAACCGCTCCGGATCTACCATGGCCGCCGGTGGAGGTGGTGATTGAAATGCCAGCGATGGAGCAGGAACAGATGGATCTGGCTCAAACCTGATGGTAGAAGCGGCAGATCTCCAGATAGTCGTCTTTTTTGGAGGCATTTCTTGAAATCGAGAAAAAGGGTGGAGATGAACCTTGAAGAAGAAAATCGGCAGGATCGACTGAGCACTCCTTTAAGAACAAACATACCTTAGGAACAGAAGGGCCTTCTTCTAGTGACAATTTTGTTAGTGGAGAAGCTAGTTGATGCCGGATCGAGCTGAAGTCGAGGAAGATGAAGTCGTCGCCGGTAACCTGCAAAACAAAGTTCCGTCCGAAGTCGGTGGTGGTGGCTCCGGCAAGATCCTCCGACGATCAAGTCAGCTCTTCTGACCAACAGAAATGGAGTGCTCAGAAAAGAGTTCGGCAGAGTTTTGGATACAAGAAGAGAGCTTAGAGAAAACGTATCTAGAGGATTCTTTTTTATAGACGGAGCCTGTAGCAGATTGATGGTGACAGCCATATCGTCCGGTAGTGGGCTGCATGGGGTTTGCTACGGAGAAAGAGGTATCGCCAGACTGATAGTGGCAGCCATACCGTATGGTCGTGGGCCACGTGGGATTTGCTACGGAGAGATGTGTCATCAGACTGATAGTAGCAACCATACCATCTGGTTGTGAACCGCATGAAATTTGTTACGAAGAGAGAGGTGTTGCCAGATCGATAATGGCAGCCATACCGTCTAGTGGAAGCATGCGTTCGGAGTCCGACTGAGCTGAAGAAGTCTGACTGCAAGAGTAATCCGAAAGAAATCCGACTCCTGGAGGAGTCCGAAAAAAATTCGGCTCTTGGAGAAATCCGACTAAAGAAAAATTTCAGAAGAAGTTCGGCTCCTGTAAAAATCCAACTGAAAGAGAGATCTAGAAAGAGTTCGGCTCCTGAAGGCGTTCAAAAGGAGTTCGGCTTCTAGAGGAATCCGACTGAAAGAGAAGTCCGGAAGGAGTTCGGCTTCCATAGAAATCTGACTGTAGGAGGAATCCGAAAGGAGTTCGACTCTTGTAGAAATCCAACTGCAGGAGAAATCCGAAAGAAGTTTGACTCCTATAGAAGTCCGACTGAAGGAGGAATTCAGAAGAAGTTCGACTCCTATAGAAGTTCGGAATGAGTTCGGATCCTAGAGGAGTCTGACTGAAGGAGATATTCGGAAGGAGTTCGGCTCCTGGAGGAGTCCGAAAGGAGTTCGGCCCTTGGAGGAGTCCGACTAGAGGAGATATCTAGAAGGAGTTCGGCTCCTGAAGGAATCCGATTGAAGAAGAATTCCGGAAGGAGTTTGGCTCCTGGAGGAATCCATCTGCAGGAAAAATCCGGATGAAGTTTGGCTCCTGTAGAAATCCAACTGAAGTAGAGATTTGAAAGGAGTTCGGCTTCTGGAGGAGTTCGGCTCCTGAAGGAGTCCGACTGTAAGAGATATCCGAAAGAAGTTCGGCTCCTAGAGGAATCTGACTAAAGGAGAAGTCTGGAAGGAGTTCGGCTTCCGTAGAAATCCGACTGCAGGAGGAATCCGGAAAAAGTTCAACTCCTATAGAAATTCGACTGAAGGAGGAGTTCGGAAGGAGTTCGGCTCCTGTAGAAATCTGACCGAAGGAGGTGTCTGGAAGGAGTCCGGCTCCTAGAGAAGTCTGACCGAAGGAGAAGTCTGGAAGGAGTTCGGCTTCTGGAGGAGTTCGGTAGGAATTCGACCGCTGGGGGAGTTCGAGAGAAGTTTGACCGATGGAGGAGTTCGACTGGGGCTCGACCGCTGAGGAGTTCGACCGGCTGAAGGAATTCGGCTAAGGTTTGGCCGCTGGAGAAGAATTCTCGATCGAAGCTCTTCCGTAATTACCAATTACATTAGACTAAGCATTAGACTGGACTTCGGTGGGAGCAGGGTTTATCCCCAACAATATCTTAACCACTTTCTGAAACATTTCTCTCTATGATTTTCTTACTTAAACATGAGCAAATACTAAATATTCCTTTCCTTTTTTTCTCCCATTGATTCAGTTTTCTTTTTTTGGTTTCTTAAACAAGGCCTTAATGTTAAAAGGATGACATTTCTACATTTGAAAGATATATTTGATTATACAAAATATAGGTTTCCTAAGAATAACCGTGTATATCAGTATGACTTGCATAATATGTGCATCTTTTTAATGCCACTGGATGCTAGTATTTTGCAAATTGAATATTAAAATATGGTGCACTTGTTATCAGATTTATCATTCAAATTACATGCCTAGTGTTATGAACCTTGGTCCAACAAATGAATTCCCAAAAAATAGAGAGTCCGAACACTTAAAAATTCACTGAGCTGGAAAAGCTTGACAATGATTGCTCAACAACCCTTGCACTACAGCTCAGATTAAACATTCAAATGATTGAGGAAACTTTTCCTCAATAATCAAAAGAAAATATAGAGGCAGAAATAACGAAAGTTTAAGACCCAAGACCACCCAACCATCACCTTCTAGTCATCTAAGGACAGAAATTGTAGCACAACACCTAACTTAATGCAGCATATCACACTTTCATCATAATTTCAAAACTTAAAGCTACATTCATGCCAACAATTTCCCAAACAAAAACAGCTAATCTCAATTCCTCAACACAACTCTTGCTGACCTTTTGACACCCTTTCAGAGAGTCTTATTTTCCAACCACAACATGCATAACATATGGCATTTCATTCCGGCTTCCAACTCAGTCCATCAAACCTACCAACTCCACTTTTTACTAAGGTGTAACATTTAGTAAATGACTGCAATTGCCTTGGGCTGTTCTAACTTGCTCTGCAATCGCTGTGGGCACAGGTTGGATTATAGAATTCAAGATGCTTATCAGAGATGGACGCATGCAAAGTCGCACCTACAACAAACTTAATATCAATAAAACATTACTTGCAGTAAGTAGACTTGTAGGTCTACCTGTTTCGATCAACCAGTGCACCATTCATGGATCAATATTTGATTTACAAAGCCAAACAGATAGGATGACAAATCTTGTGAGTCAAGGTTAGACTACAATAAGTGCTAATATAATTTGGTAATATAACAATCCAACTCCAAAAACACTAGGTGAAGTCACAATGGAATAGTAATTTCTGATGCCTTTTCTTCCATGAAGCAGACTGCATTATTCACCAATTTGGATTACCTATTTGAAAGGTTCTACAATTTGAGGTTATTTTTCCATATAGTAATCCATACAAAGGTCTGTTTTGTCTAGAGTTAAGGAACTCAAAACCTTCTTCTTTGAGCAAAGAACATCCCCTAAACTCTTCCTACAGCTCAAGTCAGAGTAACCGACAACCACTTCCCTACTGTAACTTTATTTCCAGATTAAAGCTTTTACTATTAATGACACCTTTTCATGATCCCAACGATGTGCACATAACTTTCCCCTTTGGTCCCCCTTCATATCCTTAATAGCCATCCGTTCTTCCTCTGTAGTCTCTTCTATTTTTCACCAGTCCATACATCTTAATCCTTGCTTCCTAATCTTTTCATCTAGTAGTTCGAAAATATCACTCCTAATCTCTTCGGCCACTAACTTTATTCAAGAGGCATTGCCCTTAATGATAACCGTCCTCCCGGCCCCTTTACAAATACACTGTGCAGGCTCTTTAGTTTATTACACACTGAGTTGATGCTCTACAGATAGAAAAAATAGCATGATGGACAATTAGACACCGGTGTCTTAATGGAGGTGATATTTTAAAAGACAAAGGTGGTAACTAATTTCATATAATTTATATACCGGAGATTTCTTTACTTTGTAACGATCATGATGGGCAAAGAAATATGTACGTAGCTGGCCCATTATAGCTGGGACAAAATAGATGCTTATGGTTATAAATACTGGAAGTCTTCTAAAAGTAAACAGTCTTACTTCAAATTTTTTATAGCACGAGTTTTTCTTCTTGGAAACAAAAAACTAGCATACAGGAGACTGGTGAAAACAATAAATATTACCAATAAACATCTTTCCTCATGCCGCACCTAAAGTACAATTTGTTGATTCATATATATATTTCTAAAGTAACAGGTTTTATCGATTAAAATATGTCACTCTAACTGCAGCAAAATCAATCTTAAAAGAGAAAAAAAGATCTATAATGGGATTCCTTCAAAAGGAAAACTGTTCTCCAACAGGGCTTATCTAGAGATTGACAATCACAAGCCTACTACCTCCTAAATCACTGCCTCCATAATTCACCATCATCAACCAATTCAATCAAGTAGAAAACATCAGAAACCAATATCCAAACTGTTTCAAAACATTAAAAAAATAAAAATCACACGTTACCTGCACTCCTCTTGGTAACTCTCGCTCCTTGGCAAGCAGCCTTTCTTTGGAGCTGCCACCCCACCAATCTTCTCGTTCCCCTCAGCAGCAGCACTCTTCGAGACGTTCACCTTGAGGTGGTTCGGAACCTCTTCGGGCTGTGAGACTACGATGCTAATTATGGGAGGCGGCACGGCCGAATCCTCCAGCCTCCCCTGCGAGCCAACACCCGAACATCCTCTCTGTCCCCCTCGATCCAGCCCTGTAGCCGATTTAGATTCCGAACCCTCCTCTCCCCACTCGTGCTCCACTCCACCACCCTCATCACCAGGCATTGATGGCTCCCAATTACTCACTTCACTCTCACTCCTCCCCGCCTCAGACCGCCCCCCCTTCCCAGAACTTCTTCTTCTGATCAATCTAAGTACTAATCTTCTTCTCCTTCGTCCTTCTCCTCTTACTGCTTCATGGACCGAGACACCTGGAAAAGAAAACAGAAATGCTGTCAGATTGATCTCTTGCCCCTCAAACCCCCCAAATCCAGACCAGAAAACAAACAAGAACACGCCAAAGATCGCTGCTTTGAGCCCCAAATCAGCGAAAGGCATCGACTTTACACCGAAAGGAGGGATTTTTTTTATTACCTCGAAGACGAAGCGCGAGCTCTAGAGTCAAAAATCCGCCAGCGAGTACTCGGCATTGGACTTTTTGGTAATGTACTCGATATTGGATTAAGAGAGAAAAAATAACAACAACAAACCTACTCCGTCTAGGCGCTGAAATGACGGAGGCCTGGGAAGAGTGGAAGAGGCCAAAGGTTCCTTAATTTTATTTTGATTTATTTACAAATTTGAATAAGGAAATCGCCAAATGAGGTAATAAAAATAAATGGGATAAATGGGAAAGCACCTCCAACTTACCCCATTGGTGATCGAAATGCCAGTGGCTTCCATTTCCGCCGAGTGCTGACCTATTTCCATGACCAATTATGTACACAAAATGAGGCGGTCGGCATTAATTAGTGCTGCCAAAGGTTGGGGACCAACGTGGAATTTTGATGTAGGGTCCCGATCTGATTCAAATCTTAATCCTATCTAACCGAATCTGATATTGGATCTGGACCTAAATCAGTATATTACCAAAAAGCGACAAATAACCTTGAAGATTTAATTAAATAAGGTTAGTATCAATGGTAAATTGGAAAGAGCTAATATCAAGATCAACCGAGGATTCTATACAATTAATAGAAAAATAATTTTAGAATCAGTTTCTATATTTGTATTAAATCAAATCATATAAAATTATAGGAATGATTTTTTTTTTATATAATTATTTTCCTTGTTTATAAATTTTTTTGATCTTTTCAACTATTATGGAAACATTCATAGATATTTTCAAGGGTTCCAAAATTATAAATACTGGTTTTCTTGAATTGAATGAATTTTATCAGTGCTTACCTAACTGGCTCCTGACTTACGATGTCTTTCCACCTTGAAGTGGAGCATTCTAGAAACCATGTCAAATGCTCCTCTTCCGTGCATGCTTGTCATTGGATTGGGCAATTGATACTAATCTAAGGCAACTTTAATCAAAGAAATATGAATCATTTGAAACCATTTCAGTCATCAAACATTAGAATACCAAGAAAATTCCTATCAGACTCCCCTCAATTTCCTATTAAATACTACCAACTGCCCCATGACTCCAAGGACCTCATAAGCTTTTGTTCTAAGAAGTTTCAGGCTCTTTCTTCTTGTAAGATGAGTCATGACGTACATAGTTTACTTTGAAACTTAACATATCATTTGTTGCCGCCACATGATGCTTCATTTTTTTTTTTTTTTTTTAATTCCAAGTGTTGTTCCATACTTTCCATCCAAAATTTTATAAGCCATTTCTTTCTCCTCCAACCAAAACAAACTACATGTTCCCTTTTCTTAACCAAGTTCATATGTTCTGTTGAACCCATGGATTTAGCTTTAAGAAAACACCACCCGAGGTCCCTCACCAAAAAGTTTTGTTAAAGAGTTCAAGACAAACCCATCTGGAAGTCTTTGGAAGAACATGGGGATCCACATAAGCCCGTATCATGTGGAATCCACAAATGTCTGGTAGGGCCCCTCAAGGACTCGAATAATTTTTCTAAGGTGAGCATAATCTGATATAAAAAAATAAATTTTATATTAAATTATCATATTTGGTATAAACAGTAAATAAGAGAGATAGTAAAATAAATAATATATATATCTATTTTCAGTCGCATAAAACAAATACATGGTATTTATTTTCGCATTCGAGTGGATGAAATTAAAAATTATTATTTTTTGACTAAAATATCCTTCTTAATAAATAATTAATAAATATTTATTAACTATCAATAAATCTAACATAGGATTTAGTAATAATTTATTTATTTATATATCAAAATTTATTCAAATTTATTTATAATAATAAATATATTTTTAATTTATATAATTAATTTTAAAATATTTATTAACTAATATAGATATATTTTAATATTTAAAATAGCTAATATTAACAATATTTATGTAAATTGATTATAAATAGAAAATAAATGGATTAAAAAAATGATTACTTATATTATCTATTCAAAGATATTGTTGGATGTTTAGCAACATTTTTATATAAAATTATCTCTAATCGGATTTTTTTTTTTTTTGATACTATTTTTTAGAATAATTTTTTCATCATCAAATATCATAAAATTTATTTTTATTCATAATTTTTTTTAAATATATAATTTTTAGAAATCATCATATTATTGTATAATTTGATATATTCTAACCAAATAATCATTAATAATCATCAATCATTATCTAATGGAGCAGAAAGTCTTTGCCCAGTGTTTGTTGCCTGCACACCAGATGCAATTTGCACCGCGTACATCCCACGGTGGATAACACGCCACGCTACCCATTGTATTTCACCAGTTTCCAATTGCGCGCTGTTCACCGTGCATTTGCTCACTTGCACCTGGTGCTTGCAATAATTTCTCGTGCTTTAGATCGGCTGCTGCCGTATACCTGCCACCCCCAAAGCAGTTGAGCCATTGCAGGTGGCGGGAATTAAGCTTCGCATTTGAATCCGTATCTCAAGAGAGGACCAGAATACAAAGTTTTGGAGGCAAAAGAAAATATGCATCAGACCAAGTCTATAGCCATGAATGGCCATACGCATGGTGCCATGTCATTGATATACAGCCATGCATGCATGTAGCCTTGTGGACGTGGGTAAGTATGGCAGTGTTCGCACAGGATGAGTCTCTTTAACATGGAAGAAATGGTTCGCAGTCCTCCACAAGGCCAGCACAGCCGAGGAAGAGATGCCCCACCGTTTCATCGTCTCTCTCGCACAAGATACACGGCTGTCTCGTACCCCACCCTCCCTCCATGAGACTGTCGACAGCTGACAGCTGACAGCTTATTGTGAATCATGGTAGATCTTCGCTTTGCTGGGCATGATGCTGCAATAGGTTTTAGCGGTGATTTTTATTATCTTTAGTGGTGATTATAATCATTACTAAAAAATTTGGTGATTATAATCATTACTTAAAAATTTATCGATAAAAAAATATTATACCACCTCAGACAGCATCGAAAAAATTTTTATCGATAATTAATGATAATATCGGTAAAGATTTTTTAATTACCGTGAAAGATCAATACTTTTAGCTATAAATGTTTGCGGCGTTTATTTTTGCCATGATAGAATATTCGGTAGATAAGGGTTGAAAAATCTATTGTGATAATTACAATCATTGGAAAAATCAAAAATTTTAGCGGTAAATATTTATGATATTTTTTTTATCGTAATAGATAATTCGATAGATGAGAATCGAAAAATCTATTGCGACAATTACAATCACCGAAAAAACCAAAATTTTTAGCGATAAATATTTATAGCTTTTTTTTTTACCATAATAGATGATTCGACATATGAGAGTCGGAAAACCTGTTGTGGCAATTACAATCGCCGAAAAAGATTTTAAATTTTCAACCGAATGATCCACCAATGAATGGTTACAATCTATATTAGACAATTATAATTGTTGAATAAAAATTTTCAATTACAATCTATAGATAACTCTTCTGAGGCCACTAATTTGCTGTATCATTAGCTTCATGCCAATTAAAATCCTTACATTAAATTCACGGTGCAACAATATTTCCATGAATCCACTGTTTGTATGGTGTATCTTTACTACTAGAGTTAATCACAAGGCAAAAAGTAATCATTCAAAGATTTTGCAAAAACAATCCACATTCTTGTCATTATGCAACAGTGAAGTACTTAGCCTTCATACATCTTATTTGTAACAAAATCTAAAAGCAAGACCATGCCCATGGTGCAACATGTACATATACATATGCCAAAGGTCAAAATACATTTGACAGTTCATCTTTCCTGCATTCAGTTATCAGCAACTTGGGACATGGATCTAATACTAAAATCAAAGTTGATGCATGTCAACTGGCTACCATTCTCTCCAATCATCCTCATGATAAGTGTGTACGAATCCTGCAATGGAATGGTCAAGCAATTAAAAAGAGAACAGAAAACAGAAAAATTAAAGCAAATAGAATATGTTGCCCTCCTTATCAGTTTCCTAGAAATATATTACAGCATTAGTTCAAGTAACTTGATCTATGACATGGCATATGTAATAATTAATAAAGAGGTCTAGTAGCCATACAAGCATACAGGAGTAAGATGAAAAGAATAAACATAAAGATTGATTAATTAATGTATGTTTGTTATTTGTCATTAGCAGTCCAAAGTAGTTTCAAATGTCTTTTGGGGGAAAAGGAGCTGCAACAAGAAACACATGCAAGTTTTTATGTGGCTCAGGGAATATACACTTATGAAAGCATGATGCCAACAATGTTAAAAGCTGTACCAAGTTGAATTCTAGCTGAATTCTAAGATATAGACTCCAAATGCAACTGTTGTGGCTTCAGCATTACTTGTTAATATAGTTCAGCCAATAAAGACAGAGAAATACCAAGTTAAGCAAATAGCACTTCATTACTCCTAAATGCTTCTGAACTATTTATCGTGGATGGTTTGTGGGACACCTTCAGCAAACAAAGGCTGTGTTTTGAAAACTGGCATAAAATTTCTAAGCATGGACCTACAATCTACGTTGCTCTGTCAAATCTTGTACTTTGTTTCTGCCAATATATAGCATCAAAATAGGCATCACTATTTTGATGGGATGTAATAACAAAGACCAAAAAAGATGTACCAAGGATAAAGACACTATTGGATGCGACATGCAGAGGGAAAAAAGAAATTTGATTCCAAACTAGATGTGAATGGAATGTTATTTTATTTCTAAGTTTCCAAGGGTATATGTGCTGTATTTTAAGTCACTAGAGACCATCATAAACAAATTTGGACTGATGATTCGAAGGGAGGTTCATGTTAGAAGAAGCTTGCATTAGAATCAAGAAGGTTTTTCCCAGTGCCAAAGCCCCTTAGTGTGCAAAATGGATGATACAATGGGTTGTAAGTAGGATGTTGAGACAGGACTAAGTGATATGCTATTTGCAATAAACATTCAGCATTTAGAAAGGGAGCAACATACTGCAGAGCCACCAAACATAAACATAAACATATTGTAGTTAAAAAGATTAAAAAAGGCAAATGGTATAATCTTGCAGTCATGCCTCTAAGAAACTATTCAAGAATCTCTAAATGCCTAATGAGTGGACCAGAAAAGATTAACATATGTAAAAAGAAATTCATTACATACATCAAGTAATGATACTCACTCAAGTGAGGCATCTTCCATGCAAACAGAACATATCTTAAGAAGTTAACATTCAGTGACACACCTTCTATGTTAGGGATGGATAACATTAGCAAATAATTTCAACGCCTTCAACAAAGCAATATAATTGATCATCTCATGAAAATAACATGATGAGTTGAAAAATATAAAGTGTAATAATAAATATAAAGTTGTAATTAAAACTGCAGCTGCTTTTTCATGCAATTCCAATTACAAGATTTAGACTCTTTCCTGCAGTTTGAAACTGCCTGCAACTGCAATTATAGGCTTCTAAACTGCTATTTTGGGTGTTTTCAGTTTAAATTAAAATGTACAGCTAATTTCATCTGTACATTTTGAGATTTTTCTTGGCTGTTAATTTTATTGCAGGTGAGTTATGCTCTTGGAGCTCTATACTATCTCTATAATCCTTTGACTAAGAAAGAGATCTTGAAACCAGAAGTTGTTGAAGTAATAAGAAAATATGCTGCAGCTGAAGGTGTTAATGTGACTTTCAGCAATCTGGCCAATGCATTTTTGGACAAGCATGTAAACCAATGAAATTGATAAATGCTGATAGTAAGGTTGGTGTAATCCATCAGTTCTGATATTCCATGCTTAACACCTTTATTATTACATTTTATATTTATTTACCTTGATATCTTCTCCTCTTATGAACAACTTCTCTTATGTCTGGCAACTGCAGGCATAAGCTTTAGACAGCAAAAGCAAGAAAGCAATATAAACAAATCGGGTAAACAGACGATCATCTCCAGCTAAATACTGCAGCATCAAAGCTGGTCACCTCTTGAAATTATAGATCTGAGGCAAAAGCTTTATAGAACACAAGCTATAAAGCAACAAGAAGACAAAAGAACCTCGGAGGACTCCTCCAAATAGCTAAATTTTATCTGAACTCCATCCAGTAGCCTTAGAGGACCTCGGCACTTGTCCTCGATATAGCCAAAAGAACCGTCAATCTCTTCCATCCGAGCTTCAATCGTTGGATCCCGATGGGCTCGTACATTGCGACAACAGACACCTATCCCCATAACAAACTCCACGTGGCCTTGAATGACCCACTATCGGATGGTTATGGCTATCACTATCAGTTTGTTATAGGCTTCATCCATATAAGGGACCCTCTAGATACGCTTTCAAAAGAAAGGCTCTCCTTCTCTTCCTCAAAACTCTGCTAGAATCTCTCTACGTATTCCATATCTGTTGGCCGAAAGAGCTGACTTGATCATCGAAGGGTCTTACTGGAGACACCATCTCAGACTCCGAATGAGACTTATTTTGTAGATCCCGACGGTGACCTCGTCCTCTCCAAATCCAGCTTCGACTCTGACGATGGCTAGATTTCACGCCAATAGGATTGGCGCTAGAGGGAGGGACTCAAGTTATTGAGGTTCTCTTATTTTTGAAGGAATACGTGGCAGAGATCCCTCTTCATCCTAACCAGAGTCCTACTTTTCCTCTTGACCTCTCAAGGATGACCTCCAGAAAGGCTTCAACCCGATGGTCAATCACCTCCGCGGTTAAATCTTATCCAGATCATTCCACCCCTATTTCGTCTTCTGTGTCTCAAACCCCACCACCTGCGATGGTGGACAAGGTGTAGTTCTACCTGCTGGTCCAATAGGTCCATGGCCTTATTGAAGCAGTGCAGGCCATGTAGCAGCAACAGCCATCTTCGATGCCATCTCGATTGGAGCAGATTTCTCAGGAGCCAGAGAACCCGATCTGGGGGTGGTCGACTTAGGTTAGTTAGCTGGTGACCCCCAAAAAAGAAAAGTAGAGGATAGAGAGCCCTTGCTCGGACCATGACTCGACCCTGGGGGAAGCTTTACCCCCGTTCTATCAGAAAACCTTGGAGATCAATAATCATGAAGATCTTCTAGATTAAAGGCTTCAAAAAATGAGCCAACAAATCAAAGAATTTCATCATGCTCCCTTCCACGGTAATGATATTTGCACTAATCCTCCTTTTTCTTAGAAGATTATGTAGGAACCGATCTCGTCGAAGTTCAAGCTCCCTCAGTTTGAGAGTTACCATAGGACCATCAATTCGATCAACCACCTGGAGGCCTTTCAAATAATGATACTACTCCATAGTGCGTCAGATGCCATTTTGTGCTAAGCTTTTTCGTCCACCCTCAAGGAAGCTGCCAAAAATTGGTATTCGGCTCTTAAGCCAAGTACCATCTTTTTCTTCGATCAAATGAGCCATTAGTTTGTGGCTCATTTTGTTAGCAGCTAACCTCCCCATCGAGATTTGAATTCTCTAATGAATATCAAGTAGAAGGAGGAGGTGAAGGGAAATCTTGATTTCTCAGACCAGGTTCGTTCAGATCTGATCAGATCAAGAGATATATTTTAAAAATTTTTCTCTTTAATCTAGATCAGATCTAAGATGTTTCAGATCTGATTATTATTATTTTAAAAATTAAAATAAAATTAGATAAATTAAATTAGATTTAATTTACCTTGAAGTGGGTAATCCTATTATCCATTGATGATCCTGTAAGCAGTGGAAGGTTCTGAATCTAGCCACGCAAGTGCCTAGCCTCTATCGGTATCCACTTAGGCTGGATTTGGAGATCCTCATCTTCTCTATCACATCTCCAAAAATTAGATCTGGATCTGATCTGGAGGATCTTCAAAACTCTTTTCGAAGATTAGCAGTTGTCCTATACAGCAGTGCAACCTTCTAGCTTTCAGTCGTCTTTCTTTGATTTGGATCACACCAACCAAGCTCCAAAACTCTTTTGGATGTGGAGAGGAGAGGGAGAAGGTGGGTTTGGCATGGAGGAAGAGGGGAGAGGCAGCCTTGGGGCATGGAGAATTGTGATTCAATCTTATTTTGAGTTGGGCACAGGGTCTTATTTATAGACTAAGAGTGATCCAACTCCTCTTCTTCCCAACCAATCATAACTCTTTGTGAAATCAGATCTAAATCTAATTGATGGGAATAGAGTCCCCTGGATTCCTCCTTAGAGGGCGCCTAAGATCAGTCAAAGTTGGTTCTTAGGAGAACTCTAATTGAAATCCAAAAAGGAGATGGAGTCCCCATCCAACAGGGACTCCTGGGTGCCTCCAACTTCACACCAAGTCGTGCATCCCTTGAGTTCTGGGAACAAGCCCCCAGCTCAATAAGGATCTTAATCAATCACCAAGTGACTGAAACTCTTCCAATAAGCACCTGGACATACAACATACATGAGGCTCCCTATTGCAGAAGCATAAGGGATCTTGCTCATGCGTTCTATTTCCTCAGGTGTGCTAGGGCACATCTTCTTGGAAAGATGAATACCATGTCTGAAGGGTATTAATCCCCTCTTAGAGTTTTCCATACTAAACCTCTTTAGTACTTTCTCTATGTACATCTTCTGTGAAAGTCCTAGCATCCTATTCGGTCTATCCCTATAGACCTTAATTCCTAGAATAAAGGATGCTTCACCTAGGTCTTTCATGGAGAATTCCTTGGACAACCATATTTTGACTGTTGTCAACATGGGAATATCATTCCCAATAAGGAGGATGTCATCCACGTACAATACGAGGAAGACAACAGCGCTCCCACTGACCTTTTTGAAAACACATGGTTCCTCTTCATTTTTGATGAAACCAAACTATTTTGATCACATCATTGAAATGAGTGTTCCAGCTCCGAGATGCTTGCTTAAGTCCATATATGGACCTTTGCAGCTTGCAAACCTTGTGATCAGTATCACTGGATGTGAAACCTAGCGGCTGTTCCATATAGATATCTTCCTCAAGATATCCATTTAAGAATGCCATTTTCACGTCCATTTGCCATATTTCATAATCGAAATAGGCTGCAACGGCAAGCAATGTGCGGATGGATTTTAGCATAGCCACTGGGGAAAAGGTATCCTGATAGTCAATGCCTTCGCGTTGACTATAACCTTTTGCCACTAGTCTAGCCTTGAATGTCTCCACATTCCCATCTGCACCAATCTTTCTCTTGAAGATCCATTTACACCCAATAGGTACTATACCTTCTGGTGGATCTACCAAGGTCCAGACTTGGTTTGAGTGCATCGAGTCAATTTCTGACTGCATTGCCTCTAGCCATTTCTCGAGTCGATATCTGATATCGCCTCGTTGTAGGTTTTGGGATCATCACCATGAGCACCATTACCTACGAGGAACATTTTCTCTACTTCCTCTGAAATAATACCTAAGTATCTTTCAGGGGGATGGAAAACTCTTTCCGATCTACGAGGTGGAGGAGGTAGTGTTCTTATTGGCTCAACCTGATTTGGTTCCAATTGGTCCTTAGCTCGTTGTACTTGTGAGACTTTCTCATCAAGCTTAATCTGCTTTCCAATGCCGCTATCTTGAATAAACTATTTTTCAAGAAAGATGGCATGTCGACTCACAATCACATTGTGGTCTTCTGGAATGTAGAAATAGTATCCTAATGACTCTTTAGGATATCCTATGAATCGAGCTCTGAAGGACCTAAACTCTAACTTGTCCGCTTGTTGTCTTTTGACATGAGCCGGACAACCCCAAATTCTGAGATGACTCAGACTTGGTTTCTTACCGTGCCATATCTCATACGGTGTGGTAGGAACGGTTTTAGAGGGAACCCTATTCAGTAGATAAATTGAAGTTAACAATGAGTGTCCCCAAAGAAAATCAGGGAGGTCTGTGAAGCTCATCATGGATCGAACCATATCCAATAGAGTCCGATTTCTCCATTCTGAAACCCCGTTGAGTTGAGGTGTTCCTGGTGGAGTCCATTGAGAGACTATGCCATTTTTCCTTGAGATAGTCTAGGAATTCCCGGCTAAGGTATTCACCTCCTCGATCTGATCGAAGAACCTTAATGGGTTTTTCAGTTTGTTTTTCTACTTCATGTCTGAATTCTTTGAACTTTTCAAAAGCTTCAGACTTGTGTCTCATAAGATACACATACCCATACCTAGACAGATCATCGGTAAAGGTAATGAAGTAGACAAAATTGCCTCTAGCCGGCACATCAAATGGGCCGCACACATCAGTATGTACTAGGGCAAGGAGATCTGTGGCCCTTCTCCCCATGTCCAACAAAAGGGAGTTTAGTCATTTTGCCTTGAAGACAAGATTCACAAGTTGGATATGACTCGAAAGTCAATGGACTCAATAGCCCATTTTTCTCCAATTTGTTGATCCTATCTTCTGCTATATGACCTAATCTCAGGTGCCATAGATATCTATCGTTTGGACTATCCCTAGGTCGTTTGGCATTCACGTTTTGCTCGATAGTTAGAATAGGTACATCAATATGTAGCTGATAAAGACCATTAATAAGGAAAACCATTTGCAATTTTATTTCTTTCATAAAGAATGTTACAATGGTCCTTAAAGAAGGTAATCACATAGCCTTCTTAGTGCTAAGCATGAAACAGAAATCAAATTCCTGCTAGCTGCAGGCACATAATAACAGTCTTTCAAAACTAAGTCTAAACCAGATGGTAATCGAAGAGGGTATGTTCCCACGGCTACTGCAGCAACTCTTGCTCCATTACCGATGCGTAGGATCATGTCTCCATCCCTCAGCCTCCTGCTATCCTCAAGACCCTGCATGGAAGTGCACAGATGAGCACTAGAACCAGAGTCAAGCACCCAACTGGATGCAGAAGAAACCGTAAGGTTAGACTCAATAACGAGCATACCTCCAGAAGGACCTTCCTTCTTGTTCTTCAGGGTGGCCAGGTAAGTAGGGCAGTTCCGCTTCCAATGGCCGTCGCTGTTGCAATGGAAACACTTTCCTTTGACATCGGCCTTTTTCTTCGGCTCTGCCTTCTTCTTCTTTGCTCCTTCCACCTTTCTGCTTTTTCACAGACTTCTTTTTCTTTCCATAAGACTTTCTTTTGGAAGAAGTCCATTCCATAGCAAGAACTGAGCCTTTAGAACCTTTCATAGAAAGCTCAGCGGTAACCAGCATATTCATTAATTCGGCCAAGGAATTTTGAAGTTTATGCATGTGGTAATTCATGATGAATTGCCCATATGCATCAGTCAAGGATTGCAGAATAATATCGTTCTGCAGATCCAAGTCTAACTTCACACCGAGCTTCTCAAGCTCTTCCATGTCCTTGATCATTCATCAGACAGTGATCTTGGACTGACTGCCCATCACGCATCTTAGCCTTAAAAAGTCATTTCGTGACTTGATATTTGGCTGCGCGACTCTGTTCACCAAACATCTCCTGCAGGTGAGCCAACATTTGGCGAGCAGTCCCGATATCTTCATGTTGGCGCTGGAGCTCATCAGACATCGAGCCCAACATGTAATATCTGGCCTTATTATCTTCGTCTATCCATTTTTTCCAGAGATGCTCTCTGTTCAATGGATGGACGGGCTGGTAAGGTGGGAGGGTCCTGGTCCAATACATGGGTTAACTTCTCGGAACCCAAAATAATTTTGTAGTTCCTGAGCCAATCTTTATAATTGGGTCCGGTCAGTCTATGTGTGTCCAGGATACGTGCCAATGGGTTGGACGCAGACATTTTTCTGTAGAGAGTCAAAGATTCTAGTTAGATACTGTAATTATGACTTGACCAATTTATTTAGGAAATTTTATTTTTAAATAAATTAGCTCCCACTATTTTCTCGGATCCCTACACTCCCTCTGTAGAGATGCGAAAATCTCCATGATTAATGATTTCTAGTGGGTGGTGCGGTCTCACCAACTGACTCATCACCTCACCTAACAGTTATTGGTGATGGGTTAGCCAATGAGTGAACAACTCTTGTTCAATGATTCTCTAATCATGGTGCACCCAAACTTGGTCTCTAATTCATGAATCTCACCGTATCCGGAATATTGATCCACTCCTTAGTTAAGTCAGACCCACCATTTGCATAGACTGGGTTCCTAATTGAGTCTCTCACCGTATCCAAAATATTGAGCCCAACTCATCCTCCAGCCCATAGCATCCAATGCCTAATAGACATGGTTGCATCTTTCCCGGTGCAACTGAGCCACTGTATCCAGTCGAGAACAATCAACCCCGGGAAGGGCCCGCACATCTACAATGGTGGAAGACCTCAGACTTAATCTTTTCTTAGGGAGAATTGATTCAGGTCTCATTAAACTAGACTTGTCATAGTCATAACAATTATGACTAACCTAGTGGCATGGGTTAGCTCGGATTATTGACCACCTCAGATCAGAACTGTGTCAACAGATATGGCCAGGTAAGTGAGATCGGTGGAAGGAATATGCCATTAACTCGTACAAGAATGCATTCAGGTCGAGTAGCTTCCAATTAAAAACCAGTCGGTCGTATGTGCCAAACTTACCTTAGACACCAAATTGTTGAGCCAGAACCAATTGGGTTAGCCTACAATCCAGACTCTAACCTCTGAGCCTAATTAGGTCTTGCTTGATCGTGACTCGATCTTGACCCAGACTTAATCCTATTAGGCTGGTCAATTTAAGCATTGTTGATCCCATCTAACCAACTCTTGATTCGGTTTGATCAACCGCTTAGACCTAATTGAGCTACCCAAGCCCGAACCCAGTATTATGAATATGTCTTAGATCTAAAATTCTCAATTTTAGACCTAATTAATATTCCATAATCTTAATTTTTAATTAAGTAGGGTTCATAAACAAAATATGCACAATAAATCCTAGGGTTTCAGGATCTAGGGTTTTGCAGAAAGTAAGTTTTGGATTTCTGATTAAGGACGAACATTCTGTTGGGTATAAACCTGCTCCTGCTGAAGTTCGCTGGATACTTGACTCGAAGGATCCCGCCGGCAGCAGCCTCCATGGTTAAATCTTGGGCCTCCCAATAATTGAACTTCTTCCGAACTTCCTTCAGCAGATTTCTCCTTCACCAGACTCCCCCTCAGCCGAAACTTCTCCAACAGTTAAACTCCTTCCGAACTTTTTCCTCAGTCGAACTCCTCAACAGTCGGACTCCTCCCGAACTTCTCCTTCAGCCAGGCTTCTCCTTCAGCTTACTCCTCCAACGATCGAACTCCTTCAGACTCTCCTTCAGCCGGACTTCTCCAACAGTTGAACTCCTTCCGAACTTCTCCTTCAGCCAGACTCTTTTCCTTCAGTCGGACTCCTCCAATAGTCGAACTCCTCCCGAACTTTCTTTCAGCCAGACTCCTCCAGTAGTTGAACTCCTCCCAAACTCTCCTTCACCAGACTCCTCCAACATCAGAATCCTTCCAAACTTTTCCTTCATGCCAGGCTTCTCCTCAGCCGGACTCCTCCAAATGGTCGAACTCTTCCAGACTCTCCTTCAGTCGGACTCCTCCATAGTTGAATCCTTCCGAACTCTTCAGCCAGACTCTTCCCCTCAGTTCAGACTCCTCCAATACAGTCAACTCCTCCTAAACTCTTCTTCAACTAGACTCCCCAACAGTCGAACTCTTCCTGAACTTCCTTCAGCGACTCCCCCAATAGTCGGACTCCTCCCGAACTTCTTCTTCAACTAGACTCCTCCAACAATCAAACTCCTTCCAGGCTTCTTCTTCAGTCGGACTCCTCCAGCAATTAAACTCCTCCTGAAATTCTTCTTCAGCCAAACTCCTCCTCCAACTGGACTCCTCCAACAGTCGAACTCTTACCGGACTTCTTCTTCAGTCGGACTCCTCCAACAGTCGAACTCCTCCTAGATTTTTTCTTCAGATGGACTCCTCCAAATAGCTAAATTTTATCTGAACTCCATCCAGTAGCCTCAGAGGACCTCGGCACTTGTCCTCGATATAGCCAAAAGAACCGTCAATCTCTTCCATCCGAGCTTCAATCGTTGGATCCCGATGGGCTCGTACATTGCGACAACAGACACCATCCCCATAACAAACTCCACGTGGCCTTGAATGACCCACTATCGGATGGTTATGGCTATCACTATCAGTTTGTTATAGGCTTCATCCATATAAGGGACCCTCTAGATACGCTTTCAAAAGAAAGGCTCTCCTTCTCTTCCTCAAAACTCTGCTAGAATCTCTCTACGTATTCCATATCTGTTGGCCGAAAGAGCTGACTTGATCATCGAAGGGTCTTACTGGAGACACCATCTCAGACTCCGGATGAGACTTATTTTGTAGATCCCGACGGTGACCTCGTCCTCTCCAAATCCAGCTTCGACTCTGGCGAATGGCCAGATTTCACGCCAATAGGATTGGCGCTAGGGGAGGACTCAAGTTATTGAGGTTCTCTTATTTTTTGAAGGAATACGTTGGCAGAGATCCTCTTTCACCTAGCAGAGTCCTACTTTTCCTCTTGACCTCTCAAGGATGACCTCCAGAAAGGCTTCAACCCGATGGTCAATCACCTCCGCGGTTAAATCTTATCCAGATCATTCCACCCTATTTCTCTTCTGTGTCTCAAGCCCCACCACCTGCGATGGTGGAAGGTGTAGTTCTACCTGCTGGTCCAATAGGTCCGTGCCTTATTGAAGCAGTGCAGGCCATGTAGCAGCAACAGCCATCTTCGATGCCATCTCGATTGGAGCAGATTTCTCAGGAGCCAGAGAACCCGATCTGGGGTGGTCGACTTGGTTAGTTAGCTGGTGACCCCCAAAAAAGAAAGTAGAGGATAGAGAGCCCTTGCTCGACCATGACTCGACCTGGGGGAAGCTTTACCCCCGTTCTATTAGAAAACCTTGGAGATCAACAATCATGAAGATCTTCCTAATCAAAGGCTTCAAAAAATGAGCGAAAATCAAAGAATTCATCATGCTCCCTTCCACGGTAATGATATTTGCACTAATCCTCCTTTTTCTCAGAAGATTATGTAGGAACCGATCTCGTCGAAGTTCAAGCTCCCTCAGTTTGAGAGTTACCATAGGACCATCAATTCGGTCAACCACCTGGAGGCCTTTCAAATAATGATACTACTCCATAGTGCGTCAGATGCCATTTTGTGCTAAGCTTTTTCGTCCACCCTCAAGGAAGCTGCCAAAAATTGGTATTCGGCTCTTAAGCCAAGTACCATCTTTTTCTTCGATCAAATGAGCCATTAGTTTGTGGCTCATTTTGTTAGCAGCTAACCTCCCCATCGAGATTTGAATTCTCTAATGAATATCAAGTAGAAGGAGGTGAGGAAAATCCTGATTTCTCAGACCAGGTTCGTTCAGATCTGATCAGATCAAGAGATATATTTCAAAAAATTTTCTCTTTGATCTAGATCAGATCTAAGATGTTTCAGATCTGATTATTATTATTTTAGAAATTAAAATAAAATTAGATAAATTAAATTAGATTTAATTTACCTTGAAGTGGGTAATCCTATTATCCGTTGATGATCCTGTAAGTAGCGGAAGGTTCTGAATCTAGCCACGCAAGTGCCTAGCCTCTATCGGTATCCACTTAGGCTGGATTTGGAGATCCTCGTCTTCTCTATCACGTCTCCAAAAATTAATCTGATCTGATCTGGAGGATCTTCAAAACTCTTTTTCGAAGATTAGCAGTTGTCCTATACAGCAGTGCAACCTTCTAGCTTTCAGTCGTCTTTCTTTGATTTGGATCACACCAACCAAGCTCCAAAACTCTTTTGGACTGTGGAGAGGAGAGGGAGAAGGTGGGTTTGGCATGGAGGAAGAGGGGAGAGGCAGCCTTGGGGCATGGGGAATTGTGATTCAATCTTATTTTGAGTTGGGCACAGGGTCTTATTTATAGACTAAGAGTGATCCAACTCCTCTTCTTCCCAACCAATCATAACTCTTTGTGAAATCAGATCTAAATCTAATTGATGGGAATAGAGTCCCCTGGATTCCTCCTTAGAGGGCGCCTAAGATCAGTCAAAGTTGGTTCTTAAGAGAACTCTAATTGAAATCCAAAAAGGAGATGGAGTCCCCATCCAACAGGAACTCCTGGGCGCCTCCAACTTGGGCACACGCCAAGGGTGGCGTGCACCCTCTTCCTTGTCAGGTTCTGGTAGGAGGACAAGCCCCCACCAGCTCTCCAATAAGTGCATGACACATTGACAGAAGTCAAAGTGTCAATGGTCAACATTTGACCAATCAAAGGTAGACTTTTGACCAAATTCAAAGAACAAGAAATGGCAGGTGACCAAAAATGGTAGGTAATGTCTTACAAAATAAGACAACATTTCTGACTTGGACAACCTCCAGTCAGACCATATGAGGCTCCCTATTGCAGAAAAGGTATACATGAGGCTCCCTATTGCAGAAGCATAAGGGATCTTGCTCATGCGTTCTATTTCCTCAGGTGTGTGGGGCATATCTTCTTGGAAAAATGAATACCATGTTTGAAGGGTATTAATCCCCTCTTAGAGTTTTCATACTAAACCTCTTTAGTACTTTCTCTATGTACATCTTCTGTGAAAGTCCTAGCATCCTATTCGGTCTATCCCTATAGACCTTAATTCCTAGAATAAAAGATGCTTCGCCTAGGTCTTTCATGAAGAATTCCTTAGACAACCATATTTTGACTGTTGTTAACATGGAAATATCATTTCAATAAGAAGGATGTCATCCACGTATAATACGAGAAAGACAACAGCGCTCCCACTGATCCTTTTGAAAACACATGGTTCCTCTTCGTTTTTTATGAAACCAAATATTTTGATCACATCATTGAAATGACTGTTCCAGCTCCGAGATGCTTGCTTAAGTCCATATATGGACCTTTGCAGCTTGCAAACCTTATGATCAGTATCATTGGATGTGAAACCTAGCGGCTGTTCCATATAGATATCTTCCTCAAGATATCCATTTAAGAACGCCATTTTCACGTCCATTTTTCATATTTCATAATCAAAATAGGCTGCAACGGCAAGCAATGTGTGGATGGATTTTAGCATAGCCACTGAAGAAAAGGTATCCTGATAGTCAATGCCTTCGATTGACTATAACCTTTTGCCACTAGTCTAGCCTTAAATGTCTCCACATTCCCATCTGCACCAATCTTTCTCTTGAAGATCCATTTACACCCAATAGGTACTATACCTTCTGGTGGATCTACCAAGGTCCAGACTTGGTTTGAGTGCATCGAGTCAATTTCTGACTGCATTGCCTCTAGCCATTTCTCGAAGTCGATATCTGATATCGCCTCGTTGTAGGTTTTGGGATCATCACCATGAGCACCATTGCCTATGAGGAACATTTTCTCTACTTCTTTGAAATAATACCTAAGTATCTCTCAGAAGGATGGGAAACTCTTTTCGATCTACGAGGTGGAGGAGGTAGTGTTCTTATTGGCTCAACATGATTTGGGTTCAATTGGTCCTTAGCTCGTTGTACTTGTGAGACTTTCTCATCAAGCTTGATCTGTCTTCCAATGCCGCTATCTTGAATAAACTATTTTTCAAGAAAGATGGCATGTCGACTTACAATCATATTGTGGTCTTCTAGAATGTAGAGAAATAGTATCCTAATGACTCTTTAGGATATCCTATGAATCAAGCTCTGAAGAACCTAAATTCTAACTTGTCCGCTTGTTGTCTTTTGACATGAGCCGGACAACCCCAAATTCTTAGATGACTCAGACTTGGTTTCTTACCGTGCCATATCTCATACGGTATGGTAGGAATGGTTTTAGAGGGAATCCTATTCAGTAGATAAATTGAAGTTAACAATGAGTGTCCCCAAAGAAAATCAGGAAGGTCTGTGAAGCTCATCATGGATCGAACAATATCCAATAGAGTCCGATTTCTCCGTTCTAAAATCCCGTTGAGTTGAGGTGTTCCTGGTGGAGTCCATTGAAAAACTATGCCATTTTCCTTTAGATAGTCTAGAAATTCTCGGTTAAGGTATTCACCTCCTCGATCTGATCGAAGAACCTTAATGGATTTTTCAGTTTCTTTTTCTACTTCTTATCTGAATTCTTTGAACTTTTCAAAAGCTTCAGACTTATGTCTCATAAGATATACATACCCATACCTAGACAGATCATTGATAAAGATAATGAAGTAGACAAAATTGCCTCTAGCCAGCACATCAAATAGGCTGCACACATCAGTATGTACTAGGGTAAGAAGATCTGTGGCCCTTTTCCCCATGTCCCACAAAAGGGAGTTTAGTCATTTTGCCTTGAAGATAAGATTCACAAGTTGGATATGACTCGAAAGTCAATGAACTTAATAGCCCATTTTTCTCCAATTTGTTGATCCTATCTTCTGCTATATGACCTAATCTTAGGTGCCCACAGATTACTGCAACTGCAATTATAGGCTTCTAAACTGCTATTTTGGGTGTTTTCAGTTTAAATTAAAATGTACAGCTAATTTCATCTGTACATTTTGAAATTTTTCTTGGCTGTTAATTTTATTGCAGGTGAGTTATGCTCTTGGAGCTCTATACTATCTCTGTAATCCTTTTGACTAAGAAAGAGATCTTGAAACCAGAAGTTGTTGAAGTAATAAGAAAATATGCTGCAGCTGAAGGTGTTAATATGACTTTCAGCAATCTGGCCAATGCATTTTTGGACAAGCATGTAAACCAATAAAATTGATAAATGCTAATAGTAAGGTTGGTGTAATCCATCAGTTCTGATATTTCATGCTTAACACCTTTATTATTACATTTTATATTTATTTACCTCGATATCTTCTCCTCTTATGAACAACTTCTCTTATGTCTGGCAACTGCAGGCATAAGCTTTAGACAGCAAAAGCAAGAAAGCAATATAAACAAATCGGGTAAACAGACAACCAACTCCAGCTAAATACTGCGGCATCAAAGCTGATCACCTCCTGATGTTATAGATCTGAGGCAAAAGCTTTATAGAACACAAGCTGTAAAGCAACAAGAAGACAAATCTAGTGAAAACACAACTGATTCCGGTTAGGTTCTGTTAACTTCTGAACAAAAAGCCTCCAAATAATAAACAGCCAAATGAAAACAAAAGATACAGATACCTGAGTTTGCAGCGTTAAAAATGCATGCATCAAGATGTTATGGATCAGCAATTAGAAGCCCATTAACAATAATGATCCAAAATGAAAGGAAGGCAAAAGATCCTTCAAGAATAAATTTCCTTGATGCACAACTAACATAGGCTGCATTGGTCTATTCACCGTGCAATCATCCCATTCTTTTAAGTCCAAAAGAAGAATGAAGATCATGCAACCCAGTTTTGAACAACAAGCCCTCCTATGCCCAGAACATTTAATCCAAAGCAAATCAAGAGCAGCATCTATGGAGGCTCAAATAGTTTTACATCTTTAAATCCACTGGTCATGCATCTCAGGCACATTTCCACAATATCAACGTCTCTGCCTACAGTAAGCATTTCTCAATATCATGGGACTAGGATGACTTCTCATTTCTCCCTTGACATATTTAACTCATCAAGTGAAACCATCAATCGGTAAGAAACAAGATTATCGCATGGGTCTTGAAACAACCAATTTTTTTTTATGGTACAATAAATTGATCCTCCCTTGCCATAACCCAACAAGGTGTATCATGAGCATGAAATTATAATCACGTTGATCTGATTTTGCATGATTATGAAATAGGTTTGTTTTAGATTGAGAGTTCTGATTTATTTAACTCATTTTGATGTACTTAATAGTTGGATGGATCATGAAACTATCTATTTTAGTCCATTTAAGACATACTTAATCTATTTAAACCAACTCAATTTATTATTAAATTAGTTATACAGATTGACTCGGGTCATATTCAATAAAAAAAGTTGGGTTAGATATGGACAACCTATTTTTTTTAAAATAGGTTGGACTCAAAAACAACAGAAAGATAAAGTGGTTGGTATGCAAAAAGGTGGTATGATATAAGCATGACCATAAAATTAAAAAACAGTACGATATTGTTCATCCATAACATTTAACAATAAAAGATACTATTTAGCCTAACATCTAACAATGAAAGATTATCTTAATCTTAATTTCCAAAAAGAAAAGAATAAGGATCTCACATTGTTCAAACTTGAAACTTCCTCAGTTGTCTAGCATTCCGATCATTTTAATACTTTCTTCATTTAAAAAGTACGATCTAAATGAAATAGTAAAGAAAAATAAGTTAATACAAATATAAATACATTTATTAACTATATGTAATCATCCATAAAGTATATCATACCAAACTTGAGTAATCAAATATTAAAATGAAGTCTTCTATTGAAAAAGTTTAGAACTCATTAAATATCCGAAGTTCTGAACATAAAATAGATGTTAAAAACAGTTAATAAGTAGTCATTAATACTAGAGTTCATAAAGTATGGTGTCATCTATTGAATTGTTTGAATCATTTTGATTCTTTGGCCTAACCTATGAGATCTCCAATGGATCTTGTCCATGCGAGCTCCTTGCCTTTCAATAACTCAATGCAGTTTTTTTTTTAATCCCCTTACAAATATTGGTTTTGGTTCATTTGATTTTTCATTTATTTTTTCAGATTACTAGTCTATACCTATTAAATTTAGACCGCCTTGAATATCATTGCTGAATCTTTATTGCTCTCCATTTAGGTTCCATAAAGCATTTTATAGTATTACTTATAAAATACCATGCTTTACCTTGACTTGGAGGTTGAGATATGAAAGGAATTAGAGTGGCATTGCATTGTCCCTCAATCTGTTGTGTATTCCCATGAGCACTAGAAGCATCTAGAACCTACAAAAAATGTAAAAAGAAAATCATTTTACTTGATTATCATTAATTCGACAAATGATATAAAATTACAAAAAAAAAAATATTACCTGTCTATTTTTTCTATCATTTGAACTTGAAGGCAAGTCTTCAAGATGCACAAACCTACTCATATATGATTTCATCAAAGCAAGCTCAGCTTCTAGTTTTTCTTGCTTTTGTTTCATGACATTCATCTCCTCAAGATGAAGTTGTTGCATCACTTTCATGTCTTCTTGCAACTTATGCATCTGAACTATTTCCTCTGATGGCATGCTACTTGAAAAAACTCTACTATTTTTACCCCACATCTTAGAGGGAGTTGGACCAAGTCCTAAACTTGACCAGCTCTTTCTGCCTCCATCACCTGTGAGTATATATCACCATCCCAAGCAACACTGTCTCTAGATTCTTCATCATTATGTTGATTGTTGCTTAGTTTTTCCTGCATCATCACCTATTTATAGAAAAGAAGCAAATCAGTTTGAAAGGAACAAAACAAATATATATATATATATAGTGTACAAAAATTGTATATATTGAAGGATCATATATGCTCACAATCTTTTGGGCTGATTCACTATCAATTGGTCTCCCATCTTTTCGTTGTTTATGTATTTCTATAAATATTTTTGCACATGAGGACTCCACACCATCTTTTGTCTAATCAATCATAAAGAGTAATGAATAATTGACACTGTATATTAATGTATGTAATATTCAATTAAAATATACCTTTTCTGCCATCAAACGTGCAAAACTCTTTGATCCTCCAGTGTGAACCATCTTTTATTTTGCACGGATACTTCTATTTATGTAACTACGTTTCTTTGATTAAAAAACCATAAAAGTATAAGTAGAAAAGAAAAGAAGAAATAATAGTTTTAAGTACTTGAGTAAATATGAGATAAGAATTATACCTTCCCTTTTTCTGAATGCCAATAACTGACCAAAGTATTCCATTGATCTCTTGGTATACGGTCAGGTTTATTCAAACATAGCTCTTGCAGAGTTCTATATTTTTCTGTGTACTCAGCCTTCAAATTGCTTTTATAATCCCTCCACTTTTTTTATATGAACTTCAGTATCCAATCATCACCAATTCATGGAATATTAAACTTTGTCTACAATGCAAAAGGATAAAAATAACAAAAACATATTATGAAATGTAGATTTCATAAACTCATAATATTTTGATAACAAAAAAATAAATATGAGTCACCATTTTACCTTCACAAATGCCAAAATTTGCCTTTTTCCTCCTCTAGAAAGGTTCTCCAATCGCTAAAATTCAAAAGAGTTAGTGTAGCATCCCTTGCCAAAATACCTAAAAGACTAGCTAGCACTCGCCCTTTTTCATCAATGGGTTGCCCACGATCATTAAACTTTACAATAATTGTGTTTCCTTTAGGCATGTCCCAAACATTAGCCAATAGAGTAGGTCCATGTACAGCCCTTTGTTCAGGCATTTCTCTTGTATCTATGTCATAAATTTGAAAGACTCCATACATTAGATTTTGTCCTACATCACAAACAACTATATAATACTATATTATACTTGATGTATTTTCTTCATCTTCTCCTTCCTCTTCTACTTCAACACTTTGACATTCATCATCATAAAAAACAATATTACCATTATTGTGATGTTCCGAGTGATGAGACTCATCATTCTCCATGTAACTATTTGATTGATGACCCAAATGATAAGAGCACCTTGGTTCCAATACGATATTGTTCTTGGATAATCTCTATTTTGAAAGGTGCTGCTGCAAATATTTAATATATATATATATATATAGAGAGAGAGAGAGAGAGAGAAATAGACATCAGGCAAATAGTTGGTTCTTGACGAAGAATTAATCAACAAAAACTTAGGCTTATATCGAGATCTTCTTTGCTGAATTTGTGACTTCTATCAAGCTTTTTGAAATCTTCAAAATTTTCAATTCCTTGAGAAGAGAATGATTAAAGCAATTGATTAAAGAATCATTCTTTCTTAACTTATAATTAATAATTTGAAAAGAAATGTAAGACTTGACAAATTTATAATCAATCACCTCAATTCTCCTTTTATTTTCTTCAATTCTTTGCTTGCGAGCCTCTTCATATGTATTAGTGTTACAACCCTTTGCTATCTTGTTTGGTCGAGCTGAAGAATAAATTGAGGCAAAATATTTATTTTCTTAGATTGATAAGTACTTTGTAGGTTGATATGTTATACCTGATGTATTTTCTTCTGCTTGTCCTTCCTCTTCGAAATCTCCATTTTGAAATTGATCATCATTATGCCTTTGTGATAGACTTTGTTGTTGAGATCGTAAAGGCATATCATTTTTGGCTTTACCACGATTGACTACTAAAGGCTCCATGAGACGTTTTCTTGATTTTTCCATAATATCTGCAACAATGTATCAATTCTGCTATCTTCTAGATTAGTGGCAATTCAATAACAGTAAACAAAATGAAATACAGTAATTGAAAAAAAAAAATCTAACATATCACAGTAAAAGAAAAAAATAGAAGGAGCTCAATATAAATAAAATCATAAACCATTGTCATATACATCATCAAAAGAAAATACACTTTGTTGTAATTAATTAAAAATTAAGCAATATTTGAATTCAATAGCTTGCCCTTAATTAGGGAGTTGCATCTCTTCTTCCATATTATCAGCTTCGGCTTCCTCAATATCAACTAATATTCCATCAATATCTCTTCTAACCCAATTGATAGTTTCATTCTCTAAGTTTGTAGTCGAAAGTTAAGGCCCACTTTCCATGCTCCAATCAAAGGCATCTCTAGGAATTATCTGTCTTGGAATGAACCATTCACGATCTTTAGGATCTTGGACAAATATTACCTGTTCAGCTTGTGATGGAAACACAAATGGCTCATCATTTAAATGGTCCCCAGTGTGTGTCAACCGAGAAAAATTAATAATAGTAAATCCCAAGGAATCTTTTCTTATCCCTCTTCCTTGTGTAACATCAATCGAATCACACCTAAACAAAACAACTTTAAATCTGCCATAGTAATTCAACTCTATAATATCAGTAAGTCTACCGTAATAGTTAACATCTCCCAACTTTGGGCGTGTGTCTTGTTTTCTTGCATAACTTTCTGTTTTTGCTAAAACCATAACTCTACTATTTTGGGTATTCATTTCCCTTTCATACTGTTCAGTTCGGAATTTGTAACCATTATCCATGGCAAAAGCTTTAAACCTTCTTGCAATATGGTTTGGCCCTTGCGCAAGTACTTTAATCTCATCAGATATTGGCCCAACGGTTTCGTCATCATCAAAGTCCATAACCTGGATAGTTTAGGGGGACAAAAAGAAAAGAAATTGTATGGTTACTTTGATTCTAAATATCTTTTATAGTAAAAGAAATAACCTATACTTACATGTTTCTTGAACCATTCATGAAATTCTTCATTATGCCTAGCCGCCAAATCACGTGGATTTAAATGAGATTTACGATGTTTTCTTTTGATTGATTTCTCATGTTCCCTACAATATGTAAAAGCATTATGATTGAACTTTATATATATATATATATATATATATATATATATATATATATATACAACATTTATATATGTATTGTACATACCTTTTAAGGTGTGCTATCATTTTAGATTCATAATTAAAAAGCACATATCGATGTGCTTGAGTCCATGTTTTGTTGTCCATCATAAATGTTTCAACACTTCCATATGACTGCCCTTCAATTGGAAAGAGACATGATCCTTTCTCTGCTTTCGGATCATTATCAGTATCATTTGTAGATGCTTGGAGATATCGAGAGCAAAAGAACAAGCATTCATTTGCTATATATACTTCTGCAATTGAACCCTCTGGACGTGCTCGGTTTCGAACATAGGACTTTAACTTTGCTAGATACCTATGTAAATGATAGTTTTCAATTACTTTGCATTTGCTATATATACAATATATATACCACCAAAACAAGCTAACTGATTATTGAAAATTTTACCTCTCAATGAGATACATCCAACGATAGAAAACATGGCCAGCAATCTTTGCCTCGCTTGCTAGATAAATGACCAAATGCACCATAATAGTGAAAAATGACGGTGAAATTTTTTTTTCCATTTCATAAAGAATTAGAGCAATTTTTTCTTCAAAAAGCTCAAGCTCATCTACTTTAAGAGACTTACCATATAGTCCTTGAAAGAAGCTACAAAACTCAATCAAAACAGAACTAACTTTGTCAGGCAATGTCCCTCGTACTGCAAGGGGGATAAGTTGCTGCATTAGAACATGATAATCATGGCTCTTAAGTCCAAAAAATTTATGATTTTTGTGAATACAGTGTGATACATTTGATGCATAACCTTCTGAAAACTTTACATTTTCCAAGACTTCATAAAAAAGATTTTTCTCATAAGGAGACATTGTAAAACATGCTGGTGGCAAATAAGTCCTTTTAGAACCTCGTTTTTCAGCCCATAACTCTGGCCTTATTTTCATCTCTTGCAAATCACAACGAGCCCCCAAGTTGTCCTTTGACTTCTTATCAACATTCAATAAAGCATGCACAAGGTTACCACATACGTTTGTCTCTATATGCATTGGATCAAGATTATGCTTGATGAGATGGTGCTCCCAATAAGGAAGTTCAAAAAAAATACTCCGCTTTCCCCATGTTCCCTTTCGAACCCCATCAGCTGGTTTGCTCATCTTTCCAAAGCCGAACCTTATTTTTTTAATTGATCCAACAAATCAGATCCAGAACGAGCCAAAGGTTTATGCCCCAATTCTTTAGACCCATCAAATGATTTTGCATCATGCCTATATTTATGTGTAGAATCCAAGAAACGCCTATGACTCATGTAGCAGAACTTCTTTCCATGTATCAACCGCCTCGAATGGGTATCCACATTACAAGGTGGACAAGCATATCGACCATAGGTGCACCAACCAGAAAGATTTCCATATGCTGGAAAATCATTTATAGTCCACATAATTGTTGCATGCATTTGAAATGTCGTCTTCGTTGAAGCATCATATGTTTCTACACCAACCTTCCATAACTCAATCAACTCTTCTATAAGAGATTGTAAAAACACATCAATATCATTTTCAAGTGACTTTGGATCAGGTATAAGCAATGACAATATAAAGTACTCTTGCTTCATATAATTCCATGGTGGCAAATCATACAAAATTAGAATCACCAGCCATGTGCTGTAGACACTTCACGTTGTCCCAAATGGGTTAAAACCATCGCTAGCTAGCCCCAACCTGACATTATGACACTCATTAGCAAATTCTGGATACCTTTGGTCCAAATTTTTTCATGCTTCGGAATCAGCTGGATGCCTCAAAATACCATTTTCCTTCTTGCGTCCCTTACATGCCACCTCATCAAATCTGCCATTTTAGATGACATGAACAACCTTTGGAGTCTCCATCTTAAGGAAAAATACCTTATAATCTTTATAGGAACTTTCTTCTTCTTTCGTTTCTTTGAAGTTGATACATCATTGAGGTGGTCATTCTCATTATTTTTCCATCGAGAAGCCCCATATTTTGAGCATGAATCATCATTAGCATATTCCTTTCTAAATAAAAGACAATCATTGGGACAAGCATCAATCTTCTCATACTTAAGTCCCAATGGTTCAATAACCTTTTTTGCTTCATTGAAAGATTTTGGTATCTCACTGTTAGGATATGCACGCCTCAGAACATCCAACAACACATCAAAGGTCGAGTTGCACCATCCATACAAACACTTCACATGATATAAATGTAACAAAAAGGATAATTTTGTAAAGTCCTTGCAGCCTGGATATAATTCTTTCTCTGCATCTTCCATCATTTTATTGAATTTTTCAACATCTGGGAAAGAATGCTCTATGGATTTTGATTCTACAAATCTTTCTAAATTTGCCTCACCTAAAGGCTCTATATTTGAATTTAAATTTAGTTTATCATGAACTCCAAATGCTTCACGTATCATTTTGACCATATCATTTCCTCTAGATGTTTCTTCCTCATTAATGGTGACTCTATTAGCAGTGGTTGCATATGTAACAAAATCCAAAGCATCATACCCATGTATTATACCATTGACTACAAGATGATCATAAACCTCTGCATGGTTTCTATGATAGTAACGTACACACTTTTTGCAAGGACAAGAAATTTTTTCATCAATAGATCCAGACTTAAATGCTGAATTAAGAAAACTCTCTATCCCATCTAAGTAATCCTTACTAACTCTACTACATTCCATCCATCTCTTGCGTTTATGATTATCCATCATAATTAGCTATCTTATAATTCAAAAAAAGAATTAATGAAGATGCAGTATACATTTCTACTTTGTATATGTACACGTAAAATATATTACGTAAGTTAAAATATGCAAATATAATCTAAGGGATCGAAATCAACATAATAATCATATCATTATGAAGATGCGCATTTGTCTACAATCTTTCTTTATAAGAAATGCGACACAAGGAACAAAATCCGCCATTTGAAGCGAACAGTGAAATCATTAATCAGTGAGAGTAATTAGCAATGAATAGTGATATCATTATTCAGTAATGATATATGTCATTAATTGACTTAAGAAGTGATACAAAAAATAAAATCCACCATTTTACTCACTATTCTCATGAGATGGCAGCCAGTCAAATAGAATAATTTACTTGTTATCTACAATACAGATTAAAAAAATTCTTTGATTTCACTCCAACATAAAATATTAAAAGCTGCTAACAAGTAGCCCTCTCAAGCATTTTACAATATACATGAATATTGAACTACTAATAACAAATTTGAAGTAAAAAAAGAGCATCCAAGTGGGTCTAAAATTTTCTTAGACCTTCTCTTTTCACAAAATCTTTTTAACTACAAGGCCGGCAATGCATGGGATGCTTGACTATTTTATAGAAACATAAGGTTTTTGTTTTCAACTCTTATAAAAAAAATCCTCTCTCTAATGCATAAAAGCAAAAACTAGATCATCCAAGTAGGTCTAAAAAGCTTATCCCAAATATCCAAGATAACAAATGGTACAGAACAACATTAAATGAAAATAACTTTTTTATCACGATAATGGACCAAAGAATTCATTTGATAGCTTCTACCAAGTTGAATAATCGCAATTGAACATAATACAAAATGATGTGATTACACCAAATTTTTTTTAAAAAAAAACTGATAACTCGAATCATGCTAAGTAGCTCTGTTCAAGTACATTTCAAACTAAAAGATAACCTTATTAATTCGAGTATAATAGACGCCCCTCCCATGATTGATGGGAAGGATGGATGTTTAGAGGACGTATCAGTGGCAGTAATTTGTTGCAACTCAGAATAGAATAATGTGATTATGTTACTATTCTAAAATTTGGACAAGAAAAAAATTAGTCATAAACATTGGGATGGGACTCAGAAAAATTCCAACTATAAATAAAGAATGAATACAACTAAAGATGGAAAACAGAGTAGCATACCTGGATGGCCACCATATCATTCAACCATGGAGATGAATAATAAGGATGTTGTACGCTATACACAACACATTTTGTATACCACATATCGCATCTTGTTTGATAGCTATCTATTTTTATGATTGAATAATGTGAAGGTTATTCAGGATCACATTGTTTTCTACGGTACAAAATAAACAGCATCTAGGATCCTGGATTCTAGAAAAGCAATGCGACTTCATTTGTTATGGAGACAACTTTAACTTTACAAGTTTGATTGTTATCTTTCTTTATCCCATTTTGAAAATGAAAAAAACACTGTCCTCACACAAATTGAAAAATTGAGTACAGAAATGATAGTAAAATAACTAAACATGCAGTAAAGTTTTAATAGACTATCTATTTTTTCCGATCAAGATGGATATAAGATATGATTTTTGCTAATAATATCAACACATCAGTTAAATTATCAACTAAAATTTAAAAAATAAATTATTTATCAAACTATCAATAAAATAATGTATTTTAATCCTTATGGTGACACACCTAAGTTATGAATTTGGGGCATGATGAGTTTGCTAAACAGAGATTCAATGTATGTGTGGAGATAATATAAATTATTCACAGATGATGATGTCCTTTGATTCTTCATCCATGCTTCCTTGGCTGAAACATTGTTTTTTAATTCTAAGTTGATTAGAATAACTTCTTCCACCAACTAGTTGTATGCTAGTAGCTTTGACATCATTTTTATCTTCCTAGTTGTCTTAGATTTGTGTTTAGCAACCATGGAAAGCTTCTTTTGCTTCCTTTTTAAGTATTAGTTAATTAAGAAGAACAGAGTGCAAGACAGAGCAGTCTGGATTATTGTTTTCAATGATGAAATAACCAAAGAATCCAAAAGGAATATACTTAAAGCTGTGAGGCTGCACAAAAATTTAAACAGGCAAGCCAGCAGAATCTTTTTGCTTAGTCTTTTTCATGCAAATTATCGATGAACAACTAGGGATTGATCATGAATGGCAAAAGTTTGCGAGATTCATGAATGGAAGTGGCGATTGGAAGACCAATTCACGAATGAAAATGGTGATTGGAAGACCAACCTGGGGAAGAAGGAATTGATCGAAATCCAAGATAATGGGGGGAAGATCGGAGGGATCGATCGGAATCCGGGACGATGCCGGGAAGACCAGAGGGATCGATCGAAATCTGGGACTATGCGGGGAAGATCGGAGGGATCGATCGGAACCGGGATGACGTGGAGAAGACCGGAGGGATCGATCGAAATTCGGGACGATGCTGGGAGGGATCGATCGGAGAGGATTAGGATTTGGTGAGGTGGGGGATCGACGGGATGAGCGACGCCGATCTCTCTCTATCTCTCCTCGTCTCCCTTTCGATTTCTATCCTTGCGGCTGTGAGGGGAGTAACGAATGCTAATTGGGAGGAAGGCTTGGAGTTCGCAGGAAAACTTAGCGCAGGGGGCGCGAAAAATAAAGCGGAAAAAATATCTCCCACGCACGAAATAAAAGAAGAATATGCATAGAATTAATAAAAAAAATATATATAGATAAAAAATAATAAATAAATAATAATAATAATTAATAAATATCAATATAAATATAATTTATAATGATAATTATTAATAAATGTCGATATAAATATATTTTATAATAACAATTTATATATTTATCAATAAAAAATAAATATTAATAATAATTATTTTTATTTATCACTAAATTTTGATATCTTAAATAATATTCATGGTAATTAGGCCTTCGCCCCTAATTAAATATCATTAAAAATAAGTTTTGTTGTAGTCCTATTGGATAGAAAATTGAACATCTAATTAGACATATAGTGGTCATCAGATCTTACATCCGCTGGTCCACGGTATTAGAATCATTTTGAGCTGGAATGTTTATTCAATTTTGAACTCAAAATATTAATTGAACCATTATTTTTTGGATGTGAAGGGAGGAAAACCACCCTATATAAATATATATAAATTACGTACATAATTTGTACAAGGTTATTGAATACCAGGTTTTGCGTCTGAAACACTCTCTTTGAACTATGATTTATGTTCTCAGAGCCTGAAGAGTGTCTATAAAAGGACTCAGAACTAAGTTTAGAAATTTTACAGAGATAGTAACTATAACAAAAGAGGCTAAAATATAATCTCCTACCTTCATTTCATATTCATCTGTTGATTTTGATAAATGTAGATGTGCCAATCTTCGAACTCAGTCGATCATGCTGTGAATCATTAGCATTCCTTTGACCACGAATAGAGATTGAACAAATGGAAAAATGGATTTATGGATCAGAGAATCGTTATCTCTCAATAATAGAAAACCAGAATTGAGAACAATATGCTATAAACAATGTAGCGATTAATCTAATGTGCTGCTATTGAGAGTATGGGGTGTAGATAACCAGTTGCTGCAGAGAGCTGTGAGTGTAATTCGAGTATTTATTCGTTGTTCGAATGTCTCATCCAATCCCTTAGGAGAAAGATGATCTTTTTTGATAAAGACTCAATGCTTCACATCGAAAAATATGATTATTTCACTCAATCCATATGCATCATAAGGCGATTGCCACCAGAGTGTTAGAAGATATACATGTAGTTTTATCAATATAGCTTTATCTCCAATAATGCCAAAAATCATAGAGATGATTTGGTTGAGGTAAGTTGGGAAAAAGTTGGCTCCAAATCATCTTGGTGTAGTTACATGAAATGAAGAGGTGTTCGGCACCTATATAAAAAGCATTTACTTGGACCTTGCATCCCTTTCTTATTAAGAACATCCCAAGTAAGCAGCCATTTATTGTGGCAAAACTACTTAAATATCTTGCATTTCTCATGTATAGGAAGCTTCCAAATTATAAGCAAAATGTTGGCGTCCGCCATGTACTAGGAACTTGTAACACTTTGAAACTGAGTAACCGATGTCTAAGTACCATAGCCATTTTCTATGATCTTCACGTTATGAAAGATGAATGCCATGTAAGATGTTCTGAAAGTTATGGTATTCAACAATTTCTAAAGAAGGAAGAGGCCGTCTGAAATTAGTTTGCCAATCTAATACCGCCATAAATTTGGCTACATTGAGGTTTTTCTGCTTTGCAAACCAATATAGAGTTGGAAAGGTTGATTTGAGTGCCGAGTTGCTCACCCAAACGTCGTGCCAGAAGGAGGTTTTTCTACCTGTTGGGGATAAATCCCGCTCCTGCCGAAGCCCGGCCCAACGCTCAGCCCAATGTAACCAGTAGCCGCTGAAGAGCTTCAGCGCCAGGCGCCAGGCCGAACCCTTAACACGGCCGAACTGCCTAGAGACCGAATCAGCGAGCCCTGGCCGAACTCCTTCGGATCCCGCGGCCGAACTCCTTCGGACCGACTCCAAGCGACCGAGCTTCAACGAAGTCCCCTCAGCGGCCGAACTCCTTCGGACCGACTCAGCGAAGTCCTCTCAGCGGCCGAACTCCTTCGGACCGACTCCAAGCGACCGAGCTTCAATGAAGTCCTCTCAGCGGCCGAACTCCTTCGGACCGACTCCAAGCGACCGAGCTTCAATGAAGTCCTCTCAGCGGCCGAACTCCTTCGGACCGACTCCAAGCGACCGAGCTTCAACGAAGTCCTCTCAGCGGCCGAACTCCTTCGGACCGACTCCAAGCGACCGAGCTTCAATGAAGTCCTCTCAGCGGCCGAACTCCTTCGGACCGACTCCAAGCGACCGAGCTTCAATGAAGTCCTCTCAGCGAGCCGAACTCCTCAGCAGTCGTCACTCAGGAGCCCGAACTCCTCAGCAACTCCTCAGCAGTCGTCACTCCCCGAACTCCTCAGCAGTCGCCGAACTCCTCAGCGGTCGCCCTCATCAAACTTCGGCCGACCGAGCTCCCACCGAACTCTCAAGTGTCCAAGCCTCAGCCTAAGTCCAACGGCCGGCCGAACCCCAGACGGCCGGGCCGCGGCTTCTCAGCAGCCGAACTCGTCTGCGGACGGGCCTTAGCTGCATACCTCTCGCCAGACACCTATGGGAGCCGAACTCCCTCCTATCTTCCTCTTCAGGAGCCCGAACTCCTCCGAAACAGGCACACGACGAGGACCTTCATCCCTTCATTCGGCGAGCTCTGCAACCATCACCATCAGTCAGTCCGCCGCACCATCAGTCAGTCCGCCGCGGGCGATAGCGACCCGCTGTCAGGCGGCGATGGCTGCCACCCTCCATCCGCCGTATGCGGCGCCAGTGAGACTGACTCCGCCGAACCTCGAGCGGCCCGCCAGCACGCGGCTGCAGTTGTCACCATCAAGCTCCACTATATAAAGGATCCTCCCGACACACTAAGGCTAAGCTCTCTGAACTCTCGACTCTCTAAGCTCTCCCCCACATCTCTAAGCTCCGGAACTCATTCCGGGCACTCCATTACTGTTGGTCGGAAACTAACTTGACCGTCGGAGGGTCCTGCCGGAGCCACCACCCCACCGGTTCCGGGCGGGACTTCGTTTTGCAGGTCCCCGGCGACGCCCAGCGGCTTCGATTGCGGCGACCTCCGGCGGCGACGGATTTCTGCACCAACAGATTGGCGCCGTCTGTGGGAACAAGGGATTGAACCTTCGAGGTTCCCTTGTTCTTAAAGGAGTGCTCGGCGACGATTTCCCTCCCCTGCTCCGGATCTCTCTCCTCCCTCTTCAGTATTCCTTTTCTGAAAAGAAAAATGCCTCCCAGACGAACCTCGACCCGGAGGTCGGCAGCCTCCGCGGCCCGATCCCGTTCGGGTCCGTCCGCTCCCACTCCGGCCCCGGCGACGCGGGCCCGCTCCGTACTCGCGGTAGATGCGGAGCGGTTCGACCTGCTTGCCCAGCAGGTCCGCGATCTTACGGAGGCGGTGCAGGCAGTGCAAGCCACGCATTCGCGAGGTCCAGCGCCCACTCGACCGGCGCGGGGTTCCCCGGAGCCCGGGAATCCAGTCCAGGAGCGACCGATGTGGGCTACCCAACCTCCGGCCCTCGGGAGAGAGGGGCAGCCGGCAAAGAGCCCCTGCTCGGACCGCGGCTCAACCCAGGGAGAAGCTTCGCACCCCTTCCGCGAGAAGACCTTGGGGATCAAGGATCGCGAAGATTTCCTGGACCGAAGACTCATGGAGATGGGACGGCGCATAGAAGAACTTCGTCATACTCCTTCCTCCCGCGGTAACGATATTTGCACTGATCCTCCCTTCTCACAGAAAATTATGCAGGAACAGGTACCACCGAACTTCAAGCTCCCGCATTTCGAAAGCTACGATGGGACCACTGACCCGGTCGACCATTTGGAGGCCTTCAGGACGACGATGTTACTCCATGGCGCGCCCGATGCCATTTTGTGTCGGGCTTTCCCTTCTACCCTCAAGGGAGCGGCTAGGAATTGGTACTCGGCGCTTAAGCCGGGCACCATCCTGTCGTTTGACCAAATGAGTCAACAATTCGCGGCCCACTTCGTCAGCAGCAAACGGCCGCGCAGAGGCTCGGATTCCCTGTTGGCCATCAGGCAAAAAGAGGGGGAACCCATCCGGGCTTACGTCACCCGGTTCAACACTGCCGCGCTGGAAGTCCGGAACCTGGACCAATCAGTTGCTATGGCCGCCCTCAAGGGCGGCCTTCAGAAGAACGACCTGCTGTTTTCCCTGGAGAAGAAATATCCCAGGGACTTCGCTGACATGCTAGCTCGGGCCGAAAGCTATGCCCGGGCAGAAGAGGCTTTCGAAGCCAAGGATGGTGAAGCTCGCGACAAGCGACGAGTAGGCAGAGCGGGAAGGCCTGCCGAGGAAAGAAAGCGCACCGAAGCCTGGCCGCATTCCCGAACTCCCCCCGGTCGCGGGCGTGCCCGGACTCCACCTCAGGCTCGGGGGCGGGAAGCCACGGACGGAAGGGCGCGCCGAAGTTCTCCTCGGCACCGAAGTCCCACCCGACGCCGAAGTTCCCCCCGGCGCCGAGGTTCATCCCCACGACGAGGCCCGTCCCCGCGCCGAGGTTCTCCCCTCCGACGGCGTTTTCACAGCTACGCCCCCCTCAACGCCCCGAAGGCTCAAGTACTGCTGGAGATCAAGGGACGACTTCCGGAGCCGGAGAGGATGCGTTCCCATCCCAGAAGACGCAACCCCAACAAATTCTGCCTTTACCACCGTGACCACGGTCACGATACCGAAGAGTGCATCCAGCTCCAGGACGAAATCGAGGAGCTGGTCCGGCGGGGCAGGCTTGGCCGATTCCTGCGAAGACGATCTAAAGAGCAGGAAGATCGGCCGAGAATGTTGCCGCCGATTGGGGAAGATCGGCAGGAGGACCGGCCGTCTCTTGGCGTCATTAACACCATCTCGGGGGGACCGCAGCAGAGAAAGACCGACGAATCCGAGGGATCGGCAAAGAGACAGAGGACCTCGGAGCCCGTGACCTTCACCGAAGCAGACGCCCAGGGGACCAGATTTCCGCATAACGACGCGGTTGTAATCTCTTTAAACATCGCTGATTATGATGTACGCCGCGTTTTGGTGGATAATGGGAGTTCGGCGGACATATTGTTTTACGATGCCTTCTTGAAAATGTCCCTACCTGACATCCGCTTAGGACCTGTAAGTTCCCCCCTGGTGGGATTTGCCGGACACGCCGTTCCGGTCGAAGGCATGGTGACTTTGGCGGTGACGGCGGGCCAATCCCCAAAATTGGCCAAGACGCGGATTGACTTTTTTGTCGTGAGGACCTCGTCCGCCTATAATGCTAATCCTTGGGCGACCAGGTCTTAACGCGCTGCGGGCGGTAGTGTCAACCTACTACTTAAAGATGAAATTCCCGACGAGCCATGGAGTCGGCGAAGTCAGAGGAGACCAAGCCCTGGCAAAGTACTGCTACTCAATCGCCCTGCGCGAGGGAGACCGGCCCGACCCTTGCCTTGTTGACGGACTGGACGTCCGCGACGACCTCACTGAAGAACGGGGCGAACCTGCGGAAGACCTCGTCCCTGTGTCCTTACGCGATGGAGACCCGGGGCATGAGGTGCGGATCGGCTCCAACCTAGCGGCCGAGGTCAAGGGACAGCTCGTCGCTTTCCTCAGAAGGAATGCAGACGTTTTCGCCTGGGCCCCAGCGGATGTACCAGGGATCGACGCCGATGTCATAGAACATCGGCTGGCCATCGACCCAAGGCACCGACCCGTCAGAGAAAAATTACGCCGCCAAGCTCCAGAAAGACAGAAGGCGGTAGCCGAAGAAGTGGATAAGCTCCTTGAAGCTGGACTCATCCGGGAGGTCAACTATCCGACCTGGGTCTCGAACGTGGTCCTCGTCAAAAAAGCAAACAACAAATGGAGGATGTGCGTCGACTTCAAGAAGCTGAACAAAGCCTGCCCAAAGGACAGCTACCCCCTGCCGAGGATCGATCAGCTGGTGGACGCAACCTCGGGCCACGAGCTCCTCACTTTTATGGACGCATTTTCTGGTTATAACCAGATACGCATGGCGCCCGAGGATGAAGAGAAGACCACCTTTATTACTGACCGAGGTCTCTATTGTTACAGGGTCATGCCTTTCGGACTCAAGAATGCAGGAGCCACCTACCAGCGCTTGGTCAACAAGGTCTTCAAGGGGCAGATCGGCCGCAACATGGAGGTGTACGTGGACGACATGCTGGTCAAAAGCCGAGCCTCGACAGACCACCTCGCCGACCTTGAAGAAACTTTCGGTGCGCTTAGGAGGCACAAGATGAAGTTGAACCCGACCAAATGCGCCTTCGGCGTGACCTCCGGAAAATTTTTAGGATTCATGGTGTCGAGACGCGGAATCGAGGCAAATCCCGAGAAAATCCGAGCCATCCAGGAGATGACTGCCCCGAAAACAATTAAGGAAGTTCAGCGCCTGGCTGGGAAGGTGGCGTCCTTGAACCGCTTTGTCTCAAGGTCGGCCGAGCGGTGCCTGCCTTTCTTCCAAGTCCTCAGGCGACCGAAAGATTTTTGCTGGACAGGCGGAGTGCAAACAGGCATTCAAAGAGCTTAAAAACTACCTCGGCGCGCCTCCATTGCTGGCAAAGCCCGAACCTGGAGAAGGGCTGCTCCTATACCTAGCTGTCTCTCCAATGGCCCTGGCGGCTGTCCTGGTCAGGGAAGATGCGAAGGCGCAACAACCAGTCTACTACGTGAGCCGAGCCTTGAGGGACGCGGAAACCAGGTATTCCAAGTTAGAAAAACTAATTTACTGTCTTCTGATCGCAGCCAGGAAGCTCCGACCTTACTTTCAGGAGCATACCATCACGGTCCTCACGGACCAACCATTAAGAGCCGTCCTCCACCGCGCGGACGCTTCAGGAAGGATCGCCAAGTGGGCGATCGAGCTCACGGAGTTCGACATCAATTACCGACCCAGGCCATCGATCAAGGCTCAGATACTGGCGGACTTCGTGCTGGAATGCACCGCACCAGTCGAAGCCGAGCTTGAATCAAGCGAGACTATCATTAGCGGGAGACCAGGCCCCGACGAAGCCGAGCTGTGGCGGACGAGCTTCCCTGAAGAAAGGGCCGACCTTCTTGAAGGCGCCTGGGTTCTGCATGTGGATGGCTCATCCAACTCTAGCGGGGCCGGCGCAGGGCTGGTCCTGGTTAGCCCCGAGGGGATCGTCACCGAGTACGCGTTGCGCTTCGAATTTCCCACAACCAACAATGGGGCCGAGTATGAAGCGCTGATAGCCGGGCTGCAGATAGCCAGGGAATTGAAGGTGGGTCGGCTTCAAGTCTATAGCGATTCCCAGTTGGTGGTCGGTCAGGTCGGCGGCAGCTACGAGGCGCGGGAGGAAAGCATGGTGGTGTACCTCGGGAAGGTGAAGAACTTAATACCAGCCTTCGACAGCTTCGACATTCGGCACATCCCGAGGACCGGGAATACAAGGGCCGACCTCCTCTCCAAGTTGGCCACCTCTGCCCCGGCCGAACTACCAAAAGAGGTGTTTCTGGAAACTCTGAAGTGCCCGACCACCGAGGAACCTCAGGCCGTCCTGCGGACGGACTTCGAGCCCAGCTGGATCGATCCGCTGATCGCCTACCTCGAAGAAGGGGTCCTCCCCCACGACCGGAGAGAAGCTCGGAAGCTCAGGAGTCAAGCCTCCCGCTACGTCTTGTACGAGGGCAGGTTATATAAGAGATCGTACTCCCTCCCGTTGCTGAGGTGCCTCCGACCCTCTGAGGCCTGCATCGCGCTACAGGATGTCCACGAAGGACTCTGCGGAAGTCACGCGGGAGCCAGATCCCTATCGCAAAGACTGCTTCGGCAAGGGTACTACTGGCCGACCCTACTTCGCGATTCCACGGAATACGTGAGGAGGTGTGACCGCTGCCAGAAGAACGCCAGCGTGCAAAGGCAGCCGGCGTCCGAACTCACTCCGCTCACTGCACCCTGGCCCTTCGCGCAGTGGGGGATGGACATCCTCGGCCCCTTCCCAACAGCGTCCGGACAACGGAAGTTCCTCCTGATCGCGATCGACTACTTTACCAAGTGGGTCGAGGCGGAACCACTAGCGAAGATCACTGAGGCCAAGGTGCAGGACTTCGTCTGGAAGACGCTGATCTGCCGGTTCGGTCTGCCCCGAGCTCTCATAACCGATAATGGGCGACAGTTCGCTGGAGCCCGGTTTGCCGAGTTCTGCGAAGGGCTAAACGTCTCCCACCACTTCACGTCGGTGGCTCATCCGCAAGCCAATGGGGAAGCCGAAGTGACCAATCGGACCCTGCTGCAAGGCCTCAAGACGAGGCTCGACAGGGCGAAAGGGGCCTGGGTAGACGAACTCTACCACGTTCTCTGGGCATACCGAACAACGCAGAGGGTACCGACCGGCGAGACACCCTTCGCCTTGGCCTTCGGCACCGAGGCGGTCATTCCGATCGAGCTCAAACTCCCGTCTGCTCGAATCGTGGGCTTCAACGAGCAACTCAACTCCCAGGACCTCAGAACCAACCTCGACCTGCTGGAAGAAAGGAGGGAGGCAGCCCGCATCCGAATGGCCGCCTACCAGCGGAAGGTGGCTCGGTATTACAATTCCAGAGTCAAAAGCAGGGCGTTCAGAGTTGGGGACTTAGTGCTCCGACGAGCAGCCGTCTCCCAGCCCCAGAATCAAGGGAAGCTCGTCCCAAATTGGGAAGGTCCGTACGTAGTGGTAGAGGTCATCCGACCTGGTACCTATCGCCTAAAGGAGCTCGGAGGACTAGCGCTTCCCCGACCTTGGAACTCAGAAAACCTGAGAATGTACTACCAGTAGTTTCCCTCAATAAAACCTTGTTGCACGACACTATCATTTCAGGGTCACTGGGAAAAAAGCGAGCGGAAATGCCCCCACAGCCGGCTAGGAACAGGAGGAGAACCTCGTCCTAGCGTGAGCAAAGTCAAAGGCCCCGTCCACAAAGGACGGGATGGGGGGAGAAGCGAGGACGACGGTCCTCATGTGCCCCCACAGCCGGCTAGGAACAGGAGGAGAACCTCGTCCTAGCGTGAGCAAAGTCAAAGGCCCCGTCCACAAAGGACGGGATGGGGGGAGAAGCGAGGACGACGGTCCTCATGTGCCCCCACAGCCGGCTAGGAACAGGAGGAGAACCTCGTCCTAGCGTGAGCAAAGTCAAAGGCCCCGTCCACAAAGGACGGGATGGGGGGAGAAGCGAGGACGACGGTCCTCATGTGCCCCCACAGCCGGCTAGGAACAGGAGGAGAACCTCGTCCTAGCGTGAGCAAAGTCAAAGGCCCCGTCCACCAAGGACGGGATGGGGGGAGAGACGAGGACGACGGTCCTCATGTGCCCCCACAGCCGGCTAGGAACAGGAGGAGAACCTCGTCCTAGCGTGAGCAAAGTCAAAGGCCCCGTCCACCAAGGACGGGATGGGGGGAGAGACGAGGACGACGGTCCCCGTGTGCCCCCACAGCCCGTCGGGAACAAGAGGAGAACCTCGTCCTGACGCGAGCAAGGTCCAAGGCCGAGCCCCAGAGTCTACGGTAAGCTTCACTGCAGGAGACGAGGTCTCCTTCAGACCTCGGCTTCAACTTCGGTAGCAGCGTCAGCGGGAGGCGAAGTCTCCCCCAAGCGATCATAACCTTGATTGCAAAAGAGGAGGTCTCCCCCGAATCGACTTCGGTTGATGAAGGCAATGTCAACTCCGACCCTGACCACGGGGGGCGACATTGACTCCGGCCTCAACGACGGCTTCATCGACTTTAGCTGAAAATGAGTTCCATTTCACCTCCGAACATCGAATGGAGATGAGGTCTCCCCCGAGCTCCAGCTGCAACAAATGCGGGGCCTGGAAGAAGACTTCGGCAGTCGCCTGTTTTGGTACTCCCTTCCCTCAATTTTTGAACTCGGGAGTGGGGGGGCTACTGTTGGGGATAAATCCCGCTCCTGCCGAAGCCCGGCCCAACGCTCAGCCCAATGTAACCAGTAGCCGCTGAAGAGCTTCAGCGCCAGGCGCCAGGCCGAACCCTTAACACGGCCGAACTGCCTAGAGGCCGAATCAGCGAGCCCTGGCCGAACTCCTTCGGATCCCGCGGCCGAACTCCTTCGGACCGACTCCAAGCGACCGAGCTTCAATGAAGTCCTCTCAGCGGCCGAACTCCTTCGGACCGACTCCAAGCGACCGAGCTTCAATGAAGTCCTCTCAGCGGCCGAACTCCTTCGGACCGACTCCAAGCGACCGAGCTTCAATGAAGTCCTCTCAGCGGCCGAACTCCTTCGGACCGACTCCAAGCGACCGAGCTTCAATGAAGTCCTCTCAGCGGCCGAACTCCTTCGGACCGACTCCAAGCGACCGAGCTTCAATGAAGTCCTCTCAGCGGCCGAACTCCTTCGGACCGACTCCAAGCGACCGAGCTTCAATGAAGTCCTCTCAGCGGCCGAACTCCTTCGGACGGGCTCCAAGCGAATCCGAGCTTCAATGAAGTCCTCAGCTCAGCGAGCCCGAACTCCTCAGCAGTCGTCACTCAGGAGCCCGAACTCCTCAGCAGTCGTCACTCAGGAGCCCGAACTCCTCAGCAGTCGTCACTGGGCCGAACTCCTCAGCGGTCGCCCTCATCAAACTTCGGCCGACCGAGCTCCCACCGAACTCTCAAGTGTCCAAGCCTCAGCCTAATAAGTCCAACGGCCGGCCGAACCCCAGACGGCCGGGCCGCGGCTTCTCAGCAGCCGAACTCGTCTGCGGACGGGCCTTAGCTGCATACCTCTCGCCAGACACCTATGGGAGCCGAACTCCCTCCTATCTTCCTCTTCAGGAGCCCGAACTCCTCCGAAACAGGCACACGACGAGGACCTTCATCCCTTCATTCGGCGAGCTCTGCAACCATCACCATCAGTCAGTCCGCCGCACCATCAGTCAGTCCGCCGCGGGCGATAGCGACCCGCTGTCAGGCGGCGATGGCTGCCACCCTCCATCCGCCGTATGCGGCGCCAGTGAGACTGACTCCGCCGAACCTCGAGCGGCCCGCCAGCACGCGGCTGCAGTTGTCACCATCAAGCTCCACTATATAAAGGATCCTCCCGACACACTAAGGCTAAGCTCTCTGAACTCTCGACTCTCTAAGCTCTCCCCCACATCTCTAAGCTCCGGAACTCATTCCGGGCACTCCATTACTGTTGGTCGGAAACTAACTTGACCGTCGGAGGGTCCTGCCGGAGCCACCACCCCACCGGTTCCGGGCGGGACTTCGTTTTGCAGGTCCCCGGCGACGCCCAGCGGCTTCGATTGCGGCGACCTCCGGCGGCGACGGATTTCTGCACCAACAGCAATTAGTATGATCAAGGTGAAACGTTGTTCTTTTTTTGAGATTTTTTAAATTTTTTTTTAATTATATATATATATGTGTGTGTGTGTTGTGTATATACATACATACATACATACATACATACATATATATATATATATATATATATATATATATATATATATATATATATATATATATATATATATATATATATATATATATATATATATATTATATATATATATATATATATATATATATATATATATATATATATATATATATGTATATATATATATGTATGTATATGTATATATATATATATTATGTATGTATGTATACATATATATATATATATATATATATGTATGTATGTATGTATATATATATATATGTATATATATATATATATGTATGTATGTATATATATATATATATATATATATATATATATATATATATATATATATATATATATATATATATATATATATATATGTATGTATGTATGTATGTATATATATGTGTATGTATATATATATAATTGCATATATGTATGTGTACATACATACATACATACACGTATATATACATATATACATACACACACACATATATATATAGGCTAGGCTAGGTCTTAGTAGGAGACGATACAGTTATGGTTACAGTTACCTTTCCTTTGCAGCAAGCACAATCTTAGCATCGCGCTATGTGCTAGCACTTGTTGAGGAGGAGTGTGCTGTAGCTTTGTTTTTTTTGCTCTTTTCTTAGATAGAGAGAGCTTCGAAGCAAATCCGATTCTGCTAAAATAAAAAAAAGCATACGAAAAAATAGCAGATGATGATTCAGATGATTATGGAATTCAATTAGAATTATTCCCTGCTAAAAAGCTTCACCGGATCCTCCGAATGAATCCTAAGGATTAAGATCCGAGGCGGGAATGAATTTCCACTAAAGTCCGAAGCTGGCTATATATATATATATGTATGTATGTATGTATGTATGTATATAGATATATATATATATATATGTATGTATGTATATGTATGTATATATATATATAGAGAGAGAGAGAGATTGACTCGACTATATATATCTAAGTAGACTCCACTCAAATTTACTTATCTAGATTGGAAGATGAAAATCTCACATTAATAATCTAAACTATTAAATGTAATCTACTACTCGTAATTACTTACATAGCAAAATTCATATAATTTGAAAACCTTTAGTTCTTGTATTAAGTAGTCAAAAGATATGTATTTTTTCATATTGTTCAAATTATCTAATTTTTTATCACATAAAAAATTGGTCTTTGAATCACACAAACACACACATATATATAGAGAGAGAGATGGACTGGGCTCTGCTCGACTGGAGTCCAGTCCATATCTGATCGAATCTCCGATCGTTGGATCAGCGTGCATCTGTGCGTACGCGTCTGAAAAGATATGCCTAAAAAAAAATAGGCACACGCCTGCAGCTGAAAAAAAAAAAAAAATTTTTTTAGGTGCCTTTAAGACAAAAGAAAACTAAAAAAAATAAAAAAAAATCTTAAAAAAAAAAAAGATGTCTGAAGGTGCCTTCAGGCGCCTTTTCCTTCTTTCTTTTTTCTTTGTAACTTTTTTTCAGGTGTAGGGCTTTTTCTTCTTTTTTTTCAGTTTTTTTCGGTCTGAAGGTGCCTTCAAGCCGAAAAAATTTTAAATTTTTTTTTCTGCACGTAGATGCGCATTGATCTAACGATTGAAGATTCGATCAGATATGAACTAGGATCTGATCGAGCAGAGCCCAGTCTATCTCATATATATATATATGTATGTATGTATGTGTGTATGTATGTATGTATATATGTATATATATATGTATATATATATATAAATAAGGAGAAAATAAGGCACTTTTTCCTTGTGATAATATTATATACTATATGTAAGTACAACCTATTATGTGCATAGAAATGTAGAAGGGAACAAAATAAAACAGCCCTCTCTCAGTGAGACCATTCCCGCCAAGGCGTACAAAAAGTACAAAAAACTCTACAAGGTGTTTCTTATCGATAGAAATAAACTATTGAATCACATTATTTTTATATATAAGTAATTTAGAGATAGTTGATCACATCTAACGGCTTAGATCATTGATGCAGGAATCTCATTATCCAATCTAGATCAAAGTAGATGTCAATAAAGATCCATAGTATCAAGGTCTTTTCAAGCTAGGATGTCTATCTAATTTTTGAACTCATTAGATATTAATTAAGATTTTGATCCAATCTTGAATCAAGCTTTAACTCAAGCTTGAAAACTAGCTTGATTCAAGTTTGAATTGATTTTTAGCTCGTCTTAAGATTTTTCAACCTGATCAATTAGGCTTGCATTTGGCTCAATTTGAATCAAGCTTGAATGGAGCTTGAAATAGTAGTACATGTGCAAACCTTGATCTCAACTATTAAGCTTGAATATTGTTTCTAACAGACCTAGGCTCGATCAATCTTGGCTCAATTACACCCTTACATATAATTCCTCCCATGGTTTAGGAACCCATAGAAAGTTTTACTTGAGAATGCACTACTAGCATGGAGTTACCAAAGAGGCATCACACCTTCCAATTGAATCAGTTCCGGTGTCTTGGATTTCGAAAAAACTCCTGATTATAGGGTGAAATATAATAGTTGCATTCAGAACTAGTATATTTATCACTTGACTTTAACAGCACAATTTTTTCTATGAACGAAATCACAACAATTTATAATCCAGGGATTAGGTTAATTATTTTCTTACCCAATATCTCTTCTACATTGATGTATTGGGCTTCATATTTTAAGAGCAACAACCTGAGGCAGAGGAGGTGCCCTGGTGTTCACTGTACATGAGCAATGCTAGATGAACTTTTTTGTAGAACAATTCGTGAGATAGCTGATACGGCAAACCTTTTATTACTTAGCATTACCGCAAGCTTGAATGGTCCGTTCTGATTAAAAAAAAAAAAAAAAAAAAAAAAGCATACAGAATCATTAATTCATCTATATTGATCCTAAAATGCTCCGAACTTCTTTTCTATCGCACACGGCATGGAGGAAATTAGCAAAGAGCTTTGTTTGGATCCACTGACTTTGACTTCTTCATATCCTTAACGATGTAGTATCTTCATTTTCTGCATATAGGATGATTTGGGAACAAAAAAAATAAAAAAAAGGCAAAGAATGTGACCATGCAGTGCAAAAATAAGAATCCAACTGTAAACCTGAAAAATATGCATGTCCTAAAACACGGGATGCTGAAGCAAATGGTAAGTTTTTCGAACTCAAACTACCGGATCCAATAACATTTAAAACCACAAATGATTCATTTTAAACATGGTCAACTTCCCTTTGTTTTGAGGAGGAGGAGAGTTAAGGGAGGAATCCACGTTGCTCGCCAAATTTTATTCAGAATAAATGCAGAGAACAGTGCAATCTGCATAAATTACATCATAAAATAAGGAAAGAAAGCAGCTAAAAATGTACAGAATGATATATAACATCAATGCATGATCGAGGCTAAGCCGAGAAGAGCACACTTTTACAAATGTTTGGGAGCAAAAAGGAGACTCAGAAGAGTAGCATCCGTTCACCCATCAGATAGCAGCAAATAGATCCTAGAGATGATCATCTTTCAACATTGATTCATATCTCATATGATCTAAATTCAAATAATACTGATACGGATTTAAATATGACCTATCATCTAGCACCGGTTGAAAGACTATGAATTCTTAAGTGAAAACTAAGCATCTTTTTCTTGAATGTTGATCACGATACTAGCGTTAACAAAAAAGCCAGGCATGAATGGGGGCGTATGGTGGTTGTCAGCTTGTTCTTATATCTCCATTGTAGCGTGTCATGCTGAATATGATCAAAGAAACTACCTAATTGGATAATTTGAGATTATACATTTAAATTTGGAGAAAACAGCCAGACTTTCCAAAGGCATGCTAGCTTATCTAATTCAAGCAGCTCCACTACAAATTGACAAAAGAAGCAATTCAAAAATGAAAATATCCATTGATGGATAAATATTTGAGAAGGCAGTGACTTGTTGATCTAGCTTAGTGATTTCATTGCGTTTGCACTAAAACTAGAGCGCTGCTCAACAATTTTATATCAAAATCTAGCTATTTCACTCTTATTTTAAAGGATTATCTGCTTCAAATTATTTGATTATTCGTAAGCTAGGAATGGAAATATTGTCTGGGTTCCAAATTATTTTCTTTGCTGACTCACAGAGCTATCTGCATTTTTCTAAGTATTATATTTATATGTTTGGCCAAGCTAGGAGTGTTAGAGGCATATTATTGGGCCGTTAGCTCATCATTTTATTTTTCTCGTCACCCTTCAGATGCCAAAGAGTAGCTTGAACCATAAGTTATGGACTATGTGCAGGAGTGTCTCCGGATAATTTATGTTTCTTTTACTGGACCTTAGTTGTGGAATGAAAATTTGCATTTTGGAGTCAGTGGTATGTTGTGGTTGGTCTTTTTTTAACTTTGATCCTTTTGAGATTACTTGGATCTTGCTACCAGAACCATTTTATCTGGGATTGTTGATACTCTGAAATTTTGTAACCTTTACACGGGAATTTTACCTTAAGTTTTGCAAGCAGAACTTGGTATTGTGGGATGTGTGGTTGTTTGTCACATGTCTAACTCGTGCAATTAGGTTAGGACATGATAGATGGAACGAGTAAGAAACGGGTCTTAACTCTATCCCAATTCTTAAGTTCTCATAGAAAACAATTAGGACACCCCCATACCGGTTGGGATTTAAGATCATGATCATACTAATATGTTTGAGATCATGATTGCTCTACTTAGTTATATCTTTCGATATTATTGATTCATATGGTACGTGAAGGGGATATGAATTTATTAGTTGAGATTATATAATAGAGATTTGATCAGATATTTAATCCTTTAATTCTTTTACTTTTAAATATACGATGATTATTGATTTTCTCGGTCATCCAAATGCAGCCTCGCAAATCATGGGACATATTTTCCAAATAAATTGCGATTTTTGGTTGCGGATCTTTTCCAACATAATGTAATCCTCAATTGTATCCTCTTTCCTAATATTTTACGACTCTATTAAGGGAGGTTGATGCATCCAGTGGAAGAAAGGAAGAGATTGTAGGGTATCTTTATTTTAAAAATTGATAGATAGAAACGAAAGGAAATATTCCACAAATTCAAAATTCATTTCCCTTAATAAATGTGCATGGCATCTCACCATTTGATCTAGAAGTACAATTCTTGAGGGACTACACAAAGCAATTGCTTTCTTACGAGGGGCGTTACCTAATAAAGTTTGGCCAGTATTTGAATTTGTTTTTGGTTTTAAAATGTATTTTAATATTTACCATATCTAGTAGCACATAACGATGAGGGTAAAATATGTAATATAGTTTGCTACTAGGTTTATTCAATGCTTGCATTTCTTTGCAAAATAGGCCCCAAAAAACCCAACGATGATATGCAATTCCATTACAAGAAAGCAAGCCTTGCTTCCACAACAAAGATAAGCCACTAATATTAGAATATATGCTATTTATTATTGAACAAATAGTGTTTTTAACTATTGGTTCTCAAAATTGCCAATAAACCTATAGCATTGCCGTATGGCAAAAGCACCAAAGATTTCCCCAGAAAGCATTTCTTGGCTTAAAAAATTTATATTCAATTCGATCAACATGGTCCAACCCAACTTGATCTGGCCTCCTCAATCCAATATGGATTTAGTTTAAGATGGAACTAGACAAGAGAATTCCTAATTAATGACTAGGTTTGATCGGACTTGGAGTAGAGGATGTAGAAATTGGGTTGAGGTAAAATTCCTAATTAATTGATAGCATCTTAACCGGTGTAAGTTCCAGCCCACCGCAAAAAAATCCCTATGCGGTAAAATTCTTTTAGAATCCATTTGATTAGGATATATTAAATTATAGAATAATCTAATAATTTATAAAAAATATTTATCTAAAAAATTAATTATAGAATAAAATAATTTTTACTATTTGATTGGTAGAAAAATTATTTTAAAAAAGTGATATAAAAAAAAATTATTATATTTGATTGAAGATCATCCTATATAAAAATATGATAAAATTTATAAATATATTTTTTAATATAAAATATTTTTTTAATATTAAAATAATATTATCATTTTGAATTAGCTTTTATATGATGACTATAATCACATAATTTTTTATATAATATTATTTTTATTTTAATTATTTTATTAAAAAAATTATTAAATAAATTTTAAAAAATATTAGAATAAAATTAATTATTACGTATGTAGTTTTATTGGATGTCAAATATAAATTATCATTACTTAAAAATTTATCGAATATCAATATCTCATGATATTTATTTTATCTTCTCTATTCAAAAAAATAAGTATAGAACTTATCAATTTTTTTATTATATTTTTTATTTATTTTTTATATTAAATATAATAATTTAATATAAAAATTATTTTTTTATACCAGATTATCCGCAAACGGTCCTTAAAAACAACTTGTGACCCGTGTTGGCCCAGACCTTCTTGCCACCATACACCCACCACCCGCTTGCCGCACCCGCCGTTAGTTACTCCCGACGCCGTTTGAAGCCAATCCGCAACCCTAACGTCCTAAATAACCCGCTCACGCTCTCCCTTTATAATCCCCTCACGCCGCTCCCATACAAAACCCTAGCCTTATCTGCCGGCGGGGGAGAGCGAACGAGTTCGGGAGCGCAAACCTAACCCTAGATCGTCGATCGTCGTCGGAGAGATCGGAAATGGGGCGCGTCAGGACGAAGACAGTGAAGAAATCCTCTCGCCAGGTGATAGAGAGGTACTACTCACGAATGACCCTGGACTTCCACACTAACAAAAAAATTCTTGAGGAGGTGGCGATCATCCCCTCGAAGCGGCTCCGGAACAAGATCGCCGGGTTCTCGACCCACCTGATGCGCCGGATCCAGCGCGGCCCCGTGCGCGGCATCTCCCTTAAGCTCCAGGAGGAGGAGCGCGAGCGCCGGATGGACTTCGTTCCCGACGAGTCCGCCATCAAGGTCGATCACATCGAGGTTGACAAGGAGACCATCGAGATGCTCACCTCTTTAGGCATGGCCGACCTCCCCGGCGTCGAGAAGCAGGCCGATGCCCCCGCCGTCTCCATTTACTCCGGTCGACCAGGCGGCTACGGTGGCCGGAGGCTCTAAATTTCCGAGTTTCAATAGTAGATGTAGGAAGGAGGGAGGGAGGTCTTGTTAAAAGTCTCTCTTACTCTCCTTTCCTTCAGCATATCTTCGAAAGTTCCGAACTTGGTATTATTGATATTTCCTTTATCGGTTTTGCTTTAAGTTTTAGCTGGAATTGAATGATGGACGGATAACAGTTTGATGACTGTTTTGATTAATTTGGATTTGCTGTTATTAGCAGTTGTTGAGACTCTGTCTAATTCTCGGAGGTTATATTCTGGATTGTTTTGATGTGTTTTATTTTTTTTCCCAAAATTGTTATTGTTCTGTCATGAGTGTTGATCTGGAACATACTCGATCTATGTTACATCCTAAACCATTGAACTTAAAAGGAACTATATAGGAATACTTTAGAAGCTTATTCGGTTAGGTGCTAAGACTTAGTCTTCGGGTTCTTTGTATATGAATTTTGGATGATGGGCTTTGCACTGCTTTGTTGCTTATATTATCTCTCAAGACATAAATTTGTTCTGGTTGTAAACGTGCTTGATTGCTGTTGGCTGCATCACTTGGTGACATGTGAATGTTAGTCATTAAATTTTGAGCAAACATTCTTGGTTCCATTAGCCTTATTGATGCAATTGGTTATCTGCATGCTTTAGTTTGTCTTGGTACAGGCACCATCGTTGCGGAATGCCCAACATCTATTTAAGCTTGGCATTGATTTCTGTTATAGTTTTGTTTATCGGTTTATAGCACCGTGACTGAGAAACACATTAAACTGTCGAGTGGTTTCATGGATACATTGTAGCATTTGCTGTGCTTTTGTTGGCTCTTACCATCAGCTTTGTATGATAGGATCAAGTCTTTCAATATAGATGTTGTTTCTAGGTCTCAGTTATCTGTTGGACTGAACTGTGGATGAAATAGTCCATTAGATGATTGCACAACCAGTCATTGTAATCCGCCATCAATAAATGGTTACTAAATTTTTAATCCAACAAATTTCTTCGATATGATAATGTGCATTTTGTTGTTTAGATTCAATTTTTGACAAGAATTCATCAGGTGATTGTCTTCAATCCGATTGTTCTTCTTTTAACCTAATTTCAATCTTTCACTTGATGCTGCAGGTCTTAAAAAATTCATGTCATAGCTTATATTAATTGCAGTTGCGTTCAAAAGTATCCCTCTTACCTTGTTGTTCTAATGATATCATATTCACAATCATAGTGACCTGACAAAATCCTGACTGTGAATTGATGGTCTCTTTTAATGAACTAGCATTTAATTTGTGAATCTTATCATGCTATTAATTTACTGGTTGAAATATTGATCTGTATATTCTCTATTGTTTGCTACATTTATCTGCAACTCTTTTAGATCTCTTGGCTTATTAATTTAGTTTAAGATGCTAGCATAACCAGTAGACAACTCTTTCTGCCATTTGATGTGATGAGCTAACCAATTTATTTTGTTTTGCGATTATCATTTCTCATGTCATTGAACTTGTCATGCTCTGTTCTTTGTTGATTTTGACATCATCGTTATCTGTACATGGTAGTGACACTGCTACTTTTGCTTCCATTTTTGTGTAATGTCTAAGTTGCATAAGCCTTTTCTACGACAAAATGGTTGGTTGTCTTGCTACAACTTTCTAATAATATCATGGGATCATGTGATCTCATGGAAATGCATGTTCATAGTCTCAGAATAACCAGATTAATACTTAAATAGTTCCTCTATTTTTTTGTATTAGGTGTAAGTTCAAAATAGAGGAATTTAACATTGTCCGCTGGCCATCGGTTTTGGTTGTAGCCTAATGACATATGGTATGGCAATTGCAATCCTTTAATCTTTTTTAACAACATTGTTGGTTACATTGCTCCGCATAACTTTCCATTGGCTTGGAAAACACTTCTACACATCATTCTTTATAATTATACTACTCAGTTCTCATTAATTACCTTCTCTTTTCACTCTTTAATTTTCATGATTTCTTGACTTAGTTTGTATTTATAACTTTATCGGGTTTATGAGTGTATCATGTATCATAAAGTTAACTCTTATGATATCTAGAAATTTCATTGAATTGTTTTATGTAGTCATTTAGGAGTTGGGTGTTTTGAGAATTGGATCTAGGATGTGTCACCATTATTAGTTCAGATTTTGTCGGTGAACATGAAGTCTTTTTCTGGGACAAGAATCAATAGCTTTTTGGTCTGATAGGACTAAGGAACTTAAATCTTTTGGTGGAGGGTCCGATAGGAGCACAAGAAGATCTGCGGCGGGATCGGTTAAAAGTTTTTTTTCTCCCTTTTGTCCCCGCTAGATGCTGTTGGAGTCTGTGGTGGGGGATCTGCGCCCTTTTGTGTCTATTTGAGCGGCAGAGAAGCCTGTCTGTTGAAAACGTAGGAGATAGGAGTATTTCATTTCTTCCGTCGGAGGATTATGGGGTTTGTCAACTAGGTTTCTGCAGAGCTTGGTGTGTTCGAGATGCGGTATAATTGAATCCTTTTGAAATGATCCTGCGGTAAGAGGTTTTTGCTGCAGTTATTGCCCTTTCTTAAAGAGCTGATCCTGTTAGATGTTGCTGGTTTGGGATTTTCCTTTTATCAAAAGAGGCTCAAACGTATGATAAGCGTCTAGGTGCGCTTAATGAGATTAGTGTTCGTATCCTTTGGTATTTTTAGGCAGAATTGCCGATTCCTAGCCGTATTTTGGATATGAAGAAGCCTATGCAGGGTTGTGGCCCTCAAATTGTAATTTTATATGTCGTGTTCTGATTTAAATAGATCGGTGCCCTTTTGTTTTTGATTGGCTCGAACACCAAAACTATATATTTGAATTCCAAAGTGGTGAAAAATAATATCATGATTTACCAAAAAAAAAAAAAAAAAGAATCATATTTTATCAAAAAAAATTCACGTTGGCTGGCCATTTATTTTACTAGTGCAAGTAATGAGGGGAGAATTGAATCATGCTATGTCATGGGATCGCCATGTGTTTTTCTGAATTTTCAAGTTATGATAAATTTAGTACCTGAGATAATGAATGAGATTGGTTGGCGTGGTTGCGTTGCTTTCATGGGCGATTGCAATCAAAGAGCAGGCTTCCTCCATTAAGGGGAGGCAAGCTCAGATAAAAAAACTACTGTTTGAGGGATGCATAAATTGGTCGATCTTGTTTGATCTTTCAATAATTTCAAGGACATTTTTGGTGTTGTGTTTGTTTTTTGTTTTTGTTTTTAAAAGTGACCTGGGCTGAGTAACCTGTTGTGGAACATTTTTGTTTTCTAAATTGGCTATAAAATTTTTAGAATTTTTGTAGTAAAGATTTGTTGTTCTCATAAAGTGATAAAAGTTTGGTGTATATATTATTTCGAAGCAATCGCTATGTGGTATTTTATTGATTCGTCGATAAAGCGCAAAACTAATAACATTGTCAAATGTGCCTCTTTTTTTTTTTAAAAAAAATTATTTTAGTTAAAAGGGGGTCAAAGACCCAACGACAACTAGAAATAAGAAAATTGAACTCTTGGATCTGTCAGCCAGAACAAGAGTTCTTATTTTACAAGCAAGCAGAGAAGTAGAATCAAAATCAGCTGAATGGTGTAGCCAAGCCAATCTATCATTAAGTTGGTGGGCTTCACGGAAAACATTTAGATACCAGCAAGAAGTTGAACGGGCGTAAACAAAGCTTAATGTTAGCAAGGAGATGGTGGCAAAGCTGTCCGTCAAATTCAAATGATCTGTCTTGATGAACATCTGAGATCCATTTCACTACTACAACCGAATCTCCAACCAACCAAATAGATTTGAACCCAAACTGAAGGACAGCGATGGTAAGGCCTTTCTAGGCAGCATGGAGCTCAGCATGTGGCACTGAAGGGAGAGGAAGGTGGGGGGGGGGGGGGCGCCGGGGACTCTCTCGAGGCTGCAAATAAGATAACCACCATCGTAGTCTCTAATGATATAACTAATATTTGCTTCAGCATTTATCCAAGATGCATCAAAATTAATCTTCATCACGCCGTAGGGAGGGGATGCTATTGGCAATGATCAATTCGGCAACCTTCATATTCTCATGATATAAATTGCTGCTAATAGGAATTCATTTCTTATTCAACGGTATGTTTAACAAAATCTTCGACATTAGATAAGACGAAGAGGACTAAAGAAGCGCGATGGTCCGTGGGACGAGGGTCTGTGGGCCTTGCGCATTGGTGGGCATGTGGCTCTGTATATCCTGCAGAGCCGGATGCAACAAGGGTTCCTGGATGGTTCCTAAGTCATCTCTCTCCTCCGTATTACGCCAGGGGAACAAAAATCCTTCGACGTGCACATCAGAGGAGATCATAACCAAAATCCTTTGATGTGCCCATTAGACGAGATCATATGAAACGATTTCTTTTTATCATGTATCTTATTGCATCCAGCTTAAAAGGAAATTAAAGAGTCAAAATAGGATGAGGCTCTGCCTATTAACAGAAATATTTTCTATAAATTTTTAAAAAAAAATGGAAATACGCGAGCACTGCACGTGAGGTTGTCCCTCTGCATCTTTCTCATCTTCCTTATCAAGTCGTCAATTCCTTCTGATTAGTTCATGAGGCCAGCCTTCACAAATGTAAATCAATGTGTTTTAATTTATATTTTTTATCACTTTTGGATACATATACTAGTGAATACGATATTTTAAAAACTATATATTATATATTGGATCATTGATATGTGTATATTAAAGAAATTTAAAATATTTATTATAAATTTGCCAGATGTGTACAATATATTGATAAATATAATATTATAAAATTATGTATCAATTTATTTAAAGATGTGCATCAATCATTAGATGACTTTTTTTACTAGAAATATAGTACTTACCCATATACTGTATATTGGTGAACAAAATTCAAAGACGTGGGGAGGAAAATATTGAGAAACATGCAAGTTTCATGCATAAATTTTAAATTTTTTTCAAAATATAGAGCAGTGGAAGGCATAGATTAAACTATTTAATCTACAATATGCATGTAATCAAATTATAAAATCCTAAATCAAGGATCCATAACATGTTATGATGCAAATGTAAATCTGAATTTAAATTAATCATAAGTGGTATTGATCATATCAATACCTACATCTAGAATAATTCTAGATCTAATCCTAAATTGCATCTAGGTCACCAAGAGATCAGATCTCTTTCGAGAACTCCGCGGTTAAATCCATTATTGCTTTTGAAGCCGCACAAGCGTTCGGCCTCTATAGGTGATCCACACGAATCTACAACACAGATCGGAGGTTCATCGAACGAAGATCCACTCGAAGTGCTAGCTTCTCGTACATCCCTTCTGATAGTTAATCAAATATATGTTCTTTGGATCTCTTGGACACTCCAAGAGATGAAGAACATGAGGAGGAACAAGGAAGAAATCCAATCCTTGGATCTTCCAAAAATTAAAAAATAAGAATATAAAAAAATAAATCCTAAGAGAAGATAAATCTTCTCCTTCAGGATATCAATGGTTAATATCCTGAAAACATCTCTATGCTAGGACAAGAGGAGACCTCCTCTGAGATTTTTTCTAAGTTTCTAGATCAATTATTTCTAATTTTCATCATATAAAATTTCCATAAGAAATTGGAGAAAAAAGGGTTCTCCAATAAACCCCAAGAGAAGATCTTTTTTCTCTTCTTCTTCTCTCATCAGGATATGATCAGATCATGTCCAAAAAAAATAATATCATGCTCCAACAACTTGGAGCACTCATCCCCATACCCAAAGCCTCTCTCTTTCTTAGATTTTTATCATATAAAAATCATAAATAAAATAGGAAGAGAGAAATATAAAAGAAAAATATAAGAGAAGATAATCTTCTCTTACCTTGTCCCTTCAAGACATCAATCTTTGATGTCTTAATTGAAGGCTCTTCTCCAAGAATCTTGGCGCCACAAATCCTCCAAGCCTTCTCCTCATTTCCTCATAATTTTTTATCATAGATTTTTCTATGAATTTTGTCACCAACCTCTAACTATCTCATAAAGGAGGCATCCAAATAACTTTTATTGCCAAGACTAGGTCAAAACCTAGTCTAAAGGAGGACTTCTATGGTGGCATCCAACTCTTGGATGCCTCCCAAGAATCTTTCGATAGCCAATTTTGGCACGTGTGAAATAGAAAACCAACACCCAAATTTAGGAAAGGGAGAAAGGGCGAAAATCAAAAGGAGGGCATGGGAACTAGAGCTGGCGCAATAAAGAGGAGGAAAGAAATTTGGTCAGAATTCTAGGGAACTCTATGCAAGATAGAGTTCAAGTCTAAATCCCAACTTTTTCTTGTTTTGACCAAGTCATAACATGACTTCCCAAAAAATTTGATATGTTGGGCATGCGATACTCCTCTTATGGCATGGGATTTCATGTATGAAAAGAATTTATGAATTAAAATAAAATGGGTGTGGGGTTTCTTAGGTGGCGCAAGAGTGAAGAGGAGAGAGTCCCAGTCCAACTGGGACTCCTCTTGTTTGCAAACTAGGTAAAAATCAGTTTTGAACCCAATTTAAATTTCATTTAAATTAGATCAAATGCAATCCTAATTAAGGATTTTAATCCTAGTCTAAAGCTAATGAGCCCAATTAAATTAGATTAAATCAAGATTTAAATCTGATTTAAATGCTAAGTCAATTAGTTACACCCAAGTCCTAGTCAAACAAGAACTTATTCTCTTCTTGCAATTGGCTTATCCAATAAATCAACTAGACTTAATCTAATTAAGTCCAAACTAATTCTAATTGAATCTA